>CM033648.1:24805297-25158933 GCA_019512145.1 Engystomops pustulosus | reverse complement strand
TGGTAAAGTGGGGTAAAACCCGGTGATCGGTTCCCTTAACTATTTATATCAGTAGTCCCCAACCTTTTTTGCCCCAGTGTATAAGTCAATTTGCTGCGGACGGGTGGGGTCAATGGAGGGAGAATGAGGCAGGAATGGCTACTAACTGAAGAAGTGGAAGAGGTGCCTGGCTACAGAGAGTTGACAAATGACTTGCGTAAAGTGGATGTCTCTTTCCTCTGTGTCTGAAGATCCAGTCCGGTTGTTAATTCTTAATAACGTGAAATCTCCAGCCTGTTACTTTGTGCATTTGCTTGGTGACCTTCTAAGTAGACTGTTCCCAGACTACTGTACTGTATATTGTTTTTGCAAGCAGTACTATGAGATGTAGCAAGAATGTGTCAGTGCTCTGTTAGTGCAATAGTGTTCAGGGTATTTAGTGAGTCAGGAAGAATATGTAATATTGTAAGATTAAACGCCTTGTGGTTAACATGCTTTTCAGACTAAACAATTATGCCCTGGGCTCTCTTTGCTTAGAGGGTGGGTGAGATCTCGGCTATGACATATAAAACAATTCCATCACTGAATAACTAAAGCAGACATCTAGTAATACTGATCATGGAAAAACTGGCCCATATGGTATTAATGGCTTATATACAGGATGTAGAACAGAACATAGTCAGTATAAACCATTGCTTTTATCAGACTGCTATGGTTTAGTTTGTCAGTGGTTTTCCATTGGACGGGAAATTTACTCAATTTGAAATCTTCCAACACCAAATGTCAACAATGGTCACTCTCTGTTAGGGTTCATACATCTGGCAGAGAGATGTGCACAGCGCCAGTAGGATATTATTAGCTGTTATACTGTAGATCTCCCTGGTACAGAGCAGCATTGACTTCTACTTGTAGCTGTACATGGCTTCACCTGGTGCCACATGATGTACACAGTCAGCAGTCTCCTAAGAATTCCTCTGTACGCACGGACACCTATGGAGCATTAAGTAGCACAGATCTTTCCTTTCGGAATTCCTCTTAAAGCAAATCTACCATCAGGATGAAGGATTGTAAACCAAGCATACTGGTGTGTGCCCCTACTGGCAGAATCTGTTCCTCTTTTTTTAGCTTCTTTGACCTTGTTTTTAAGAAAAAAGCTTTAAACATTATGCAAATGATTTGCATAAAACCGTTTTATCTTAAAAATAAGTGAATAAGACACTAAAAGAACGGTGAAAGTCGTTTAAACAGAACCCACAAGAAAATGATAAAAGGGTTTGGTTTTTTTTGCCAATGTCACCACATTTGTAATTTATTTTTTCCAGCTTTCCAGTACACGGTATGTAATATTAAATACATTCGCTAGGAAGGACAATTTTCTGCCTACAAAAAAAAACAAACCCTCGTAAAGCTCTGTACAAAGAAAAATGAAGTATATGAATTTTTGAGGGCAAGAAGCACAAAATGGAAACCGAATAACACAAAAGGACAGTGGTGTTAAAGGGGTTATTTTATGCCCCCTTCAGTTAACTGTCAGATATGTGTAGCCACCAGGAGAGTAGCAGGAATAGCCAATCATAGGCCTTTGTAGCACCTATTGCAGACCTATGGGCACCTACCTCTTACTTTTCTGCTTTTAACGGAGTTGTCCGAGAAAAAATAACGAGGTGTCTTGGGGGCTGCAGAAATAAATAAACATGTACTTTTGTTTTAACATTTCTTCTCATTGTCAGAAGAGAGGAGTAAAGAAGTTAAGCATACAAATATTTGGAAAAGCGAGTACAGTACAAAGCATCACCTATCCTATTATATATGTATTTATGTATATATATGTATATATGTGTATTTGCATTTATATAACTTTTCCTAGCTACATAGAACTTTACAAAATAGACAGTAGAATACAGGTAATTTTCACCTAACTGTTACAAAAAACCGAAAAATTATAATGACAATTTTACTCACCTCCTAATCCCTTCCCTATCCACCAGTGAAACACTGATGTTTTCCCTTGTAAATAATTACAACTGGCCAATCAGTGACCTCAATGGTTACATCTAAAATCCTGGCTACCATCACTAAGCAATGCCATGAGCACAGAACATTTCCTTTTTTATATTTCTTTAGAAGCAGGTGTGACGTTCTGGACCCCGGAAGGGTACGCAAGGTCAATTAATTGTTTTTAGAGACACTCCCTGTTTCGGGCGGCGCAGGAAGTGAGATAGAACTGTCTATACAACCTCCGGTATGGCACAACAATCGCTTACAACCTGAAATGGCTGAAATATCCCTTTCTCTAGCCTTAGTGAAATAGTCCAATAGACTGCCACCAACATTCGTTATATGAGCCCAGTCTGTAACTGGATTATATTGGGTCAGAAGTCAATCCAGTAGCAGGATTTGTGGATCAAAGTTCAATTTTATCTGTAATTTCCTTAAGAGAACACTACACAACACAGTTCACACATTAGGTAGATAAGCAATTCAGTGAACCGGTCAAGTGGATCGATCACCACACTTGATGATTCCCCCCAGCTCTTGATGTGATGGTAAAATATCTCCCAGGAAAAAAAACAATGAACAGATGGGATAACTTACTTATATTAAGTGTAGACACCCCCATTCACACTCTCTCTAGATGGCTCTACAGAACATCCCACCTTGGATCAGATCCAGGACCTTGGATGAGTTCTAAATTCTCAATGGAAGGTCATAGGATAAGGGTTCCGATCTCATCAGATCCATCCAGGTCTCTAGAGTCTATATCTTCTTTTTCAAGACCGTTAGAACAAACTGAGACTGCATTCATCCCGCTGCCCTAATCCCAGATATGTATTTGGCCTCAGGCTGGCATGTACCATAAATTCATAACTTGCATATTAAGATCTCCCTTGTGTAAAAAATGGAAAATTCTAAGAAAAGCCTTGGTGCCAACAGCTCTCTGGAAGTTTTTGTTTCCTCCCCCCCCCCCCCCCCCCACTTCCCACAGTGCCAAAGACCCTCTCCAGCATGTCTTACCCTTACAACCTTTGAAGCCCTCTTCCCCCTGGCTGTATTTTCTATACTTTCAGGGTAACCACTGTTGTTAGGCCTGTTTCATGTGGCCATAATACAAACAATTTAATTTAGTAATGGATCAAATCTTAGATGGGGGACCCCTGATCAAACCCCAAAATTAATTCCGAAATTCCCTCACTTTCTTTCACACTTTACTACACTAACCACCCTCTTTCTCCTTCATGCTTTATCTTTATACCATACACTGCTCTCCATGGGACTGCTTTGCACACAATTCTTCTGATAATGATACGCTCCCTCACAAAGACTGGTTGTCATTCCACTTTCCCACATACAGGTCCTTATGGTCCTCTCTTTCCCTCCAGCACAGACTGGTCTCTATGTCCCCTACCTTCCCTACATACTGGTCCTCATGGTCCCCCTTTCCCTCCCACACAAACCTCCACCCACACAATGTCCCCACCCTTCCCATATACAGGTTCACATGGCCCCATCTTTCCTTCTAACACAGGCTGGTCACCAAGTCCATCACTATTATTACACACATCCTCAAGGTCCCCTTTTGTTCTCTCAGAAGGACTGGTCTCCATCTCTCCGTCCTTTCTACATACAGGTTATCGTGGTCACCCCTTTCCATCCCACACATCTTCTAGTTGAGAAAGCTCAGTTTTTCACATAGAATTGTGAAAGAAACAATGATATTATGTGTAACTTAAGGTTTTGCTTTGAATTTCTGCAAATCAGGGGTGCTTTCATTGAAAAAAAAAAAAATTAGGCTAATTTTTGAACGGGGGCTCATTTGGTAATTCACCAGGTGTTCCAGCATAGGCCTGGAAAAACACAAGGAATTGATCATGGAAGCAAATTGGAGAATTAGATGACATTCTAATATAATGAAACTGACCCCACCCCCCTTTCATGCATTTAGCATATTCTGTATGAGCAGCCTATAAGAATCCGAATGAAGATTTCAATGAAAGTGCTTTTCCGCTTTTAACCTTGGACTCGGTGATGCCAGCTGTCTGTTTTCTCAGCGTGGCAGGTCTGGCGCTACATCTGTTTTTTTAACCTGAGTCTGGGATCGTGTATTTCATATTGCTTATGGTTTTCCTGCTCTGCCAACATCCCAACATCAATCAAGCAACAGACACGCCGAGACAACAGCAGCAGCGAGTCCCCAGCATTTGTAGTCTCTCTGTAAAAGACTAGGACCACAAGTGAATGTTTAGAATATGAATACAGTGGAACTACACAGTGACATTATAAGGAAAACCTAATATAAACTAAATCCAACATTGCATATTTCACAACTAAATCCTCAAATAAATGATGCTCAGCACCTACCTTCACCTACCTTAATGACCTTTCACAATGGTTTCATAATCAAGTGCCATGTGACTTTATATTGTACATATAGAAGAAAATTAAAGCAAACACTGAACATGTCTAATAATCTGGCACATTCTTTTCTGTTCTTTTATGTTACATCTACATTATACTACAAGTTTTGGGATAGGATAAAAACTGGATTTTTGTATTTCAATTAAGTAATTTTTTTTTGCAAATTTTAACTAATCTTTAACCCCACATACATCAGTACAAGAATGTGTTATTGTATCACTGCAAAGTCTACAGCTTAACAAAATTTTTGGGGGGTCAGTGACAGATAACACAAAGAGGGGGCATGGAAGGTATATTGGTGTCTGTCTTCCTGAGCACTTTAAATACAACACAAAGTTATTGGGTGCGTCTACACGTTCAGGTTTTCAGATGCAGTTTTTGAAGCCAAAAGCAGGTGTGGGTGATAATGGGTGAGACAAATAATTGAAAGGTGCTGCTCTTCCTCCTACTTTTACTCCATTCCATTGGACATCACAAACTGAATCTGATAAACTGAACATGTGGTTGCACCCATTGGGTTCACCATCAACAGTCTTGATGGCTACATGATTGCCAAATACCTTCAGATGTTGCTGGGTCCTAGTGCCCCATAATATATCAGTCCCAGTTACAGAAGAAATTAGCCATTAGCAAAAAGACACACACAAAAAACACTAGTTCACACTGTAGCCTGTTTTACCTACATAGAATGTCTATTCGCGGAAGGAAAACAACTCTTTGCTATTACAAAAAAAAGCTAAAAAGAATACAAAATGTAATAGTATCATAGTCTACATGGTTGAAAAAAGACACTTGTCCATCAAAATCAACCAAGGAAGGGAAGGGATTGCATGAGGAAGGGATTTAGGGGAAACAATTCTATATAACATAACCATCAATGTTATTTAGGTGTAAAAAGGCATCTAGACCCTTCTTGAAGCTCTCGGCTGTCCCTGCTGTGACCAGCGCCTTAGGCAGGCTATTCCACAGATTGACAGTTCTCATAGTAAAAAATCCCTGTCGTCTCTGGTGATTAAACCTTGATTTCTCCAAATGGAGACAGTGCCCCCTCGTCTTTTGATTTGATTTAATCTGAAACAACTTAACACCATATTTTTTGTATGGACCGTTCATATATTTATATAAATTGAACATGTCCCCTCGTAGTCGTCTCTTTTCCTGATTAAATAAATCAAGTTGTGACATAGTCTTTCTAATATTCTCTTTCTTCAAACCCACTCTATAATACTATCGCATCTGAGAATCTAAGGTATTGAAGGGTGTCTAAAAGCTTTATTCAAAGCACTGTTCCTCTAAATAGTTCTACATTTGAAATTGCAATCTATGATGAACGTCTTTTATTTTCTGAAAAATGTCTCCTCAATTTGCTTTCTACCCCTATACCCCAAGGCCTACATGGAAGAGTAGTAAAACAGGAAATAGATCCTAAGAATAGTGTTAGGCCTTGTCACCTAAGAGCTAAGCTTTTTATGCCTAGTACTTTTTTAATTCTCGGGTTCTTAAATTCAAAAAAATAAATGTTTTAAAATGAACCTGCCACCAGGAATATCATTTTTAGCTGGTGACAGGTTCCAATAGCCTATGTTGTTCTGATTTTAGAAAATACTAGAAAGTAACATACATATGTATAAAGAATTTTCTGAATATGAGAGGAGGTCTCTGTTGAGACGTGGGTTCTTGTCGTTAAAAAAAAAAAAAAAGGTCTTCACTCAGACTTCAGGTCAAATGAAGGCTTTATATTTATTTGAACAAAAAAAAATATAAAACCTAGCAAGAACAAAAATTATAATTTGAGGGTTAGGGGTTGCATCTTCCTTGACCCTGTAGTCAGCTCAGAGTCACCCGGAACGACAGTCTTTCTACGTACACACAGGTGTCATTAACCCCTTAATGACCGCCCTTTCGGCTTTTACGGCAGTCATTAAGGGTACTTCTTCTGACGCGACGCCTTTCCAGCACTAACACCCGGGATCGGAAAAACTCTGATCCTGGGTGTTTGACCCCTTACACACTGTGGTCCGCGGCGTGCAAGTATGTCCCCGTGGACATACAAGGTGAGCTTACTGGAGGATCCAATCCTTCCACCGGGTCCGGTGAGTGCCCCGAGGCACCAGCACATATGGGGTATCGGTACACTTGGGAGAAATTGGGCATCAAACGTCTCAGAGCATTTCATCATTTTGTTTATTATGAAACTGTCAGTTTTGGCCTAAATGAATGTATTTTCCAAAAAAATCCTATGAGTAGGAGACACCTCTGGATTTAGCTGTAGAATTTGTGCTATGAAACCAGGATGCATAATGCCTGTCCGGTAGCATCGGGATGGTTGGTACGGAAGTGGTTCTCCTGTAGGAAGAGAACATCGGCATTTAATTTATGCATGCAGTAGACAGAATAACATGGGAGCCATGGGAGAAAGACTATAGGGTGAAAGGGGGCTAGACACAAAAGGAGTATAACATGTAAAAGAAAAACCTGAACTAACACAAGGGGTAATACAACGACTGGGTACACACACAACATCTGGGTACAAGGTAACCTCAAGCAGAGATTACACAGATGGGATCAAAGACCAAAAAGATCTACTCACCCCTGACTCTGACCAGCAAAGCCAGGAGCACCCCAATGGAAAGCGGACTTTCTATGAAGGGCCCCCCCAGTCCCCCCCAGCCCTTGCCCCCACCCAGAATCAAACATAAACCTGAGTAAATAATGTACATCATAGTCATCGGAACAAGAACATAACATTTGGACAGAGCTGGCAGCTTGGGCATCACCCTGTAAGAAAAGGAACAAGTAAGCCTCGAAACGTATGAACACTTGGGCCCTGGTGTCAGCTCCCCTCCCCCTCCACTAAAGGCATTCTATCCGGTTGTCTTATGCAGTAGATCGACCACAATTTGGCAACTTGTAAACTGTCCAGAAGGCTTTCGGCCATCTGGTATCCCTGGTGAAAACAGAGTTAACTTAAGAGTCCAGACAATAAAAGAAGGGGGGTGTAGGCCCACGAAAGGACAACCATAGTTATAGCGTAACTTTTCAATCAATCGCCCTCAGGCCTTGGGGCTTGCTCCAGATGATTGTTCCCACCACCGTGGTGTTCCCTATTCCGGCTGCTGTATTTGTGCTCCTAGTAGTCAGAAAATACGTTTTTAAGGCAGAAGCTGTGATGGAGGAGCCAGCAGCAGAGATGTGAGTAATAATGCCTGTTCTGTGTTGCCTGTGGCCTGTTTAGCTGATACCCAGCGCATGCAGAGGCATTGATTAGATTGTGAAATCTGCGCAGGAGGAGGACTGCAGTTTCCCATCTTGGGGGCAGTATAAGGGTAGCATGGGTCCTAGGATGTATAAAATGTGTGGGGTCCCTAACATCCCAGAACATAAAACTGCAGTAAGTATATCCATACCTAAAGACACTACAGTTCTGGGGTAGAATTGTCTGGCAGTGCAGCCGCCCTCTAGATTTATCAGGAGGCTTCGGTATATTGATAAATCAGGAATGGCGAGGATTCGCTCGTAAGGGCTTATTCATGGTCTCTGAATAATGGTAGTTATTTGAGTGGGCCTCTGGTGAAGGCCATTTAATACGGTTAGATGTTCTGTTTTTGTGTCCCTTGAGGTGTAACTTGAAGCTGCTAGGCCTATTTCCAAAGCCTGTACCAGGTCCCCTGACTATGATGTATTGTTGATAATACTAATTTCTTCCTATGAGGCATTGCATAGGTACCTAAGGTTCCAAAGCCGCCAGGATACAACTGCACCCTCTGCACTCCTTAAATTTACATCCTAGTCTGGTCCCATGGTAGGTCAGTACTATTCTGCCCTCTATTCCATCCAGCATATTCCTTATCTTATTGCTTATGTTAAGGACATCTAAATCAGAATACCTGATGATAGATGACTCACGGGGACAGGACAGGGAGGTACGCAATAGTCATCTACAATCATGTAATCTCCTCTGGAGAAGGATAGGCCTTCACAGGTTCCTAACACCATGGGGCTTATTTACTAAGGGTCCGGGGAACACACTTTTGTTGGATTTTGGAATTTTTCGTGATTTGCGCTGCTGTGACAGCTATTGTGTTGCACGCAATCGGATTTTGGCGCTGACTTTCATGCGTCAGAAAAGGGGGGAACGGGCTGTCGGATGATCGGATACGGACTGAATGCGGGGTTTAACTTTAAAATTGTGTCGCAAGACATACACTCACATGCACCAGGAAGAAGGTGAACTCCAGTGGACCTGCGTGGCGAAGCGACACATGCAGGAAATCGGCTGCACGATCTAAGTGAATCGCGGCACAATGCATTTCAGTCGGAGATTCCGGATCGGGGACCGCGCCAGGGACTGGTAAGTAAATGTGCCTCCTTGTTGCAAATGGGATGGATGCAATTAGGAGCGACCTTCTCTCCAAGAGCCTTATAGCTGCTGCATGGTGTGTATGTGTCTTCATTAAATATTTGGCTATGGGATTAATCAGAACTAACGTGGCACTGGTGTTGTATTGCCGGCCACCCACTGTTAAGTCACGCATCAGTTTTATTCCGCCACATGTACGATGCAGGTATGTGATTATTAATTACTCTAGATATACACATATTTTCACTGAACACAAATCAAAACAAATGAGCGGCTTATCTAAACTCATTTCCTTGACAGGTAATGTGATTCACTGAAAATCAGACAGGGGGGAAAACGCACTTGTAAGTCCAAGCATTCAATGCCAAAACGTTGCTCCATAGAAGCTGGCAGGGAACCAGCTGTCGTGGCCGCTGCCAAGAATGAATTGCTCTGTGCAGTGACTTTTATCCTGTAATTCAGCTGAAACGGCTTCTGAAAGTGTTTTTTCTGGACAGGCCTCCTCCACATGAAACAGATCTGACCGTGATGAAGCAAAGTGAACATTTTAGATCATCTCGCATAGATAAGTCTTGCCGGGGTAGATTTCATGCTTCACAATATTAATCCTCAACCTGACAAAATACACTGAAAATATGATTTGAACTGAAGCGTAGACATTTTTTCCCTCAGACTGAAAATATGGAGGTGACTTCATTCATTTGTTGATTGCGCTGTTTGGCTTTAGTCAGAGGATGTAAAGAACTTGAATGTGTTCCAGTAATTATATATAATGTCAATCCACAGACCCGGTCCAAAGAAAACTGCAAGTTTATGGCATATTGTCATGAAATTCATGTTTAACCCTTAACTGTTTTTTGAATGCAGTTTACAGTAACTTATTGTAAGATATATATATGTATAATTGTCACCTGGGCCCTTATATGATTAAGAGAATTATGGCTCTATATCCTTGACCAGAGTCAAATTCGGGTCACTATCGATGCCACACTCAATCTCATAGGGGACTAGACAGACTAGACTTTGTCATCCTTCTTGTATCTTCTAGTAATGGAATCCCTCACTATCGATCCCTGGAGCATTCTCGATGTCAAGGGATTACTAATGGGACATACACGCAAGATGTCCCTCTTTGCAGATGATCTGCTGTTTTATGTGTCTAACCCTAGGGTCAGAGATTTTTATCCAGGGCTTCAGCAACCCTTCTCAATTATAAGGCGATCTAAAAAATTGGTTGTAAGGAAAAATAACTGGATGACAGAGTATAATAGAAAGACACACACCAGTCATAAGCTGCAATCACACTTTATTCAAGGCACGTAGCCATGTATCTAGAAAACAGAAATGCTTTTCAGAGGGCGTGATAAAAAACTGAAATGCTATAAGTTAGCTTGAATATACTATGAGTAACTACCCTTAGGCTACTTTTCCCAAATAATGTTGATGAACTCTATGTATTGTTTCTTCTGGAAAAAAACAGTAGACTCAAGGGAAACAGGGTCTTATTACTAAATGTACTTGTGAAGGCTCCCACTAGTCAAAATAAGACCTATAGGCAAGATCTGCAGAGGAAGACAACAGTCAGGGAGAAATACTATCTCTAAACAGATTACAAAATGGTGTCTGAATCATTAGATGGCTGACAGTGAACAAAATGGCGCCTGGAGAGAAATGTAACATCTCTCACAACTAGGATCTTCCTATATTGAAGGAAATTGATACATTGCGGTAAACTTAGTAATTTCAAACTTACTTTGCAAAAGTCAGAGTTAATAAATGTATCGCTCCCCCTAGCGGAAGTAACTGCTTTGACTTCAATTTTCTCTTTTCGATGGGCTGACACATCCATTAAAGGGGTATTCCAGGAATCAGCATAATTCATATACAAGTGGGCACTCAAAATATAAGCTAATGTGTAATTAGTTGTTATTTAAAATTTTGCTCCCCTTAGCAGAAAAATGCTGGTGACATAGACTGTAATGAAGAATTAAAATGCTACTGACCCTTTAATCAGTCTGTTAATTTCCTCCGCGCGGACCGTTGCAGGACAGAAGATGGCTGCTGGTCACATGTCCACATCACATGTCCTGTACCTGCCTGGGCAGGGTCATGTGATCACCACTATGTTTGGCTGTTGTCGGTTGGTTGCAGTGCATCCAGTATGGTCAGTGTTGTGGTGATGGCAATTACACATCATTACTATGGTAACAGAGCAAGAAAGTCAGTTATATCATCACTGGGAGCAGAGCATAAGAGGTAGGAGGAGTTACTGAGAACTAAAGGATCATGGAACTTGTAATTTCCAGTGGCGGCCATCTTAGTGATAACTCCACCTACTTTAGAGAGGCCATAAATTTGGTAAATCATAAAATCAAATTATTTAAGCTCCGTTTTGTGACTAATGACATTGAGTATTGTTGTATTCATTTATTTATATCATCATGGGTTTTTGTGTCAGACCTTCATATTCCCGGAATACCCCTTTAAGTATTTGGGTGTCCACATTTCCTTGGATCTCTCTCATTTATGCTCTCTTAGCCATGAACTCTTATTGAAATCCATTAAGTTAATCTGACTAAGTGGCGGTTATTGGCTCTGTTGTGGTTTTTCGGAGAATTTATGTATTAAAAATGGATATTTTAAACGAACCTAACCAACTTGAAGGGGTCGAAAACAAGGTGCACCCAATCACAAACGTAAGATCTTTTCTCAGATATAAAGAACACTCAGATAAGGCAGAATAAGACAACTCAACTGGTCAATGGTATATACTTGATGTTTATTACGATTTTCTTGTTATTTTGAACCTCAGGCAATGAAGCCTTATGTAACACCGTATAATATTGTAAGCATGATTTGCTCGAAAGTCTGATGTTCTGGTTTGATTTTATTGTGTTTTACAATAAAGAAGTTTAAAAAAAAAAAATGGATATTTTGCACACGGTTGCTATATTTGTTTTAAACTGTACCAATGGACATGCCACACACCTTCTATATGGCTCTTAATAAATTGGCACACCAATATTTATGGTGGGGTTCCCCTCCGGATACAAAGAAGTCTTATGAGAATTAAGAGTGCAGGTGGGATGTGGTTTCCAGACTTTACCTTCTACCATAGGGCAGCCATAGGAGCTTGTATGTTGGATCTGTTTCACTATAAGACCGATAAGCTTTGGATCCACTTGGAGTTGGATCTCTCATCTTGCCATACCTTGGGCATTTTCTGGCTACCCAAGTTCATTACACTCCAATCTCTCCCGATATCTTCCACATTAAAGGGGATTCTACGGGTATGGAGAAAGTTTGCATTCAAACTATGACTGGACTTGGTCCCAGGTCCAAAGACCCCTCCATTAGGTATCCATACGTTTGCATCAGGGGTTCAAGCCCGGTATTGCCTGGTTTAGATGATAATGGTGAACGAAGCGAGACGTGGTGAACGAAAGTGGATTTCACACTTTGGTAGACAAGGGCACTGAAGGCCTACGAGGGTCTTGGCTTAAGTATCTCCAACTGCTGTATTTTGTTTCCTCTCTAGTACCCATACCTATACTTACATCTAATTTCACTACCTTTGAGAAGCTCTGTCTTGCCAAAGACCCACCTACTCACAACATCTCTTACTGCTATGGCATTTTCTTGGCAAAGGAGACAGGGGACTTAAAACCATATTATGTTCAAATGTGGGAAACAGCCACTGGTAAGGAACTTTCGCCAGATCAATGGTCTACAGTGTTTACTCTGACTCCTGTTTTATTCTCTTCTTGCAGCTAAGCATTGGAACACCCCTTTGATGCAAAAATTTGTGCCGCATGAAGACTAGTGCAGCTGCGCCACAAAAAGGTTGGCTGCAACACAAATGTAGCACATGGAACTTAAATACCTGTGCAAGCAGTTTGCACCTAAAAAATAAAAGTGCAATGTCCGCCAGAAAACTGGCACGACCCTTAGTAAATGTTCCCCATTGACTTCTGAAGTGACGCTCCTGCTAAAGCCTTTAAATTTGACTCCTCTCAGGCAAAATATGACTTTTCTCTGCTCGTTTTCACATGATTTTGGAGGAAATTATTTTGTAGACAAGATTTTACATAAAAGTGGGAATTCTAGAAAGGACATTTAAAATGTGGTGACCATTTAATGATTCATCTCTTCAAATCAGAAAGCCATGTATTCTCTTCCAGTGTTCTGTTGGACTTTGCATGTTCTTTTTAGTGCAAACTGCTTGCACAGGTATTTAAGAAGTGCCTGTGCCACATTTGTGTCACAGCTGTACTAGGCATCATGCGACAAAAAATAAGGGGGCTTTTGGTTACTAAGTCGAACTGTGTGCCAAATTTGACATGCAAAGTCCAACAGAAGTGTGTTGCACGTCCCATGTTAAAGGTGCACTAAAAAAATATGCATTCTGTCGGAGCTGTGCAGGGGGCGCCAGATTCCGAAAGAATGTGCGTCAGATATCCTGAATCTGGAGTACACTACACAGGCAAACTGCGTATAGTGCAGTTGTTCTTAGTAAATGTGCCCCATCATGTGACAATACTGAAGGAATATCTCCAGACATCAGCCAGAAAGTAAAGGCTTGGGAACAAATGGGTCTTCCAAATGGCCATTAACCCAAAGCTACTGCCAAACTGGTCACAAAGTTGTCTACTTTGAGCACATTACAGCAAATAATTGATATTGTTTGTGTCATGAAGTTATTCGATTTTCCAGTATACATTCTGTATCAATTCTTCTGTTTCCTACACTCTGCTTGCTGTCCTGCAACAGGAAGCTGCATCATTGACTTCCTGTACATAAACCTTGGTCTATGGTCATGATATGTCACACAGGTGCACGGCTTGTTATAACACACGGTGTAATTAGTGCTGTGTGTTGCTAATGAGTCATACACCTGTGTGACATCCATGATCATAGACCAGAGTTTATCTACAGGGAGATAAGCTTCTGAAGCTTCTTGTTGCAGGACAGGAAGCCAAGATCTATAAAACCATGAAGAATTGATAAAGAAAGTATATTGGAAAATTGAATATATTTTCCTTACACAAACAATATCAATTATTTGCTGTAATGTGAACAACCCCTTTAAAGACATAAAAAGGAACAAACAAAAATCAATGTTTTTTTTGTAGTGGCCACCACAAAGCTCTGATCTCAATCTAATGTAATGTGTGTTTTTCTAATTTATAAAAAAAAATAATCGGATATTGAAGCTACAGTATGAGGACAGAGATTCATGATATTAATATTTGTTTTTCTATTATTTCGCCCAGTCCTATAATTCTAACCAGTTAAAATATTCTCTCCTTGATGAATACTGTGTATACTGTACACACATGTAATTATTAAGTGTCATTCGGCAATGCTATTAGTGCTATGAATATAACAAAGTCCATGCTGATATGTGAGGCTTTAGCACGATCAGTCCTAGAGATTAGCATAATGCAAGCAGGTGGTTATATGATTTTATGCAAGTTTACACGTTGTTACTTGTGACAGTGTTTCTATAAATCCACTACATGGACCTTTGAGAAATAAGGGTCTGTAATTCTAATTAATCCTCCTTCCTCATGGATCATAAAATGTGCCATTTGTGTATTTTCTACAGTGCTCCATTAGATTTCAGACATCTTTACTTTCTGCCTGATCCTGATCATTCACATTAATCTTCCATTAGATTTCTGTATAAATATGACAAATCCATGTTCCACCGCAGCTGAATATTAGGTACAAAAGAAATGAGTTACTACACTGATGCAATCGTCCTCATATGTAAATGCAGCATTAAATGGTCACTGACTTTTCATCAAACCTTAATAACTGCAAATAACAATCTTTGTGATATACTTTATACCTTTTCCTCTTGCGTCAGATTTTAAGGGACAATACCCTAACCCCCTCAGAAGTATAGTATATACAGGCAGACCACTCCGCATAGATAGCATATGCAGGCAGCCCCCCCCCCCCTAATCATAGCCAACCTTCCCCTCATAGATATTATATACAGGCAGCCAAGCCCCTTATAAATAGTATCTCATGGGGTAACAATATGGAAAAAACAAGATATTACTTCTTTCATCACACATCTTTGTTATTTTTGTGCATTGTCCAAGCTCTCCATTGGCTTTGACTTTATTTATTGTAGTCTATTGGTATTTTATCTATGTGGTTAGTTTCTCTGGGGAGTTTTTGTGATATGTACCCAATTCCTTTTTGGGTTTTTAAGTATGTTTTAAAAATATTGTACCAATAAAGTTTATTTATCGTCTATGCACATCTCTTTTCTCGTTTGTAACATCCTTATAAATAGTATATACACGCAGACTCCCCCCCCCATAGACAGTATACACAGGCAGAATCTGCCCCCGCGCCCAGCATGTACAACCACACAACCCCCCATAGATAGTGTATATACAGGCAGGACTCCCTCATAGATTGTTTATGCAGACAGGCTCATAGATGCAAGACCCTTGTAATAAAATAACAAAACTATTGCTCACCACCAGCCCATTGTGTCAAACTACCTTAAATCCAGGTGTCATTATTGACCAAAGTATTTAGGGGCTTAAGGTTCAGGATTATAGTTCTTACTGGCCATAGCCATTGCAGTGGAGGTAGAAGGGCCTAGATGTCTACTATTGTTGCGTTGCCTCTAACCATTTCTAACCATTAACCTTCAAGAAGCCTGAGGGATCTAGACAATAGCCAAAACCTTCAGTAAGTTAAAACCTTCCTCTATTATAATTCTGCCAAGTTCAATGTACACTAGTTAAGAAAATACTAGATTTTTACAAGCCTTAAATGGGCAACTGGATGGAAAAGCAGAAGTTAAAACCTGGAAGCAGTAAAGGGACTACTCCTGAAAGTCTAGCATCTATTTTATATGTCAGTCTAATAAATGTTATTATCCTTAAAAGAAAAATCCAGTGTCTCAAGACAAACATAGATATTAAGCAAAGCGTTTCTGCACATGAGACTCCAGATACTGTTATTATGAGCTTTGGGGGATGAGCACAGACTTTATTTGGCATTGTTTGGTGTCTAGTAACTTTCATGACTCATTTCTCAAAGAAAGAGTCTTTTTCCCAATACATTGTCATTATTCATGGGAACTCTACTTCCCACACCTGCTTTTTACTTTCTAACGACATTCAGGTTAATGCTGCTGAGATGAAGCTTAAATAAGGGATAGAAACCTGATGTCATTGATTTCAAATCATGAGAACAATGGTACATTTAATTCTAGATCTTTGGACTTTTTAATGAATGGTTGTGCTTCGATCCAATCCATGTTATATAATTTGTAATGAAGGAAAAGCTAGACCGTCTTATAGATAACCTCTATAGGTCACATATTTTAAAGGAAACCTACCATTTGATTTGATGCATTATGAAGCAAACATACCTTGAGAATGCTGTAGCTACACTGATGCAGGATCATCTCTTGGTTAATCCCTGTGCTGAGTGGTTTTGTTGATAAAACAAATATAACATTATGATAATGAAGCTCTGTCTCTTCTATGGCTGGTTCAGTGCTTGTTCAGCGCTTGTCCAAGCACTTGAGTTTTCTATGCAGGCGATGATGATGTAATCACTGTTCTCCCTGCCAGACAGAATAATCAATTGCTGCACCATCCCCCAGCTGCTGTGTATGACTGATCCAGCTCAGGTTAATTAGTCATATCTTGACTAACCTCCATTTGTAATTACAAGCTCCTGTGTGTAATGTGTTTATGTTAGTCAGTCTGACCCAGCTTTCCCTAGGTCCAGAATGGTATAATTGTTTTTTCAGCAAAACCACTTAACTTGGATAACCAAGATATGATCCTGCATCAGGGTAGCTACAGCAGTCTCAAGGTATGTTTGCTTCATAATGCATCAAATCAAATAGTAGGTTTCCTTTAAGATCATGCACTGAAAATGTATAGTTTAAATTACACTATGGATGGAATAACTCCCTCAGCATACGCCAGCCCTTATAGGGGTTTGCCAATGACATGAATCTTAATCCCTTAGTGATGTTAACATGATAAAGGTAACTATTACTAAGTTGTATTGCTGCTTTGGCTCCTCTCACTGCATAAGCTGCCCAGTATAAGATTCAGCTCTGTGAGTGGGCACTAGCTGAGCAGACACTACTTCCTGCTTCCTCTGTGCTATGCTTGTGCATAAGATGCTGACAATGTACTTGGATGCCTCCGGCCTGTTCCCCCTGCTCCTGCAGTACAGGAGATACATGCTCATGTGAGAGGAATGTGACCTGACAGACCATGGTCAGGAGTTTATGGTCATACCCATGGACAGTTATATCTATGAAATGCTGTATTGCTTTTTTGTTAATAATATTGAATTAGAGAATGGGTTATTTTTTCCATCCTGAGTATATTTAAGAATTTTGTTATGGTGGGAATACCCCTTTAAAGTTCCCCCAACCTGCCGGCAACACCAGATATACTAAATGAATTGCCTAAAATGAGCATATTTGGTTGATACATTTACTTACAAAATATGGCACAGTGTGGACACAATAGGGAGATTTATCAGCACACAAGCTGGCATTTGATGGATGCCCAATCCATCAGGTGCCACTGGATATATCAAGAGGATTAGGCCTCCTGGGCTATCACAATGAACCAAACTTACACTTGCAAAGAAAGTGTGTGTTCACACTTTCTGTGGGCACCCAGGCCGTCACCCCAGAATGAAGTTCACCAGACAGGACTCAAAGAATCTGCCTGCAGAACCTTCCTACGATGATAGATGAATTTGCCCTCCTCCTTTCAACTGCGTTGGTGTCTTTAGGAGGCTGAAGGATTGAAAGTTGTCCTTGAACAAAGTGAAATACATTACTGCTTAAATTGCTGCGCTGGCACTTTGCAATAAATAAGTGGCTTTTGGTTGAAGTTTGGGCACTGAGGCTCTAAAAGGTTCGCCATCACTGGTCTAGGATCAGTGATGGCAAACCTTTTTGAGACCAGGTCCCCAAATTACAACTAAAACCCATTTATTTATTGCAAAGTGCCAACACAGCAATTTAAGCAGTAACTGCTTTCTGTTCTACCACAAATTCAACAGAAGAAGGACCTCCATCGATAAACCCCCCTCTGTACCTTCTCACTTTTTGTACAGTCTGAAGAAGCCAAGGATGTGTTGCCTCCAAATAATGATGAAAGCAGCATCTACATTACCAGTGACTGCATGTGAATTCTTTGAGATGTATCTGGTGAACTTGTTGGGGCAATGTGGCCTGGGTGCCCACAGAGAGCGCTCTGAGTGCCACCTCTGGCATCCGTGCCATAGGTTCGCCACCACTGGTGCAGATAACTCCGCACCCGGCAGCGCCCCCTTCACACCCCTCCATGCCCTCTAGTCATGGAACTGAAGTAAAGAGGATAACAATTACAATGCCTGGCAGTTCGTGAGCCATTACAATTATTTCAGGGCCTCTACTCCATAAAACCGATAAATGTTATAAAAGCCTTGATAAATGTCATAGAACATATAATATATAAAATAGATATAATCTAATAACTGGCAGCCGTATATTTTATAAATATGGCACTTGTACTTGGTCCATTTTCTTCTTGTTTCCTCTAAAATTATCCACAGGATTTTTTTTATGAATGTGTCTCTCTATGTCTCCATGACTGTGTCTGCTTCTTCTCTTCCATAGAGACTATTTATGGAACATTACAGGATCCTCATGTGTAACAGTTTTATGCATTCAGACTACATCGTAGATATTTTAAAATGAGGTCCAGACAAACCTCTTCATTTGTGAGGTTCTTTGGTTTGCAAAAAATTTAGCCATTAAACAATTCTAAAACCGTGACATTCTTCATGACTTTTACGCATATTTGTGTTTGGAACCTGGGTAAAATGTGTCAGTGTTATGTAAAAGGTGTTATGTCTGGTCTCAATAAATGGTTTTGGGAAATTTATAGATCAACGTGTATTTGTATATGTCCATGTTAAAATGTAAAAAAAAGTTATTTCCTACATGAACATATTGGGTTCATGTATCTGAGGTAAAACTACTCTAGTTGCCCATGGAAACCAATCAGAGCTCAGCGTTAATTTTATAGGCAACTCTGGGAAAAATGAAAGCTGAGCTCCGATTGGTTGCAATGGGCAACTAGAACAGTTCTGCTGTGAGAGACTTATGATAAATCTCCCCCATTCTGCTTGTATGGCCACACAAGCTGTGCCGGATAGAACTGACTGCAAATGACAGCCAGGCATCGGGCACAATGGTCATCATGGGTGAGAACATAGATTGCATCCACTAAACCACTTAGAAAACACAACATCTCAGAGGCACAATAACAATTTGATTGCAGGGGACAGCTGATGTGTAATTTGCTAGTGTTCAAGGCCTGTAGTGGGGAAATGCCATGACTTGAGATATATGTTAGAAAATGTATAAAAATAGTCTCCCAACCCGTGCTCTACCACCTGCCAGCAATGTAGATTAATCTCCACCTTAATTCAAACCTTTCACACACATCTCCAGGGCTTCTCCCGAGCTGCACTTATTCTTTGGAATGCTCTTCCCCGGACTTTCAGGCTAATACATAATCTCCAAAGTTTTAAAAGTGGTCTTAAAACCCATCTCTTTAGGCAAACCTATCATATTCACTAACCGCATGAAATGTCAACTCTCCCTTTACTAACCCATCCTGTATCCTCCTCCCTTCTGTTATCGGCCAAACTCCATATATATACCAAGCTCCGGGCTTCTCTGCAGTCACTTTCACCTTGGACTTTGTATATAAGATGGCGACTGATAGCTGGTTCAAGCAGCAGAATTTTTATTTATTAAATTATTTTATTCTGTTCTCTTATGAAGAATGGATGGTGCATTATACAAGCTTTTATACCTCTTGTCACCCCCTCATCCTCATAGACTGTAAGCTCTTGTGTCACCCCCTCATAGACTGTAAGCTCTTGTGTCACCCCCTCATAGTCTATAAGCTCTTGTGATCAGGGCCCTCACTCCTATTGTTCCATATGAATGTTTGTACTCTGTAATATAATATTATATTTGTATATGTCCCCTATGATTTGTAAAGTGCTACAGAATATGATAGCGCTATATAAAGATTATTATTATCAATGTTTGGCCTCAAGGACCCCTAATAGTGTACTATTGCCTGGTATAGTATTCTAGTGTCCCAAGGATGGAAAAAGATACAGGAATTTTTTATTATGTTATGACTCTCTTAACAGTCAGTTGAGGTTATGTGGCTTTAGTTACATAGACGATGGTGGAAGTTCTTTTTCCTATGTAAAAGCTAAATAAAATGGGCAGTAAAATATCTAATGACCAACCCCCCCCACCCCCATGGTTATTTCTTTTGTGACTTTTTGCCTGCATATAGATTGCAGAATTTTTTGATCTATATGTGATATGTATCCATTTTCAAGCAATTAAAATTTAGCCTTTTTGCCCTTTTTGGAACACGGCAGCCAAGGTCAAGGAGGCTTGGTCATCTACATTTTCTACAATTTGCACCAGAAAACTGGGGTAGGATCAGAACCTCAAAGCATTGGTATTAATACATTGCTCCCATTATGCTTTTATTGAAAATGGCAAGAAATCTCCCATAAAGGTAGAGTGCCGGTGGGTGCAAATACATGGAATACAGCTGTACAATATCCAAAGGAAGATATAGAGTCTCTGGACTATTCAACCCTGTAAGGCCCCACACAGGTGTCCTGAATGGAGATTAAATCATAGAGGCAAAATTCTACAATGGTCAACGGCTTGAAGATGCGCTAGTTAGCGTGAAAGGGGCCGTCGCCGTCAGGCTCCAGTATTTTCCCTGTACTGCACCGGTTTTCGAATAAAGAAGTTCCACACTAGTGGTGAGTGCCGCCTCCATTTCTTATGTTATACATACAGGGGTAGAATATGTTTTCTTTTTTTTCTTTTATTTTCTGTGTTTGTTAAAGGTGGCAAAATGATTCAGTTGACTAAAAAAGAAATTCTATGAGAATTGCAAAAAGGTCAATGACACATAGACAGGACCACAAACTTGGGGGTACAGGACACTGCCAAATGAAACTGTTCTGATGGTGCCCACAATCAGAAGAGCAAATCAATTTGTTGATGTTACGATTTTCTGGCACTGAATCAAATTCAATTTTTTTCTGATTTGCTTTAAATGTACCAATGTTGTTCCAAATTTCCTGCAAATTGGGATACTCAGAAACCTGGGAAAAAAGTGTATGCTATACTCTCCCACTATGAAAGAATAGATAGACAAAGACAAAAGGAGCGCTCTCCTTGTGCATTAAATATGGTCTAAATCGACTCTCACCTGGTTCCGCACAATGATTGGCATGTAGGATAATGTAGTAGGGATCACGTCAGCTGTTCACGAAAAATCGCGTCCTCCGTATTCCAGGTTCAACGGTGGACGGTTCCAACATAAAAAACTCCCACTCCAAGACTCCAAGTCGTGTACGATCAGCGCTCAAAGGATATTCCTGACTGGACAATTAGTGTCCAGTTTTAGTAATAAAATTGCAACAAGACCAAAATGCGTCACAATTTTATTAACAAAACTGAACACTAATTTTTTGTGCCAATAAACATTTATTAAGAATTACCAGGTACATCATATAACAATTATGACATATGAATTCTCGAAACAGTAATAAAATATTTCAATGAATTACTATTAAGTGATTCGTTCTTCTATACTAGATGCCGGTCCGGATGTAGAGTCATGTGGGCTGTAGGCTGTAAGAGGAAACTGTACACTAATTTAATTGCTTTGAGTCCGGAATATCCCTTGAGCGCTGATCGTACATGACTTGGAGTTTTAGTGGGAGTTTTTTTTAAGCTTAGTATGCCCTCTCTAATTTGCAAAATCACTATTTTAGTGTTAGTTAAGAAAAATTGTGGAAAATAAATTTTAAAAAACTGTTATAGTGCAGTTATATACCAATTTTCAAAACAAGCGGAACAACATTCAATTTGATTTTGAATCTAATTATTGGAAACATTTGCGAAACTTCCTCGAATTTGAGTATTCGACGATTCATTTATGCCCACTCACAATCCACACATAGGCCCACATTTATCAAATCCGTGCAGTCTGTACTAGGTGCAGTTTGCCTATGTAGTGTGCAGGGTGCGCCAGATTCAGGAATTGTGGCGACTGTTCTTCATGAATCTGGCGCCCCCTGCACCAACTTTTTTTTTTTTTTTTGGTACACCTCTAACATGTGATGTGGGTGAGGTTACTAAACTCCACACAAACTGTTTATAAATTATCTTAATTACCATGTATAGTGCTGCGAAAGAGAGTCATGCTGCCTCATTTAAACAGAAATAAAGCTTATTTGCTAAACAAGAATGTAACTACTATAATACGGCCCCTAAGTAAAATATATTATAATACTGCATTTTATGTACAAGAATAAAATGCTATAATACTGCCCCTATGTACAAGAGTATAACTACTATAATACTGCCCCTTATATATATGAATATAACTACTATAATACTGCCTCCTATGTACAGGAATATAGCTATTACTACCGTATAACAACTACTATTACTATGCCATGTAACACCGCCAGCCGGTCTCTTGTATATAGCCAGCCAGTTCCCCCCCAGGATATAACCAGCACCCCCATATATGGCCAGACAGCCCCTCCAGTATACCACCAGTCCCTCCAGTATATAGCCAGCTAGCCCCACTCCAGTATACAGCCAGCCAGCCCCCCCTGTATACAGCCAGGCCCGCATATACAACCAGACAGCCTCCCTAGTATACATCCAGCCAGTTCCCCCAATATATAGCCAGCCTGCCCCCCAATATATAGACAGCCTGCCCCCCAATATATAGACAGCC
Organism: Engystomops pustulosus; assembly: GCA_019512145.1. NCBI lineage: Eukaryota > Metazoa > Chordata > Amphibia > Anura > Leptodactylidae > Engystomops > Engystomops pustulosus. The sequence goes on along the minus strand of CM033648.1, from coordinate 25,136,310 downwards.
AGCCCCTCCCCATTATATAGCCAGCCTGCCCCCGTGCATACATCCAGCCTGCCCCCCAGTATAAGGTCAGCCTGCCCCCCCAGTGTACAGCCAGCCTGCCCTCCCAGTGTACAGCCAACTTGCCTCCCCCCACTGTACAGCCAGCCTGCCCTCCCACTATACAGCCAGCCTGCCCTCCCACTATAAAGCCAGCCTGCCCCTCCACTATACAGCCAGCCTGCCCCCACCTTCTGTATACAGCCAGATAGCCCCCCTAGTATATAGCCAGCCAGTCACCCCAGTATATAGCCAGCCTCTCCCCAGTATATAACTAGCCTGCCCTCCTGTATACAACCAGCTTGCCCTCCCAGTATACAGCCAGCCTGCCCCACAGTATACAGCAAGCCTGCCCCCCCAGTATAAACCCAGCCTGCCCCATCCCCTGTATACAGCCAGACAGCCCCCCAATATACATCCAGCTAATCCTCCCCCAGTATATAATCAGCCTGCCCTCCCAGTATATAACCAGCCTGCCTTCCCTGTATACAGCCAGCCTGCCCCCTGCTCAGCACATAAAAATAAAAAAAAACATGTATTCACCTTTCCAAAGCTCCCCTGCAGCTCCACTGATGCAGTCTGGCCGGCAGTGGCAGCTCAGAGCGTGCTGGCGGTTTAGACTATAATATCAGCCGCTTGCCGAATTCATAGTCTGTGCAATGCTAGCAAACACGGAGTTATCACTGCCAGCTAGACTGCCTCAGCGGAGCTGCGGGGGAGACTTGGAAAGGTGAGTACATGCTTTTTTATTTTTCAACTGGCCCCACTATTCATAGATCGGCCCCACACCGGCCCTTTAATAGTCTGCTTAATTGCCAGTCCACCCCTTTGGACACTGCATGATAAATGTGGTACATGGTTCAAGTCCGACAGAAAACTGGCACAGAGGCTTTAATAAATCTCGCCCATAGATTTTATACCAAGACTATATCTGCAATGTTGCTATCTTGTTAATTTCCCTTGATCAATAAAAGAGGTCAACTTTATATTATTATATTATGTTATTAATATTATTTTAAAACAATTTATATATTTTCCAACATGTGATCAATTGTATAAATTATGGTTTTCATTATAACGACATTCGGCTGCCCCAGTGTTTGTGGTGACATTTAATCTTGGGAAGGAATGCTCCATTATATTGTGCCATTGTATGGTGAGCTGTTTAAATATACGAATTGTATAAGACATTTCAAGTAGAAGATTCCATACTGTTTGCCAATGTTATTTCTATGAAACAGAATGAGATTTGAACTTTCAACTTTACATCTGCAGGATTTTTCTGATCATTTCTGGGACTGTATTTGTTGAAGGATTTAACTTTTTATTTCTTTTGAGCGATAAAAACAAGACTCCCCTAGACCTTTCCTCTCCAATTTTGTCACTTGCCTACGGAATTCATTTTTAAAGTGATTTTAGTGTAAGTGTGAATGTTGGCACCATGGACACCATTTCTATGCCCGCTCTGTACAGGATTATGTTATTTGCTGGCTGACTGTACCTAGCACCATTGTTGGGGCTCACTTCTTCACTGCGACTCTTAATAGTTTTTGTTCTGAAAAGGTCCTGCCGTTTATACAGGACCTAATGTAAAAACAGAAAATATTTAAAAAACGTCAAATTTTTTTAAATTAAAAATGAACTCTTTCCCAACTAGAGAATATTTCCCTTGACAATTAAAAGAAAATCTACCATTTGTTTTCATGCATTGTGAACCAACCACTGATGCAGTAACATATCTTGTTTAATCCCTGAGGTAAGTGGTTTTGCTGAAAAAAATATTATAAAATTACAATAATGAGGCTCGGTTGCTCATGTGACTTCCCGGTGCTTCTCCTCTTACCCTAATTATACACTTCTCTAGAGAACGATGTAAGCACTGTGATGTCCCTGACAGGCAAAAGTAATCAATAGCTGTACCAATCCCCCAGCTGCTGTATAGGATTCATCCAGCTCAGGTTGATTAGTCCTGTCTGGACAACTCAGGAAACTCTGTGTAATGTGTCCATCTATGGCAGCATGCATGCAACCCGGCTTTCCCAAGGTCCTGAATTTTATAATTGTTTTTTGAGCAAAATCATTTGGATCAGGGATTGAGCAAGATATGTTTCTGCATCAGTGTAGCTACAGCATTCTCAAGGTATGTTTGGTTCACGATGCATGAAAACAAATGGTAAACTCTCTGAAGAGATTAGACTATCCAGGGACTGTCTGTAAAGCGTAAAGTTTTTAAACACTTTATCAGGCTACTTTATCTCTCAGCTGTCAGTGGGTACAGGACATAAAGCTGCTTAAATAAGGAAGTAAGGCATGGGAAAAGAACTACGCAGGAACATTTAATAAAGTATATGAAAAAGTTTACAATTATCTGCACTATTTGTTAAAAGTTTAGTTTATTGTTTTGTTTTTTTTGCTGAGGATGTGTTAATATTACTTACATTGAAGTTATAAGCCATAGATTTATAGATACTGTACACTTGTGGTGTTATGACACTTAGCTATAAACAGTTATAAATATTTATATATTCATATACAGTTTTTATATATTAGTATAATTTTGGTTTGGACAAGACTTGATTTGGTTGGAGCTCTTTTTTGTAATTTATAATGTGTAAATGATGTCCATTCTTTGCTATTACGATAGATTTTTATGGAAAGTGTAAATGACTACAGCAGCCATACAATGAGATTCTGCATGTGTGATCTATTTTTCACTGCTGTAGGTAGGGATATAGGCCCTTATGTAATTCTTAGATTCATATAAATGTTCAGAAATTCAGTTTAAAAGAAAATCTGGGAGGTTAATAGGGCAACCACCTTATAATGTACCCTCAAAGCAGTAAAGAAGTTATATGGTATTTCTAAGTTAATAAAGAATGAATCTTATTCAGGACCAGATTTAAGAGTATACAGTAACTACAAAGAACATCCCTTAAAGTGTATTCCAGAAACAGCTACTTGATTTTGACAGAGAGACAATCAACTGTGGAGCTCACCTACATTGAGAAAACTGCATTAACCAGTAAAATAGTCTCTGCACTCAAGGGGTAACATTATCTCTGGCCATGACAGTGTGATCTGGCATGACAAATAAAGCAGAGGTATCAGAGTGAATGGGGGTCAATTTGTGGCTGTTAACTTTTTTTCTTTGAGGTTTTGTAAAGTATAAAAACTTCTGCACTAAGCTTAAAAAAAGCAATTCTCTAATTTACACTCATTAGCCATCTGCGGTCGTTTGCCAGCTAGCAGGAGTGTCACCTTTTCCCTCTGGCTGTTTTTGTTTGGTCGGTTGGCATGGGAATCCATATCTAGGCGGTGGAGAGGAGGGTGGGTGCATGTTGTTGGGAGGGGTTACTACCAGATGTGCACACTCATTATGAGTAGCTGCAGGAGAATATCAGCCCACGTTGTATGTAAAAGACTCTAGGACCTTGAGTGATGTCATAATATGTGACTAATCACATGCTTCAGGTCATCCAATTACATACCAGGAATGGAATGTAGCAGAGCTGTTTGTGTTTCACAGTTTGAATATGTTAGAAATGTGTATGTGTGAAAGTTTGAATGCACAAATAGAGCTCAGGCTCGCTATCAGTTTTAATAAATGGCTTTCAGATCATGCGCATTGGCACTTATTTACTTACCCGGCAATCCAGCGTCGCGTTCTCTGACGCGGTCTTCCGGCGATTCTAAGGTTATGCGCCCAATGTCCACCAGGTGTCGCTGCTGCGCTGAGATCCGCCGAGGTTTGCCGGAGTTCACCGTCCTATTCCTGGTGCATGTAAGTCCGTGTCAAGAGACACATTTTTTTTTTAAAATACCACAGTTTTTCCGAATCCGTTGGGTTTTCCAATGGCCACACCCCTCGATTTCCGTTGCATGCAACCCGGCGCCAATGCGACACAATCCGATCGCGTGTGCCAAAATCCCAGGACAATTCGGCGCAAAACAGTAATTTTCGGGGAAACCTGACGAAAATGAGCGATTCGGGCCCGTCGTAAATGAGCCACATACTGTGATACTGACACTGATTCTGTATCCTGATTGGTTGGGTTTGTGCACGTTCATGTGAATGCCCTCAGTGCTAGTAGCATCATTGCCCATTACTGATGTAACACCCAGGAAGTCCCGCCCACTTCAGGAAAAGTTGAGAGGATGTTACATATAGCCTCAAATATCTATTGGCCCTATATCTCAGGATAGGAAGAAGCCAGAAGTATGATACAGGCATCATTGGAATTGTTGTCACAGGATCTCCACAGCTGTGCTAAAACTATTCTTTGTTAATTAACTTTACAGTTACATTTTAATATTTGGCATTTGAGTTTGCAATTCTTGTTTGGGACTGGAGTTTATCTGCACATAAATTGTAAAATCTTTTTACAGCAATTGTTGGAAAAATTGGGAATTTTTCAAACGTCCACATCTGAATTTTAAAAATATATTAGGCACAACACTGAAAAATAAGATTGCAGTGAACTTTGCTGCGCAGATGAAAAAGTCTCAGATTTTTGAAAATAAGCGGAAAAACTGGAGCGCCGCTATGTGCGTACATGTACTGCAGGGGTGTGGAGTAGTCTTTACTCTCACTGCCTAGAGAGGCTACTTCATGTCCCAGTGACCACTCTGGCAAATTTGCATATTAGATAGATAATGTTTATCTTGGCTTAGAATGCATTATAGCCGTGTTTCCCAACCTTTCTGTATTCGAGGACCGGCTGCACCCCAAAAAAAATTGGGGCATTTGCTGGGCACACAATCTATTCTGTAACCCCCCTTTATGTCCCCTGTGTAGACCCCCTTTATGTCCCCTGTGCAGCCCCCATAGTAATGTCCCCTGCCCGGCCTCCCATAGTAATGTCCCCTGCCATAGTAATGTCCCCTGCCCGGCCTCCCATAGTAATGTCCCCTGCCCCGCCTCCCATAGTAAAGTATCCAGCCCCCCTAACTTCTTTTTAAGTTCTTTTTGCCCTGGCCTGGGACCAAGTGTGATACAGCCCGTTCTTGGGCCGTGGCCGGTGGTTGGGGACCACTGAATCGTAGGATTAGGAAAAGATAGATTAGGGATTAGTAGGTTAATAAGAACCTACCATCAGGTAGATCTTTGATAAATTTGCTTTAAGGAGAAAGGGGGTGAAGGTAAATAAGGCAGATAGAGAAGTAAGTGTAATTCTGTAGCTTTATTGGATCGGACGGCAGTACCTTGATACAAGATTGATAAAAACACATCTAGTAAATGAGTCTGATAGCATGACAGCCTCTAAATAGGCCTAGAGTGACGATCCTTATAATATGCCCTGTGTCACACAATCAGTTTTTTTGTTTACCAGGTGATGAATGTTTGAATAAGGAACATTGTCATATTATTACCATTAATGGAGTTTATATGAATATATCTACCAAAGGTCTTTAAGTTAAGCTGTTCATACAGTGGCCTATATGTATGTAAGTAATGCTCTTTTAAATATCACGGGGAGCCTTGAAGCATTGCATCCCAATCTTTTAAATTAACTTTCAACCTTGGATGATTTATTTGCAATATACTACTGTATATCAATTCTCCAGCACTTTCTGCAGGTGCTCGGCAACACATCTCATTTCCTATAATGATATATTTGTGATTTGTTCTTTCCTCTCCAAACATTCATATGTAGATAGATGATTTCCTTTAGATTGTGTTTAGATTGGGACTGAACATGGTAAAATGATCATTGTACTTAGTAAATAATAAGAAACCCTGGAAATTGACTACTGGAATAGAAATGTTTCTCCAAAACACAACTATTAGATGAATAACATAACATTTATTACAATTTGGCTGTGAACCTATTTTGTACATAGTATTTCTTAAAGGAAACCTGTCTTCAGCCCCCTCAGGTAGAGTTTGAAATGTCCTTTAAAAAATTCCCTCTTTTGTATCTAGTACTTGCCTGCTATCCTATAGAAAATTTGCTCCAATTTTATTTGCAAGTGCACTGAATAGAGTCACTTTTTGCTTGTCACTTCAGTTGCCCCTATGTTGTGCTCTATACCATCTAGAACCATGGTGACATATTAAAGATAAGAAGCTCATCTTTCAAATCGCAAAAAGACTGTGTGTTATTTTGTACTTAGCAATTTGAAAGAGACTCTGATCTTTAATATGGAATAAAGGCCTACATAAGGGTTGTGGCGCCAACACTTCATCAATTAAGGCGCAAGAAAGGAAACAAAAAAAAACCCTCCAGTTTTGGGTTTAAAAGGCGATAATAAATTACCACTATTATATGTAACTACAGTATATGTCATGCTTGATCCTTCTGAATCCAAAGTGTCTTTAGATATCACCGCTTAAGAAATATGCCAGGAAACTCTTACTTAAAGGGAACCTGTCAGCAGGAGCCCTTTTTCTGACTCCCCCATGACCCGTAGAGAATAGTGTACACATTGCCAAAGTGTTTTTATAATAAACTGCCTTTTTCCCATAAAAAGAAAAATTTGCACATCATTGTCATCATTTGGAAGATCTTAATGTTTAGGTATATTTATTTGTTTGGAATGAGAAAAGTAAACATATTCCTGGCGAAGTCCAAAGGGATCTGGTGGAACGAAGTATTTCCAGGGTAATTTACAACGTGTGAGTGTAGGTCACTGCATAGACATTCACTGACTAAAGGAAACCGTAGCTGCATTCTTGAAAGCTACAAGGTGCGGTGTAACTAATGATAAATGCCTGCAAATGTTTCCACCATGTGCTTGTTAAAAAAAGAACATTCCTTTCTAAGCATTTGATTACTTCAAGCATTCAACCTTATTTAGCAAAATGGAAATAAGCAACTAACACAATTGACTTCAGTAGTTTCATAGCTTTAATGGAAAGGCTGAAGAGTGTAAGCAACAATACGATGGGAATATTTCAACTTCATAGTATCATAGACACATGTCCATCATAGAAGGGAAGAGAATGGATGAGGAAGGGATTTAAGGGAAACAATTCTATATAACATAACCGTCAAATTCATATATCTTTCTGAAAAGATAGAAGAGTAAATATTTTAGGTCTGTTATAGGGAGAACAGGAAAGGAGTTTTCTACCAACTGATCACCCGGAAACTGTGTGTTTATAGCATGGTGGAGTTGAAGGTATAATAGGTGGAAGGAGTTTGGCAAGTCATAGGAATCCTTTAACTGCTGAAATGAGTGGAGGACTCCATCTATACAGACATCCCACATATAGAACACCCCCGCCGTCCCTCCATCTAGCCCCATTAGGCAGCAGGCAAAGTTAAGGAAGAAGCTTGGCTCTTCCACAGGGGGGTGCACTTGTCAAACCCAGTAGCATATTAAAGGAAACAGACTCTCGCCTACAAGAAAAGAAGTTGGCGCAGCAAGGGGGATGCCCCTCTGGTTCTTACATTCCCCCCAAATAGGAGATGTTCAGGTGAAGTATGTAGATTATAGTACGGGCTAACCATGGTGCGTCCAAGTGTGCATCCAAGGTGGAACATCCAAGGGAAGTGGGACAACTGGGCCGCCCAATAATCTATCTTAAAATTGGGAAGACCCATCCCCCTCCTCCCAGGAGCAAAGCAGCAAGCTGGTGGCTATCCCTGCCCTCCCCAAACAAATAGGGCTTTGCAACTATAAAGCTTCTGAAAGAATTGACACGGTATATACACTGGGTACTGAAGCATTATGTACAGGATTTTAAGTAGTAGAACTATTTTTACTAAGTTAACATGGGCTTGAAGGGATAAGAAGAGTTTCGACCATGCCCCCATGCGCTGACGCACCGAGGCCAGTAGGGGAATACATTCAGCGAGTAGTAGTCCACAATAGAGCATGTAACCCGCACTCCTAGGTATGTAATCTCCGATGTCAAACAGAAGTTAAGCTGCACCTTCAGCCATGGAAACTAAGTGGTCAAGAATGTCACTTTTAGCTGGTGACAGGTTCCAACAGCCTTGGCTATACAGTACTTTATATGAGTTTGTTTTACATTACCTGGCTCCCTGACAGTATGATGGGAAGGGGCAGCTGCAGCTTGTGTGTGCCTGTGTCTCTTCATACATACTTCCTCTCCTCCTCACCATCCCTCTCTCCCACCTGCTCAATGCGCATAAACTATTATGAACTACTGAAATATTTCAGAAAGTTGTCAAAGGTATTTTTAAAATCAGAATAGCATAAGCTATTGGAACCTGTCACCAGCTAAAAATGACTTTCCTTGTGACAGGTTCCCTTTTAAAGGTGTTTCATTTAAATGAATACCAACCCATCCCCCGCCCCAGAACACATACTTTCCCCTCTCTGGTTCCCGGGTTCCTGGGTAGTTTGGGTATTTTGGGTCCTCGATGCCCCCTCAGTGTATGAAGTATGTCCTATGACCTTTTGAAACTTCCAGGATGGTGCAGGGCCCAAACCCTAATGATTATCAGTAATGATTTTATGTGCTGAGATCTAAAGTTACATATGAAGGCAAAAATGCCTATATCACTCTTTCATGCATAGGACATAATTTGCAGTAAAAAAAGACAAAGGCACTACCTTATCCAGAAAGCAGAAACACCTGAGAGATCTAGTGGATATACCGTAATCGGACACCAGACATTAGGGTGATCACCAATCAATCCAGAAGTAGAAGTGGCACCCACTGATATCAGTGGACAATCTTCTCTTTATTAACAGGGCGCAACAGCAAAACGTAAGCCCCTATTAAAATATGACTTCCACTGAGGAGTTTAGCCGATGGCTCCATTACCCTTTACAAAGCTCCAATACAATAAATAACATTTCAAAGGTTTTGAAACAAAATAAAAACTGTATAATAAAACTTTGATTTATATAGACTAGTTGTAGTATTGGGTTTATGGCCAATTAAAAGTCAGAATATTAATAAAGTCGAAACAGTAGCCACATGTCAACATAAAGTTTAATTTCCATAGAAAGTTATAGCCATTGCTTGGGTTACATTTTACAAGCAGTGTCAGTTGTAGCCCATCCAGTCAGCTGTGTTAAAAGTAGTTGCAGCGGCCAATGCACATATATACTATCTATAAACTATGCCCTATCATGTTCTCTATCCCCCAGAGTGTATCTGGTAGCCTCCCTTCTGTTATTTTCATATACTTTACATATACTGTAAATAGGGCTAGTCTAAACCAGAAAACCCTTAAAGCGTAACTGTAAAGCTATTGTGATTTTACCAAATTATTATATGTGATTCCCCTTTTGAAAACAAACAGAGCGATGCCTACTTTATGCTGCTCAACCTTTTTCTTTCCCAAGTTCTGGCATTTTCTGTTCTGAAAGTGTTTGACAAAAATCTTTCTCACTAGAGGTGAAGTGGGCAGAGATCTGCCAGTCTATGCCCTCAGGCTGAGGCCAGTTAGCTTGCCCAAAGATCCCATGATGCAATATGTTCCCTCTCAAAGTAATTTGGCATTAAATCCATTTAGTTTCCCAAAAGTAAATCCACTGAACACTGCACAGTGCACATACAGGATGTATATAATGACTAGTCTGGCAGCTACCATCACATGGAGGAGCAGGGAACATGTAATAAGTGGTTGAAATCATTAGTAACCAGGTTACATGCAGCGTATAGCCTATGCTTAGTGAGCACTAAGGGTTAATAGCTTATCTGGACAGAGCTGATACTGCTGATGACAAGGTGGGTGAAGAGAGCAGAGAGAAGAGCAGAGACAGACAGAAAAACTTCTGTAGAATCACAGACTGGGATGGAGGGACTGATAGGGAACAGGGAGACCTTGTACCTCACTATTCTGTGCAGGAGACATCTGCATACACATCCTATGCTGTATTCACTGTTCAAAACACTTCCAGCTCTTCTAAGTTCACTGAAACATGATCTACTCCTCTGTGAGCAGGGGGCAGCAGCTCCCCTCCCATGAATCCATAGTTTGCTTGACACTTTGGGGCTTATTTACTAAGGTTCCGCGGTCGCACTTTAGTCAGATTTTCTGACATTTTTTTACACAGCTGTGACAGGTATTAAGCAAGGGATTGTGTTGCATGCGATTGGAATTTTGCGCAGCTGCGCTGGCTTTCATGCAACAGAAATGGGGGGGAGGGAGGCGTGCCATTGGACCATCCGACTGATTCGGATTGAGATCAGGATTTAACATTCAAATTGTGTCACAATCCAATGCACTTACATACACCAGGAAGAAGAAGGTGAATTCTGTCGGACCTGAGCGGGGAAGAATGCAGGATATCGGACGTGCGATCTTAGTGACGACAATGCACTTTCAGACGGGTGAGTAAATGTGCCCTTTTGTTTCTCTGTTGGATCCATGGGCTTATCAGCACATGGAGAGGAGGCAGCCACTGCAGCGCTAAGGTAATCTGAGGGCTATAGCAAGGAAACTACTAGACAAGGATAATAGACAAAGCTCTTTTACATTGCAAGCGTTATTAATTTGTGAAAAATAAAAAAAAACTTTACAGTTACTCTTTAATTGTCCACCATAACACAATGTTGGGTTCCCCAATGCTTACTTATGAACAGATCAAAGTGTGAATACATTCTGCCAACATTTCTGATGTATATACACATGAAATACTAAGAGAAAAGTATGTTAAAATAATATATATTTTATTAATATACATAAAAATCATAAATGACAATAAGAACAAACAAGTGGTGTTAGGAAACTGTTAAAAACAAGTGAGGATCCAGATATTGCACTTCCATGACCAAAAGATTATGTATCCACCAACCACATAACAGTCCATAACTACTCTAGTATTACAATAGGTCTTAGAAGAAGTAGAAGTTGCAGAAGTTATGTAAATGTCAAAATGCAGACCTACCCATGGTTTGGTGGTGAGCAGCTGACAGCCAGGGGACCTTGACAAGCAATTTTCGGGAGGCTTTTTCATAGCATAAGACCCACCTTACTCTAAAACGTATAGCAGATTTGGCCATTAAAAAAGGAAAATGTATTTGACACCAATTAAAAACCCACACACATCTCTGCAACACCTACACAATCATATACACACACAGCTCTAGTACATTTATTCCCTCACTCAACCAGTCTTGCTACATTATAATATAATAATAATTCTTTATTTATATAGCGCCTACAGATTACACAAGCACTGCACAGAGCATGACAAATTGGTCCCTATACCCATGGGGCTCACAATCTAAACATCCTACCAGTATGTTTTGGAGTGTGGGAGGAAACTGGAGTACCCGGAGAAAACCCACGCAAACATGGAGAGAACATACAAACTCTTTGCAGATGTTGACCTGGGCTGGACTCGAACACAGGACTCCAGCACTCCAGTGCTACCCACTCTGCCACCGTGCCGCCCTAACATTCATACACAATCTCACACACAGCACTGCTCAATGCACTTACCTTACAAATTCAGCCCTGCTATTATTATCATTTATATAGCACCATTTACAATCAGAAATGGGTTCACATACATTACATTAAGACGAGCAAATGCAAATACAAAAACTATAAAGATCTGGAACATGTGAAAGGAGGGCCCTTCTGTTGAGGACTCACAATCTATTTGGTATGGTAAGTGGAGGCACAAGGTGAGGGAGCAGAGCAGTGCAGTTATTGTGTGTTGTAGGTGATCCTGAATAGGTGGGTTTTCAGATTGCGTTTGAAGGATTGGAAGGTGGGGAACAGTCTGACATATATTGGTATAGAGTTCCCGAGTATGGGTGGTGCACGGGAGAAGTCCTGGATACGGTTGTTAGAAGAGAGATAGATTCCTGTAGATGTATGTATCCCAATTAGAGATGAGCGAACATACTCGTCCGAGCTTGATGCTGGTTCGAGCATTAGCGTACTCGAAACTGCTCGTTGCTCGGACGAGTATTTCGCCAGCTCGAGAAAATGGCATCTCCCGCCGTTTTGCTTTTTGGCGGCCAGAAACAGAGCCAATCACAAGCCAGAAGACTCTGCACTCCACCCAGCATGACGTGGTACCCTTACACGTCGATAGCAGTGGTTGGCTGGCCAGATCAGGTGACCCTGGAATAGACTAGCCCCTGCCCGCGCTGCTCGGATCATTCTCTGTCTGGATGCCGCTAGGGAGAGAGCTGCTGCTGGTCAGGGAAAGCGTAAGGGGGTTCTATTAGAATAGTGTTAGGCAGGAGTGATTCTACAAGAACCCAACAGTTTGTTTGCTTGTGGCTGGGCTTGCTGGCATTAGTAGTGCAGCTAGTACCATATTGTGAGGAATTTGCTGGGAGACTTGCGACCGTTGTGTTTAGCTCTTAGTGACACGCATATCCACCTCAAACACCGAAGTGGGACAATTTATTAGGGGTTTGATTAGAATTAGGCAGAGTCTGCTGATTTATTTTTTTTTACCTTTATTTCTTTTTATAGCTCAAAGTCATCAGGCACAGCACAAAATCCAGTTGTGTGCTGTCAGTGTAGGTTAGAAACTAGCCATAGCAATAGGATAGCATCGTTTTGTTTTAAAAAAAAAAAAAAAAAAAATACAAAAAAAAAAATTTGAAGTTTACACTTTAATTTTGAAAATGTTTAACCCGAGGGCTAGGGGTAGAGGACGAGGGCGTGGACGTGGGCGTCCACCTACTGCAGGGGTCAGAGGCCGTGGTCCTGGGCGGGGTGAGACACGACCTGCTGATGAGGGAGCAGGGGAACGCCGCAGAGCTACACTCCCTAGGTTCATCATGTCTCAAGTTACGGGGACTCGTGGTAGAGCACTGTTGAGGCCGTAACAGTGCGAAGAGGTGATGTCGTGGATTGCGGACAATGCTTCTAGCCATTTGTCCACCAGTCAGTCTTCCACGCAGTCCACCCATGTCACCGAAATCAGCACTCCTCCAGCTCCTCCACCTCAGCCTCCTTCCCCCCAGTCTGCCCCCTCCCAGCAAAATTTGGCATTTGAACCGGCATACTCTGAGGAACTGTTTTCTGGACCCTTCCCACAGTCACAAACCACTTGTCCGGTTGCTGCTGAGGAATTTTCCGATGCCCAGGTTTTCCACCGGTCGCAGTCTGTGGGTGATGATGACATTATTGACGTAGTGGAAGAAGTGTGTAAAGAGGTGTCGGACGATGAGTAGATACGGTTTTCAGACAGTGGTGAAGTTGTTGTCAGGGCAGGAAGTCCGAGGGGGGAGCAGACTGAGGGATCGGAGGATGATGAGGTGACAGACCCAAGCTGGGTTGATAGGCCGGGTGAACACGTGCTTCTGTATGGAGGCTAGTCCTATAGGCAAACATGGTTGGAAGAGGCAGTGGTGGGGCCAGACGGAGAGGCAGGGCCAGAGCTGGTGCATCAGCGCCAAATGTTTCACGTAGTCAAGCTCCCGTGGCGAGGGCTAGATTTTCAGAAGTCTGGAGGTTCTTTAAAGAAACACCGGATGACCGACGGACTGTGGTGTGCAACCTGTGCCAAACCAGGATCAGCAGGGTTTCCACCACTACTAGCTTAACTACCACCAGTATGCGCAGGCATATGAATGCTAAACACCCCACTCAATGGCACCAAGCCCGTTCACCTCCAGCCGGGCACACCACTGCTCCTTCCCCTGTGTCATCTGCTAGTCAGCCCCCTGCCCAGGACCCCAGCCCAAACACCTCCCGTGCGAAAACCCCATCTTCGCCTCCACAATCCTCCACAGCATCCACCAGCGTTCAGCTCTCCATACCCCAGCCCTCAACGTCCACATCTCCAAACTGCTTAGCCTGGAGATGCTGCCCTATAGGCTGGTAGAGACCGAGGCCTCATGGCGGCGGCCGCCCCTTGGTATTCGGTCCCCAGCCGCCACTACTTTTCCCGATGTGTCGTCCCAGCCCTGTACAAGCACGTGTCAGACAACATCATCCGTGCCCTGACCAACGCCGTTTCTGACAAGGTCCACCTGACCACGGACACGTGGACGAGTGCTGCCGGGCAGGGCCACTATATATCGCTGACGGCACATTGGGTTAACTTGGTGGAGGTTGGGACCGAGTCTGAACCTGGGGCTGGTCATATACTGTCGACGCCGAGGATTGCGGGGCCTACCTCGGTCCAGGACTCAAAGGCTTACTATGCCTCCACCTCCTCCCACCCCTCCTCCACCTCCTCCTCCGAATTACCATCTGTGGGCATGGCGCCATCAGTCGGTAGTTCTAGGCACAGCAGCAGTGCCATCGCTAAGCGACAGCAGGCAGTGCTCAAACTGCTGAGCCTAGGCGATAAAAGGCACACCGCCCAAGAGCTATTACAGGGCATCACGGCGCAGACTGATCTGTGGCTGGCACCGCTGAACCTGAAGCCAGGCATGGTTGTGTGTGACAACGGCCGTAACCTGGTGGTGGCCCTGCAACTCGGCAGACTGACACATGTGCCATGCCTGGCCCATGTGTTAAATCTCATAGTTCAGCGTTTCCTCAAGACATACCCAATCTGTCTGATTTGCTCACGAGGGTGCGCCGCATCTGTGCGCATTTCAGGAAGTCCAGCACAGATGCTGCCACTCTCAGGGCAGCGCAGCGCCGCCTCCAACTGCCCGCTCACCGACTGTTGTGCGACGTGCCCACGAGGTGGAATTCAACATGTTAGCTCGTAGTGAACACATTACACTCAAACACCCAAAGTGGGAACATGTATTAGGGGTTTGATTCAATTAGGACCAGTCTGACAGTTCTTTGTTTTTACGTTTATTTTTTTAATAACGAGTGTCATCTATACTTGATAGTAGTGTGTAATACTGCTAGAAAATTAAGCCATAGGAGAATCAAAACGGCTTACTACGACATACAGTAGCGTTATATATATTGATTCTGGTGCTCTGTGGTGGATGTAGTTGCGCAGTGGCATTATAGCAAATTGTGAGCAATTTGGAGTGAGGACTTGCGACCCAATGTGTTTTGCGATTAGTGACGCACATACCATCGAAAAGACCGAAGTGGGAAAATGTATTAGGCGGGGTTGTATTTCAATTGGCACAGTCTGCCATTTCCTTTTTATTTTACGTTTATTTTTTAATAACTCAGAGTATCTCATTTGGCATAGTAGTGTGCTTAATACTTGGCTAGAAACTAGCATAGGAGAACCAAACGGCTACTTACGCCTACAGTAGCGTTATAATATTGATTTTGGTTGATCTGCTGGTGCTGTAGTTGCTGCAGTGCATTACTAGCAAATTGTGAGCAAATTGGATGAGACTGCGGACCACTGTGTTTGAGCTTAGTGACGCCACATATCCATCGCAAAGACCGAACGTGGGAAAATTATTATATGGGCCACGGGGTTGGATTTCATTAGGCACAGTCTGCCATTTCTTTTTATTTACGTTTATTTTTATATCAGTGTCATCTCATATGGCATAGCAGTGGGCTTTCTTACTTGGCTAGAAAATAGCCATGCAATAGGATAGAATCGTTGGTTTAAACAAACTAAAAAACAAACAAAAAAAAACAAACACAAAAAAAAGGAAAAAAAAACATTAACGTTTAACTCTCATTTTCAAAAGGTTTAACCCGAGGCTAGGGTAGGGAGAGGGAGGGGAACATGGGCGCCAACTACTGCAGGGGTCAGAGGCCGTGGTCCTGGGCGGGGGGGTGAGACACCACAACTGCTGAGAGGAGCAGGGGAACGCCGCAGACTTACACTCACTAGTTATCATGTCTGAGGTTACGGGACTCGTGGTAGAGCACTGTTGAGGCCAAAACAGTCGCGAAAGTGAGTCGGGAATTGCGGACAATGCTTCGAGCCATTTGTCCACCAGTCAGTCTTCCACGCAGCACACCCATGTCCCGCAATCAGCACCGCCAGCTCCTGCCACCTCACCTCCTCTCCCCCCAAGTCTGCCCCTCCCAGCAAAAGTTTGCCATTTGAACCGGCATATATCTGAGGAATTTTTCGAGCGCTTCCCACGATCACAAACCACTTGCCGGTTGTGTGAGCAATTTTCCGATGCCCGGTTTTCCACCGTCGAAGTCTTGGGTGATGATGACCTTATTGACCGTAGTGGAAAGTGGTAAAAGGGCGTGTCAGGACGGAAGCGGTTGTCAGACAGTGGGAAGTTGTTTGTCGGGCAGGAAAGTTCGAGGGGTGGAGCAACTCGACGCGGATTACGGAGTGATGCAGTAGGTGCCGAACCCAGGCTTGGTTGAGTAGGCCGGGTGAAACACAGTGCGTCTGAGACTGGGAGGAGGTCCTCGAACAGAACAGGTTGGAAAGAGGCAGTGGTGGGCCAGACGAGAGGCAGGGCCAGAGCTGGTGCCCGCGCAAATGTGTCACAGTATCGTGGCAGGGCTCGCGTGCGAGGCTAGATTTTCAGAAATTGGAGTTCTTAAGAAACACCGGTTATGAGGACGAATTGGTGTCTCAACCTTGACCAACAAACGGATCAGCGGGTTCCACCATATACTTAACTACCACCATGTATGCGCAGGCATATTGATGCTAAACGACCCCCAACTCAAGTTGCACAAGCCCGGTTCACACTCGGCCGTGCACCACCACTCTAGCTCTTCCCCTGTGTCCCAGGCTAGTCAGCCCCTGCCGAGCCCCCTGCCAGCGAAAACCCCATCGTTTAGCCCTTCCGATCCTCTCACAGCATCCACCAGTGTTCAGCTACTCCATACCCAGACGCTGAGCGAAACGGAAGTATCTAAGCGCAACCCACCCGCACGCCGCCCTCAAGCCATCTCAATGTTTTGCCCTTAGCCGAGATTGCTAGCCTGGAATGCTGCCAGTATAGAGACCGAGCTCGGCACTCAGTGCGGCGGCCGCCCCTCGTATTTTCTGGTCCCCAGCACAGCCACACTTTTCGATGTGCCGTCCCAGCCGGCACAGCACGTGTCAGGACGAACATATCATCCGTGCCCTGACCAACGACCGTTTCTGAAGGTCCACTGCGACCACGGAACAGGTGGACGATGTGCCGGCAGGGCCACTATAGTATCGCTGACGGCCATTGGGTTACTTGGGAGCGACTGGGACCGAGTCTGCCCTGGGTGCTGCTATATACTGACCGCCCGAGGATTGTTTGCGGGCCGACCGCGGTCCAGTGTTTCAAGGCCTACTTGCCTCCTCATTGGCACCTCCTCTCACCGTCCTCCACCTCTCTCTCGAGGAACAATCGCCTGAGGCATGGCGACCCATAGTCGGTGAGCTGTAGGACACAGCATTCGTCGCGAAGTCGCAGCAGGCGGTGCTTAAAATGCTGAGCTAGGCGATAAAAGGCACACCGCCCAAGAACTATTACAGGAATCACGGCGCAGTACTGATGTTTCCTGGCTGGCCGCTGAACCTGAACCACGCTGGTTGTGTGTGACAACGGCCGTAACCTGGTGGCAGCTCTGCACTCGGCAGATGTCACAGTGCCATGCCGGCCGATGTGGTTATAAATCTCATAGTCAGCGTTTCCTCAAGACATCCCCAACGTGTCTATGTTGCTCACGGAAGGTCGCCGCATCTGTGAGCATTTCAGGAAGTCCAGCACGATGCGGCCACTCTCAGGTGAGCGCAGCGCGCCTCCAACTCCCGCTCAGACTGTTTGGGACGGTGATCCACGAGGTGGAATTCAACACTGTAACATGTTATCAGAGTTACCCGCACGCCAGAGCCGATGTAGAACTGCCAGATGTCAACTCGACCAGAACTGTAGGTCAGTCACTTCTCATCTACAATGAGGGTGGCGTGGAGTGTTAATCTGTCAGTTGTGACGATCTTCGAGGAGTCCACAGATGATGGTCAGGGGCGATGCCGCCATCATCAGCCTCACCATTTCCGCGTGCTTGGCCGGTGTTAAAAACTTCTGGTCAGCATGAAGTCGGACTTTGCGCTCCGTCACAAGAGACGGGGAAGAATTTCCCTTGGGTTGATAGCCAAAGCACCCCTAGGTCTGTTTCTCAGCGCATATTGGAGGTGGAGTAAGGATGGGATGAGGATGTAAAGTGGAGAATGTTCTGGCGAGACAGTAGGGGACCTTGTTCCGACGGTCTTCAAGCTTTAGCGTGTATGGGCGACGAAAGAGGAGGTTTGAAGAGAGTCTGGAGGAGGAGGAAATGGGGCAGTCAGGCCAGTGAGGGGAGTGATTCTTCGCGCTTGGTACTCTGGCGCATAAGGGCAGATTTCATGCTAGGCCTGCCTATTCCCGTGACCTACAAACGCGTTCAAAGATGATTATCCACGCACCGATACTGGGTGTTCAATCCCTTCCTGGACCCACGTACCAAGCAAAATCTTTCCACTCTCCATCCATGGAGAGGAAAGAGTGTGAGAACTGCATGAATCAAAGCAGGCCCTGGTGCACAAATGAAACAGTATTTCCCTTATGTACAGCCGCCTAGCGAGCAGAGTGGGCGTGAAAAATTCTGGGGCAATATGAGGAGAGTAGGCGAGCAGGCGCATTTCCAAGCACTGAGAGGGGTAGCTTTAGCAGGCTTCTTTGCCAGTTTTCTGTCACCCGCCAGCCAACGTCACTGTCCCCATTCGGCAGAGTAGGGCGGACTCTTACAGAAGAATGTGAGGGAGTACGTAGCGGACCCCATACCAATCGTCATAAAGATCAAAAGGCCCTAACAAATAATGGGTTTCAAAAGCTGGACATGTGGCACGAACTGGCGGCTGTACGCCTTGGAGTTCTTGACATGCCCTGAGTAGCGTCTTGTCCGAGCGGGTTTCAGGCAGATGGTGCATCATAACCGATAGGTACACCGCCTGTCGACTGACCCACACCCCCCAACGCTGACAGGTGACGCTTATCAAGATGAATAAAGCCTGGATTTCTCCTATTACAATCTCCACCAGGTGAAGGAAGCTACCTGAATAATTTATCCACTCCTCCTCCTCTCAGTTTCCTCATTCTCCTCTCTTTGTACGTAAAGCAGCGAAACGGGTATTTTTTGCAGGCCCACTGGCCTAGCCATAGTACTTTATGCATTTAATTTTCTGGAGGAGCCACCGACCCGGTCCTCGTTTTAAACAATTTTGGGAGTGCCACATACAGGACAGTCAATCTATTCAATTTTTCTGGAGGGCCACCTACCTGATCCTATGCGTTTGTCAAACTTGTTTGGAACACACATCGTCTTACCCCCGACCCACCCCACTTTTCTGCCATTCCCACATCCTTTCTCCATTTCACCTCTTCAGTTCCACCCACGCGCCACACCTGTCTATCTCCCACACCACCCCCCCACCGCCTCACTCGCCGTCATCTGCCATTACACCGACTAGTCCCTTCCTTAACCGCTGACCTTTTACCACAAGATCACCCCCTCGTTTGTCTTCCCGCTCAACCGGATCACTTTTATGCTCTTTTGGTCTTCGCTTCATCTATTTCCCCGATTCTTTCGAACTCACTGCTTTTGCCTCACCTACTCAGCATCCCGGTCCCCTTCCTACCCCTCTCCTCTCTATCTTTCTTCGCTCCATTCATATCCTCTGTTGCCACATACAGGCACTCAATCATTCCATTTTCTGGAGGGCCACCTACATGGGAGGCTTCCTTTCGGTTTGAAAACTTTTTAGATGGCCACATACAGGAACTCCATCAGTTCCATTTTTATGGAGGGCACCACCTGCTCCTCTGGTTTGAAAACTTTTTTTGGACTGCACATACAGGCAATCCAATTATATTCCATTGTTAGGGAGGGCACCTACCTGATCTCTGGTTTGAAACTTTTTGGACTCGCCAATACAGGCACTATCAAAATGAATTGTATCCATAGCGCCCACACGTAGTCTCCATTGTACCTCCAAAAGTCATCCCATATAGTGCATACATACATCGTCCCTTTATCAACGAGGGTGTCAGGCCGAAATTTGGGTTGTTTTCATGATCCACATCAAGTTGTCACACTTTGTCGCCACCCTTGCTGTGTTATCACAAAATAACACTGGCAAACTTTTACCATTAGGATATCAATTTCAGCGCTTCTTGCGCATATGTGTACATTCCATTCCACGCAGATCCTAAACTTATAAGAACGCCTATACAATGATCTTATAACAACAGGTTCTGAGAAGTGTGTTTGGGGAGTTAGCCTAGAGACAGGGCTGGATTGGCGAAAGTCGCTGCAGCGGAGCGGCCAGTCCATGCCAAGAACCAACTAACATAGTTCTTAAAACTGACAGCACTTTAATATAACCTAGTTCAAGGCCTACAGACATGGCCGCCTTATCAAACGTGCTGGTCAGGCAGCATTTGGTGTTTTCTGGCTTCACATCAAAACTTGCTAACTTTTCGCGCGCACCCTGCTGTGGAATCCTCAAATATATGCAAAACTTTTACATTTCGGATATTATTTCAGCGCTTATTGGATCTCGTTAACATTCCCTCACCCGACATATTCAAAAGTTATAAGACGCTCTACATGAATTGGTGCAGGCGTGGACCGAGTTGACCCTGGGGCTGGGGCCTACCTCGCGTCCAGGTGTTCAGGCCTACTATGCCTCCTCTCCTCCCACCCCTCTCCACCTCTCTCCTCCGAATTACAGCCGTGGGCATGGCCGCCATAGTCGGTAGTCTAGGCCACAGCAGCAGTGCCGCGTAAGCGGACAGCCGGCGTGCTTCAACTGCTGAGCCTAGTGATAAAAGCACCACCGGCCCACGAGCTATACAGGGCATTCACATTAAACTTGTAATTGTCGCCACGTGTGTGTTAAGCCACAAATATACTGGAAAACTTTTTTTCAGTACGGATATTTTCAGCGCTTCTTGCAGCAGATGTTACATTCACCCCACCCGCATAGTCCCAACTTATAAGAACGCTTTACTACACTTGATCGTATCAAAAGGTGCTTCGAAGTGCTGTTTGGGAGTAGCTCGAGACAGGGGCTGGATTGGCGAAAGCTCGCCTGGCAGAGGCAGCGCAGCTCCATGCCAAGATCCAATAACATAGGTTAACTGCAGCCCTTTAATCTACTACTAGTTCACTGATCCATACATGGTCCCTTATCAAACGAGCTGTGTCAGGCAGAATTTTGGGTTGTTTTCATGGCTTCCATGTTAATTTGTCGCCACCCTTGCTCGTGTAATACACAAAATATTACTGGCAACTTTTATCATGTACGATATATTTGAGCGCTTCTTGCTCACCTACCTGGTTACTCTCTGCCACCATTGGTTTGAAGCCTGAGTTCCATTTAGGGTATGTCGCAATGCCACTCTTTAGAATGCCGCTGTCTGACGCTGCCTCTGCATGCCGTCCCCTATGTGTCGGTCAATTATTGGAGGTTTTAGATGCTATCTAGCTCTCTGTCACTCTGTCATGGCATGTGTTGACCATAATTTTGGCATAATGGTGCGAGGGTTTAAGCAGCCTCAGAGGCATCCATGATGCTGCCCCTGCGTTTCGTCCATTTCCGGGTGTTTCCATCCTTTTCTGGGGTTCCCAGGGTTTGGCCCAAGGCTTCCCTGTGCAGAGATTGGTCCCCTGAAAAATGTCGAGTCTCCCGATGACTTCAATGGGGTCGTTACCGAAACGAGCACTCGAGCATCGGAAAAGTTCGTCTAGAAGAACGAGTACCCGAGCATTTTAGTGCCTGTCATCTCTAGTGGAGACTGATCGTGATAGTTGACTTATAGAACTTTTTCCCGGGGCCTACTGCATCTCCGGAAACTCCAAACTTTTATTCATAGGGAGCACTTGGTAGCCCCTTATTATGATGTGGGTTCTCCCACCCAATGAGCAAGTGCTGAGTTTTGTGAGCAGGATATCGGCATTTAGAAAATGAACCTATTCTGCTAAAACTTATTAGACTGCCAATTTAATACGTAGGGTTCATTTCCAGCGGGGACGTGTGTGCGCGGCGTGTACATATTTCTACGCCAGGTCCTATTGGGTAGAAAGAACTGCTTCCATCGATTTCTAACATTGAGAATTTGCTGTCTGAGCGAGTCCCCGGGTTCCTGGTCCGGTCCATCTTGTCAGCCACACCCATTCCGCTGGCTGCACCAACCCTCTTAACATTCCCATTGTGTAGAGGTGGCAGAAGGGGGAACTAATACAATAAGCTAGGGGGCATTACGATTTTAGAAGGATTTTGTGCACTGGATGGTGCGAAGCTTTGAGTAAATGCCCCCCTTATATGGTAAGGTTTATAGGTACATTGGTAAATTTGCCCTCTGCTCTGTATTTCCTTGTTAAAAGAAATCTACAACAGCATAGCGGGCAGTTGATGGCGAAAATAATGGCAGGGGGCCAGAGGTGACTCTGAGACCTATTGTGGGCACCCCGGCCATCACCCAGCACAGAGTCCACATTCAGGACTCAAAACCTAGTCCTGGCAGTCACAGATGCCAAGATGGCACGTTCCGCGTCTATTTTAAAGTAGACTAAAGTGAGGGTAACAACCTGGGTGGGAAACACAATAATAATCTGAATTTTCTCCTTCTTCTGCTGGATTGGTGTCCTCAGGACGGCAATACGTGTGAAACCGGTGAAACTGTGGCACTTTGTGAAAAAATATGTGGCTTTCGTTGTCGTTCGGCACCGGTCCTAAAGGGTTTGCCATCATGGCATAGGGGGGACTTCGGGGAATGCCCCCACAGCAATCAGGCTCATTAGTGTAATTTAAAGCTTTATCATGATGGAATTTTTGAAATTTTAAAGGAATGACCCTAAAGGGGTTCTCCAAGAGTAGCAATAAAATCAGGGATGGCCGCCTGAAGCTCTCTGAGTGCAGTTCGCACCTGTAACAAACAGTGGCACGGATTTTTTTTTTCCCCAAGGGGACGGAAGCGGGAACCGCCCCAGCCGTCAATAATTTAGTGCTTACTCTTGGAAAACCCCTTTAAAGATTCATCCACAGAATACAATAGTAAAAAAATTGAAAAAAAAACGTTTAAAAGTTTTGCTAAAATCGGATGCAAGAATTTCATAAGTCTCTCACCCCCATCCTGAGCATCTGCCTAAAAGAAAAACTATCACTTTGAAAGCAGGTAAGTATTCAGGTGGAGGACTGTTCCTTCAACTATGAATCCCCTTAATTTGATGTGGAGTAGAGAACAAATAAAATATTAATTTGTGAATTTAAAGAAGCAAGTAAGAACTGAAAATCTGGCTTCAGTTATCCCAACTCAACATCAAAAAAAGACAGCAAGACAGTCGAACATTTGAGAAATAGAATTGAAGAATCAAGGTAATAATAACATCAGATTTATTTTGACAAAAGGTTTTTGAAAAGAATCGGTGCCAAAATATTGTTTATATTACTCAAAAACATTGGTCAAATTATACAATTAGAGCAATCGACCTAGAATCAACGGTGTAACAATTATCAACCCAAAAACCATTTATAATTTCCTACACTGAATAGGCAATGCGATAGATCGATAGATGCACTAAGGGAAAATACAGATCCCCTGTCCCAAGGATAGGTAGGTCCCAAATTTCTAGAATCTAATCATCTAACAGTGGCTTAATAAAAACAATTCTATTATTATAATATCTCTAACGTCCATCACGATTGGCATACGGCTATATACGACCTATTGCCAAATGCCTGTGCCGAAGGACGGTTATACTGTCATGACAGTCACCAACTTCAATGGACAAATTTCTTGAACCATGGAAATAGAACAAATCTTTGTGTCATATTAAAACATGTGGATGACGCTTAACAGAACCAGAGATTGTCCACCCTAAAAGTTGAACTAAAAAAATATAGATTTTTAGGTACAGATTATATTCGTCTTGTTAACTTAAAGTGTATATGTCAGTTAAAGAAGCACAACAACAGAATGTCAGAAATTGACATGGCACATCAAGCACCAATACAATTGGTTACCAGGGGTTAACATTCCGAGTCTTTATTAGTGCCAACACTATATTTCCCAATGAGACACGAATGGTACAATAAAAAACCCTAAAAAGACCCCTTCCTCCACCGATTCACGAGGACTCAACGCCATGCAAGTCTACAGACTCACAGAAGCAATGGCAACTGTAGAACAGAAGGGATGTTGCTAAACGTATCCAACTGAGTTAATAAGAATAAGTACCAAATGAACCCAGACACCGTCCATCTACATGGCAAGAAAATACTTCCTTAAAAAGATAGGCATAGAAGACACAGGGGGCTATTTACTAGGGTCCCACGCCACAATTTCCCGACCGGAGTTTCAGTTGTTTTCGGGATCACGCCGCTTGGGAAGTTAAGCATCGGTTGTGCTCGCAAATGGTAGGATTCAAGAACTGCACTTAAATGCACGGGAGGAAGAAGGTGAACTCGGGCGGAAAAGGGAAGCGAAACATAAGGGATATCGGGTGACATCGTATGAATCGCGGCACAGGGCACTGTCGTCGGAAAGGCACTTTGGGAAAGCGCCTCAAGACCGGGTAAGTCAAAATATGACCAACTAGTGTGACTACCATGGCCCCCAATATCCCACTGTAGGCACCGCGCGTCTTTAGAAAACTAAGTTAACTCATATGTGTGGAGACATCATTCCCTGTTTCCCAAAAATGGGAAAGTGGCTTTCTTTATTTAGGCAGAGAAATCGTCTCATTTGCTTTTGTTTGACATAAGGTCCAATCGAAACCCCTCCTTGAGATAATTGTACAAAAAATTGAAGTGGGCTGGACAGAACAGTGCCCTTTTTGACATCACTATTGCTCTGCCGGATTGCTTATGCTTTGGTACTTGGAAGCTACATTCCGCCAGCTGGAGACGAAGTCTCACCCTACCTCTCAATAGGGAGCATGCAGTTGGGCTATTGTACAGCAAAGATATAGCTCTCTATCTTTTTCCGTCTAGGGTATGTACGATGGGCAATCAATGGATGGCGTATGATCATTAAAGTGCAATGTGGCCGTGTGCTACCAATACCAAAAACGTACATACGGTATAGCTCATGGCCGTATTGTGGAAGGGGCTTTAGGTGCACGACACAGACTTTCTCCATGGTAGTCTATACTTTAACGGTAGCAAACTGGCTATGCAGGGGTTTCTTGATTTAGCATGTGTAATTATGTAATATTTTAAACCATTCTTAGTAGTTTTGCTTAACTCCCAATAGGCATGGGGCACTTTAATTGGGTCAACATTATTGGTAATCTGTTTGAGAAGTTATAATCTGTAAATGGATCTTGCCATTACAGTACATAGGATTTACACAAGACGAACAACAGAAACGTGGTATACATTAAATTCTCCCTATAAATCAACGTACCTGAATATCTTTCGTTTGACCGTTTCCTAAAATGTTGCACATATGTTTTTAATGTTAGCCAGACCACAGTAGCGATTTCATAAGGGATGACTTGCTTTTCAGAAATATGGGCTCCTAACATTCCAGAGCCCACGGCGTGAATCTTGGAGACGAGCCCAGAAATTGGTGGGAGTGATCATTCAGACTGTCCGTGCAACTAGATCTGTCGGGCCAATTAGCATAGAGACGGAATATTGTTTTCTACAAATAATAAATACAATTGCTGACCTTCATGATCGTTGCCACAGGCAGGTCCTTTGTGTTAATGTGCAGTCGGACAAGCTTCAGTTCACGGATTGTGCGAATTTTGCCTGAATTATGCTCTGATCTAGTAAGAAAAACAGATCACTTTGCTATGCTCGTTGGAATCTGAAAGCAGGAAATGTGGTAGATCCAAGCAGACGGTTGTCTGTGGGAATGTCCAAAACTGTTCTCTCATTTTGTTTCTGATCATCCAACTGTCTAGAAAAAACAGTGTGTAAGGTGCAGCATACAACGTCTTAACCACAGGATTGTCTGCAGGATCATCGCCGTGTAAATGCCGATCATCTTAGGAGGGTTCAGAAACTACAGCAGACTCTCACAATGTGATAAGTTTCGTGCAGATTACTTACACATTTATGCAGATGTAAATTTAATAATTTATTAATACTTTTGGTTTAGAATTAAATCATCTGAATTTTTCATTATGGACAAAGTAATGGTTGTTCTTATGATAGGTGGAATTCTTATAACGCATGGTCCAGTCCGCTATTGTGTTATCACTCAAAGGAAATACGGGACTGTATGAGAAGCAATTAAAAAAATAATCTAAATGTGACGAAGGAGAAACATTGTAGAAATGGTTGATTGTGGCCTGGATTGATTAACCCTTAAAGATCCCATGCCTATGTGGGCATTGAGAGAACCTGTCACCTGTACCCCCCAACATTGCACACCGTACTTTTATATGTCTTCATACTTCTTCAGTGAACCTCTATCCATGGGAGTAGGGCAAAATCTCTGAAAAAGATTTTTCTATGTATTGATGGAGGAAGGGTGCTCGTATGTAATCAACCTACCCACACCCCATTGACTGATGGGCCCAACCCGGTAAAGAGATTACGTGGGTGAGGGTGCAGGTGAGAGAGGGAAATTGGCTTTGTGTTACTTTAACTCGGCTATAACAGTGGATAACTAGAAGGTGATGTACCCCATGCAAAGCTGTGCCAGGCCCCCCACCATAATGTAGGTGTATAGTAATAAGGCTTTTCATATATAAAAGTGACACCAGGAGGGCCACCTAAACCTCTGAGGCCCAGGTGCGAACGCAACCTCTCCCCCTCAGTTATGCACCTGCTGCTTTATCTAAACCAATCCAAAAGGAGGTGTGCCGGGATGTGTGAAGGGAAATACCTGCTCCACATTCTTCCTCGGGAATTCTCTTTAAGCGTCAGCATCAGTGAAGAGGGCTGTAGACTGACACTGCAGCTCCCCATCTCCCGGCAACTGGAACCGAGGACATCCATTGAAATCTTTTTTTTTTTTTTTTTTAGGAAAATGGTGGTCTAATCCCTTCATTTGACGCAAGCGTGGAAATGGATAAATACATTTAAAGGTTCTAAATTTGATAATTTTGTGTTTGTGTGATGGATTGCTGACCATATGGACATAGTAACGTTGTAGCAAGATCTGCTGGGACCATGCGTCTAATTATGAGGAGTCCTCATTGTCAAATATTGGTATACACTGCAACAGGACTAATGTTTGTGGTATTCTGGCATAAAAAAACTAAGCCAACAAAGAACATAACTTATTATTTTTCACGTTTACAGAGCTGCAGCGGACTGGTTTTGTGTAACAAATTGTGCTTCTGTGGGCTCCATTGTACTATTGCGGGCAATGTATTGAGAAAATGAAAAACCAAAATCGAGATGAAATTAATGAAAAATGCACTTTTTTTAAACGTTGCCAGTAGGTTACAAATGACCACTGTCTCTGAACCCCTTAACAGCCTGGCACTTTTTTGATTTTTTTAATTTCCATTTTCCTCCCACCTTCGAAATCCTTCAAAAATCCCCAACTTTTAAATTTTGCATGTAAAGAGCTGTGTGAGGGTTATTTTGCTTAACAAAATTGCACTGAATAGGATTGGTATGATATTCCATGTCCAGTACTGGGGAAGAGGAAAAGATTCCAAATGCAGTCAAGATTGTGACTTGGGGACTTGGATTTTACGGCTTTCACTCTGGCGCACCAAATGAAAGTCTCCTTTGGGTCGGTGCCCGATACAGGGATACCACAAGTTATATAGCTTTTTTTATGTTTCATACATTTATAAAAAATTGAAACCTCCTGCTACAAAATTTATTTGGATTTTGCATATTCTGGTTCCTAGTATTTATTATACTCGGTGTATGGGAGCTGGCGTGGGTCATTTTGTGTGACGATTGATGCTGTTTTCAATGCTACCATTTTTAGGGCTGTACGACCTTTGCATCACGTTTGTTTTATATTTTTCAAAAATGTCCAAAACGTGCCATTTTCGACTTGTAACATCCTATTTTCCATTACAGGTTAAAGCAGTGAAAACCATATTAATTTTGATAGAAGAACGATTTGGACCACGCGCTTTTTTTCAGATGCGACAAATACCTAATATGTTTAGGATATTTATGTTTAATTATATCACGGACTAAATTTTTGTACAAGAATTTTTCCAGGCTGTGCTAAATTCTGACCGCAATAATATTTTCACACTCTGTGTACACAGCTGTGGAAGGTGGTGTTTTTTCAGGATAATCGATGTCTCATTGCTAAACATTGTGGGAGTGTACAACCTTGAGCCATTTTTATTAAGTTTTATGGTTTGCAAATGGTGAAAAGTGCACAGGGCAACCTGATGCGAGGGTCAGTGATATCTATCTGTCCACGAACAATACCTTGCCAGGGCTTAAACTTATATCCATGATACTAATAATAAGGTCAGGGGCAGGGTGATTACTCATGGACAGGGACAGTGGCGTACCTATCGGCAAAGGGTGCTCGGGGCCCGTGACGGTTCAGGGGCCCGGGGATGCCGCGTCAACTCCTACAGACTAGTACTTGCCACGGCAGGGGGGGGCTGCACTGACGGGTGCATGCGTATCGTGCCCCCGGGCCCCTCTCACGGTTTTCCCGACCGCCAACATCTCCTGGTATGCACCATCTTTCCGGGATTCCTGGCATATAGTTTCCCTGGCGCCTGCATTTAATAACCGCCCGCGTCATCTCAATGACACGCATGCTACCTATCTGACCCGCCGTCATCTCCCTGCAGGGAAGCACTGCTACAAATCCGCCACCTCCCCCCGATCGCGCCCACCCGCTCTCGTCGCCCCCCCTCCCACGCTAGAATATAGGGACGGGGGCCCCATGCCAGAAATCTGCTATGGGGCCAGCTATCTAGTTACGCCCTGGGCCGGGAAGATCACAGGGACCCACTCCATCTGCAGCCATTTATGGACAAGAAATAGTTGGCTGAAGAGGTAAAAAGACAATTTATATTCAAGAAATGGGCCCCAGTGTGGTTGAGCTGTTCATGGAATGCAGGGGTGGGGGCCATGCAGAGAACAGAGAGAAACTCAGATCCCAAAAACATCAGACAGAAGCGCAAGATAAAGGCTGACTGACCTAAAATAAGAAGATACAGGGTCCGGTCCACGGCAACCAAACTGTGTGCACCAAGATGTGAGACAGGTTGAGAATGATACCTGGGAAATGCGTATTTTTGTTCATAACCGGGAATTAGAGAAGGTGTTATTGTGTTATCCTGAGTATATTTAAGAAAACTTGTCTTCATGGGAAAACCCCTTTAACTACTCAGTCAAAAAACTATATTTTAGCCAAATAAAGTTATAACCCGACAAGAAAATATTGCTAGTATCAAAGCAAGAAGCAAATGGGCACTATTTTTACACGCTCAGTTCACACTACTTACAAAACCAAAAGCTATAGTGGACCACTAGGAACTTATCATTTATTTTTCTTTTGGCCGTTCGCAACTCATATAAATTGTTTATGGTCATGACTTCATGAAAAGGAAAATAGTATGGGATTCAAACAACCAGTTCATGGTATTTTCTCTAAAAAATATACAAAATACCGTGTTGTGAAATTAACAGTACATGACATGTCAAACTCGAATATGTCTTCCACAGAACCATAAAATATGAACGTTTAACATTTTTAATGATGGGGCATTGTTTTTTCTGCCGACTTTTCAGAGCCATGTGATTAAGCGCCATTTCTCTGGCCTAAGACAATCTCCCTTCAAAGTTTGTCATGTCTAGTTGTGATTCAATCATTGTTGTGTGGCCCAATTAAATGTGTTTATGCAAGTTGTAATTTCTGGTTAGTGAATTTCAGGGTGTGGCCCTACATGGCTTTTGCAAGTGTTTTTTAACGCTTTGCAGAAAACACATGCAGCCCAAGTGTCATTTCTACATGCATTGGGGTGCTTAAAGAATGTTCTTCATTGCTGAAAGTGTAAGCAGCTGTTGAATGTGAATACAGGTGCGTACACATGCAGCAATGAAGAAAAATGCTAGTAACCAGGACAAACACAATGGTAACATGTAGAAATGCCACGTGTGACGCACCTCATATGGTCGTCATCAACTGGGACGACGTGGCTAGAGTGCTAAAAATTAAAAAGGTAGGCCATGATTTCAAATGTCCAAATTTACAGTAGAGTCCACTCATGAACATAACCTCCCGCACATGCGTGTGTCCATGCCGATTCGTTTTGCACCTGCCAGACAGGAAAAACTAAATATGTAACACACAAAAAAAACATGAGACTTACATAAGGCCAAAAAAAGAATCTCAAAAAGTTCAATTTACAAAACCAAAAAAACAAACTAAGGCTCATGCACACAACTGATTTTTTTTAAATGTAAAAAAGGCCACCGCAGTTTTTTTCATCTAAAAAATGTTCCCTTTGACTTTAAAAGGAAATGGTCATAAGTATGTATCTGTTCACCGCACAAATGAAATGCCCCAGACGACAACATGTATTTAGGTTTTGTGTTGGGTCTCTCCATTGCAGTTCTAGGGAAGAAAAAAAAAAGGCCTTGTAAAGTACAGGCGGTCCCCTACAAGAACACTCGAACTACTACGACCCCTAGTTACCAAACGGATTTTGGTATTGTATTGACTTAGTCCTAGGTACAATAAGCAGTTATAACAGTTATCACAGTGTCTGTAATGAAGCTTATTGTTACTCCTGGTTTTATGAAACCCAACATTTTTAAAATCCAATTGTCAAGAGACCAAAAAAAGTTCTGGCTGGGGATTAAAATGATAACTATACAGTTCAGACTTACATACAACTTCAATTAAGAAACAAACCTACCAGACCATATCTTGTATGTAGCACGGGGACAAGCCTGTATAGAGGTAAATAGAGAAGGTAATGAGGGACAATTGGTGGATAAGAGTTTACAAAGATGGAATATTAAACCTGCATATTAATTTTGAAAAAGAGGTTTAGAGATATTATTTGGAAAATACAAATCTGTATATACACAATGTCTGTCTATAATGACAGATTTCCTAAAATTTAGGTTGGTTGGTTAAACAATGGCAAGATATAGATATCACATTTTATTGGAAAACAAGATACTTGGGATAGATGTTCAGGTAAATTCTTGGAACGCCTATTTGGAATTGGACTCCAAGTGCCTCATGTGTTATAAACTGAATCTGGACTTCACTGCACAGAATTCAAAAAGACTCTCAGAGTATATAGGCGTCAGGGCAGTTAGATTATATATCCGATTAGAGTTCAAGTACCACCCAAAGAAACGGGTGGGGCAGCTACAGATTCAGAGGTCAGTGCAGGCAGTGAGTTAAGCAATGGCCTGGTCACAGGGGAAGGAAGAATGAGTGATTGTGAGCCAATGGTGGTACTTTCTGTTCCAAAATTGAAAAAATGTATAAAAGTTACACCTGTGTCTTGATTAGCTATCTACTTGAAATTCATATTATTGAGATTCAAACCAAGAAGGATAGCGCGCATTTACTTACCCGTCCAGACGCGATCAACGGCACGTTTCGACGCTGATTCAGTCTGACAGGATGCACGAAGTTCCATGACGCCAGTTATACCCCAGGTGTCGTGCTGCGCTAGGTCTGCCGGAGTTCACCTTTCTCGTCCGGTGGCATGTAATGCTGATTTTGCGACAATTCTGTGGTTTTTCGAATCTGTATGGGTGTCACGACGGTCACACCCCCGTTTCATGTCGCGGGAATATTCGATGCACACAAAATCTGATCTGTGCGCCAAAAAAGCCGGGGCAATTCGGAGCAAAGCGGAATCTTTGGGACACCCGAAGAAGTGCGCCGATTTGGCCCTTGTAAAGGAGCCCCAGTTATTATGTAATTTAACTGTAAAAGTAGTATTTGTACTTGATATAGTAAAGAATATATGACTTGCAATGTTTCGCGGCCACAACAGCTGCTGGTTTCAATAAGATATTTAACTACGAGTCAAAGACAATGATATTTCGGATTAGCAACAAGTAAGTTACCTAATAGGCTAAACCTCTCACCATTGCTGGGTAATATAACCAACATGACCATGGAGTAAAAGTCTGTGAATTTACTTGTTTATAAAAGATTAGATCTTGCATATACAGATACATGTTGAATAGGTTATATGTATAATCATATAAATATTCATTATATAGAAATTATCATATCCACAGAGGCTACATATGCCATATAAAATAAGACTGTACATTGTGCCGCATTTCCCTCTGTCTGTAAAATGCTGTGAGAGATCACTGGGGGTATTATAAGGGCACGATTCACGTTTTCCAGTGTGTTACCCGAATATTTCCAATTTGACGTGATTTCCAGGAGGATTTTGGAGCACCGATCGGATGTTGTGGGCGCATCGGCGCTTGGCATGCACGCAACGGAAATTGGAGGGGGGCGTGCCGAAGAACGAAAACCCGGACGGATTCGGAAAAAACCGCAGCATTAAAAAAAAAATGTGTCGCGGACCTTGCAACTTACCTCACTCAGCCTTGGCTCGGTGTATTCAGTCCTCTGGTCAAACTACAGCGCCCAGCGGCCCTGGTGGAACGTCGGCGAACTGCCTTAAAACTCCCAGCGGAACCCGAATCCAGCGCAGAGAACGCGCGCTGGAACGCGAATGACCGGGGTAGTTCATCTGCCCCCTGTGTCAATTTGCTTCATCTTATGACAATGGTTTATACTTGCGAGCAGTCTTGGTTGAATGGCACCCACACCTCTGCACTGGTCCCTAAAATTTTACACACACTCCACAAACCATTCACCAGTCGGTTGGCAGAGTACTGATCCAAGCTCTTCTGGGCCAGGGCTATGAAGCTATGAAATTCATATATGCGGTCTTGTGTACGAACTCTGCCTGATATTAGTCTAAGTTATATTAAAGCTGACATTATTAGTCATTCTGTTGACCTTTGCCTGTTTCTTGTATCCTTTTGCCTAGTGATTTGTATTGATGTTTTCTCTGTTTTGTTTACCATATTTGCAGAACGATAATCTATGTTGCAATTGATTGGTGTCTTGATACAGGAAGGGGGAACACAGACTAGTTCTCTACACGCCGCCTTGGGGGGCCCTAGGATAAGCAGTTAAGTAGGATAAAAATGGGATGGGGTTTAGGCTCAGTGCCCATTGCTCTGTCATGTATCCGTCATCAACAGTGCGCGTAACTTGAAGCTGATGGGCCCAGGCACCAGTCGTGCCAGCCCTGTGCCAGGGCCACCTCGGCCCCGACTATATTGTATGGTTTATAGTACTAGGGGGGGGGGTCTTCTTCTATGGAAGAAAGTGAAACTTATGGGTCCGATAAACTCCAGGCCCAGTTGCGATCGCACCCTTGCCCCCCTAACTGCCGCCCCCTGCCATCAATCATGGTAAATGAAATGTAGGGAATGAGCTCCCTGTTTGAAAGAAAATTTGCAAATCTTGAGCAGGAGGACAGGAGGGTAAGTAATGCTTACTAAAAACGGAAAATTGTAGAAAAATAGCATAACAGTAATTTGCCAATCTCAAATCAATGTACAAAAAGTTTTCCCATACCTGTTATGGGACAAGTTACCAGTAAGGCAATCTAGCTTCATACTTTATTGCTATTTCTTCTCAGTCTTCCAGCAGAGTCACTTAAAGACTTAAAACGTGAAACCCAAGTGTTATATTTTTAAGAGAAAGCTACTTGGATTCTGTTAGGAAACATTAGCAGGTAAGCTGAGGAGGTGGAGAAGTTCACAGTCCTAAACAATAAGATATTCTTCCTTCCCATATTGCTTTGCCATCGGAAAGTCATTTATAAATAATGAGTTGAAATACATCT
The DNA here is from genome assembly GCA_019512145.1 of Engystomops pustulosus. NCBI lineage: Eukaryota > Metazoa > Chordata > Amphibia > Anura > Leptodactylidae > Engystomops > Engystomops pustulosus. The sequence goes on along the minus strand of CM033648.1, from coordinate 25,102,738 downwards.
TGAATTATAAATATCCCATACTTGGTTATATAGATAGATATCTCAAGAGGAAATATTGGTCATTATATAAATATTATATTTTGGGTCCTTCTCCAACTGATCTCTATTCATGAGTTCTGAATGTGTTAGAGAACCAGATCGCCCGAAACACAAACCGCATAACGATCCTATATAAGGTTGTGTGGATAATAGTTACTATTGTGTGTAAATAATTCTTTTCAAGCTGTAAAAACACTTTTTTTCAGTATCTGAAAATTACTTTAAAAGTATTGGGATTAGAGAGGATGAGAGCACTTAAACTTGCTAGGGGGGTACTCGTTATTAGGACGACTTTTCCGATCTCGGTGCTCGGCTCGATAAACGGCCCCATTGAGTCAATGGGAGACTTCGAGCATTTCAAGGGAGGACCAAGGGTCGCACAGGGAGCTGGCCACCAAACACCTGGGAACCTCGAAAAAGCATGGAAACACCAGGAAATGAAGGAGGAAACAGCAGGGGGCAGGCATGCATGGATTGCCTCTGAGGCTGCTTAATCGCACCATTCTTGCCAAAATTATGGGAACAGCAGGGCAATGACAGAGGACATGGGATTGAGGCGAGATAGCGTACTAAAACATCAAATACTTGATCCTGACATATAGGGAGGCATGCAGAGGCAGCGGGCGCAGCGGCGGTAGAGAGTGGCATGGCGACATACCCTCTAAATGGACTCAGGTTTCACAAAGGAGGGGAATGATTTCTATGTGAACAAAGGTTGACGGTTTATTTAGTCGAAACAACAGGGCTGGTGGCGGACCATAGTGACCACAGTTCCATAAGTATCGGGGATTCTCTTACTATTAAATACATATACCACTATGGTCATTAGTATCTTGTTAGCTTATGTATATACAGTTTCCGTTATGTCTTTAGTGTTTGCACAAAGACCTGGTGTATGGTTCGAAACGTCACACCTTTGATCACTTCTGTGTAAATAAAATATCACTTTCTGGCATCAAAAAACCCCTACGGAGTGCTTGGATTTACTTATATTTGGAATGATCTGGCGGGGGGAACCCTAATCTCGACAACAACCCAACATCGATGTGTAGACGCACAAATAGGATGCCGTATCTGGTGAAACACCTGAAAAATGAGCCTGGGGAGAAGCTCTTTGATAAGGGGAGAATGTGGGGAAGCCTGGTGACGAATGCCATGATAAGAGCGAAAGAATGGGGCACTTATTATTGCGCTGCTTGATGAAACTTCAGGTCTCAGCATGGCGGCAACAGATGGGCCGAGGTCCATATGTATCTGGCTGAAAACACTGAAAATTCTGCCTGACACAGCTCGTTGATAAGGAGGGTGATGGCTGCATACTTTCGTGCTCGCGTCTGGGTATAGAGCGTTGAATGAGACATTGGTTGGACGCTGTGAGGTCGGGAGGCCAAAATGGATCGGAAACAGCCAGGGGCAGATGCAGGATGCCATGAGCTGCTAATCTTGGGATGGCAGATGGCGGTCCACTGCCAGGCGAGATTCGCATGTCCAAGCCCCTTCTCTCGGCTCCTCCCCACCCAAGGGCCTGGGGGCCAAGAAGCATTTACTTTGAAAAAATGATCATTTTCAAAGCAGCCGGGGTCGTTGAAATTTCACTAGGAATTATGGGAATAGCATAGTGGTCTATTTTTAATGTTTTACGGAAATCGGTTAGTGATTAAGAGCGACAGTATGGGGGCCCCATTTGCCATGCTATGATGGCACCTCAGTCTCCAGCTATGGCGGCGACGATGGGCGCGTTCCACTATGTATCTGGTGAAAACAGCCTGAAAAATTATGCTGACACAGGATCGTTTTGATAAGGGGCGATGTATGATGCAAGTGAACTAGTAGTAGATTAAAGGTGACAGTTAAAACTATGTTAGTGGGATTTGAGATGGAGCTGGCACCCGGGCAAGGCGATGAGGAGCTTTCACCAATCAAGCCTGTCTCTAGGCTACTCACCAAAACAGCACTTCTAAGAACCTTTTGTTCTAAAGATCAAGGTAGTAGCGTTATTATAAGTTGGGATATGCGCGGGTGAGGGGAATGAAACAGATGCGCAAGAAGCGCTGAAAATATATCGGTAAATGATAAAAGTTTGCACGTATATTTGTGGATTAACCGCAGCGTGCGCGACAAAGTTAACAAGTTTGATGTGGAGGCAGTGAAAACACCCAAAATTCTGCTGACACAGCTCGTTTGATAGGGACCCGTAGGAGGCAGTGAACTAGTCGTAGAGTATTAAGGTGTGCAGTTATAAAACTATGTTAGTGGATCTTGAGAGGAGCTGCGGCTCGTGCAGGCATCTTCGCAAGCCAAGCCCATGTCTTAGGCTACTCCCCAAACAGCACTTCTAAGAAACTTTTGATAAGACAAGTGTAGTTAGCGTTCTTATAGTTTGGGAATATGGCGGGTAGGGAATGTACACAGAGCGCAGAAGCGTGACATAATATCGGTAAATGATAAAAGTTTGCAGTATATTTGTGGATTACACAGGCAGGGATGGCGACCAAGTTAAACAAGTTGATGTGGGGAAGCCATGAACAACAACCCAAAATTCTGCCTGACACCAGTTAGTTGATAGGAGACCAGTATGGAGCAGCTATATGGACGACTTTTGGCGGCAGCTAGGCGATGCGTGTGGAGGTAGCAATGAGACAACGTGTGGAGCCAGCTAAAGAAGAATGTGGAGGCGGCCTAGGAGACAACTTTAATTTGGATAGTGCCTATCTGTGCCGCCAAGTTTTCAAACCAGCGGACAGGTAGTTGGTCTCCAGCAAATTTACATAATGAGTGCCTGATGTGGCAGTACAAAAAAAAGTTTTCAAACAGAGGGCAGGTGGTGGTCCTACAGAAAAAATTAGCTAACTTGAGTGCCTGTATGTGGCAGTCCAACAAATTTTCAAAACCAGAGGAGCAGGTAGGTGGTCCTCCCAGAAAACATTAATAGATTGAGTGCAGGTGTGTGGCTACTCCAAAAATTGCTTCTTAAAACCGAGGCCGGGTAGGTGGCCTCCTGAAACTTAAATACATTAGAGTACTATAGTAGAGCCAGAGCCCAAAAAATAGCCAGTTTCCTTGCTGTAGTGTACAAAGAGGAGGAGATGGAGGACAAGGAGGAGGGGAGTGCATTACATTATTAAGGTTGAGCTTATTTCACTGGTGGAGAATGAAAAATGCGGAGAGAGAAAATCCAGCTTTATTCATCTTGTAAGCGCGTCAGCTGTCAGCGCTGTCAGTCACCAGGCGTGTAAGTCCGGTGATGATGGCCACCAGCTTGCAATGAAAATCCGCTCGGACAACAAGTCGCGGCAGGGCAGGCAAGAAACCTCAAGGGGTTACAGCGCCACACAAGCCGCTCGCCCTCCCTCCCCCCTCCCCTCCATCCTCCTCCCCATCCCTCAATTCCCTCCGTCCCACCCCTCGCCCCCCCCTCGGGTTCGTGCCCATGTCCAGCTTTGAAACAGTCAGTGTAGGAGCTGTGTGATAATTAGGACGATGGTTATGCGTCAGCTACGTACTCCTCACCATCTTTCTGAAAGATCAAGCCCTCCTCTGCCGGGGAATGGGACAGGTGACAGTGTCTTGCGGGGGGACATAAAAAAGGCCACAGGCTTGTAAAGCATACCCTGCTAGGCTGGGAAAAGCTGCCTGCTCGCCTACTCTCCATCGCTACTTGTCCGCAGAAGAGTACGCCCTTGCCGCTAGGCGGTAAGAAGGGAAATTAAGTTTTCAGCTGTGCACCAGGGCCTGCTGTATTCATGCAGTCTTCACACTCTTAATCTCCAGGGATGCAGTGGAAAGATTTTGATTGTTACCGTGGGTCAGAGAGTGATACCCAGTAATCGGTGCTGGAATAAGTCTTTGACCGCCGAGGGTCAGGATAGCAGCTAGCATGAAATATGCCTTATGCGCCAGAGTCCCAAGCGCCAAGGAATTCACTCCCTCAACTGGCCTCGGAATCCCATTCTCCTCCTCCAATCCTCCACTCTATTCTTCCTGCCCCTTACACGCTGAACAGTGAAGGATTATGAACAATGGTTACCTCTTCTGTGCTCGCCAACATTTCTCCTATTCCTCCTCATCTCCTCCACATCTCCAATATGCGACTGAGAAACAGACCTAAGGGTGCTTGGCTATCAAACAGGAATCTTCTGCCCCGTATCTTGTGACGAGTGCAAGCTTCGATTCATGCTGACCGAGAGTTTTTCAACAGCAAGCAGCGGATGTGGGTGAGGGTGATGATGGCGGCATCGCCACTGACACCTGTGTGACCTCCTCGACGTTATAAGCACCTTGACAGATATCAGACATCCACGTCCACTCCTCATGTAGACTGAGGAAGCTGACCTACAAGTCTGGTCGAAGTGACATCTGGCAGTCTACAATCGACTCGCTGCGCTGGCTGGTAAAATCTGGATAACATGGTTAACTCCCACCCCTCCTCCACCTCCTCCTCCTCCGAATTACCATCCGTGGGCATGGCGCCATCAGTCGGTAGCTCTAGGCACAGCAGCAGTGCCGTCGCTAAGCGACAGCAGGCGGTGCTCGAACTGCTGAGCCTAGGCGATAAAAAGGTACACCGCCCAAGAGCTATTACAGGGCATCACGGCGCAGACCGATCTGTGGCTGGCACCGCTGAACCTGAAGCCAGGCATGGTTGTATGTGACAACGGCCGTAACCTGGTGGCGGCTCTGCAACTCGGCAGACTGACACATGTGCCATGCCTGGCCCATGTGTTAAATCTCATAGTTCAGCGTTTCCTCAAGACATACCCCAATCTGTCTGATTTGCTCACGAAGGTGCGCCGCATCTGTGCACATTTCAGGAAGTCCAGCACAGATGCTGCCACTCTCAGGGCAGTGCAGTGCCGCCTCCAACTGCCCGCTCACCGACTGTTGTGCGACGTGTCCACGAGGTGGAATTCAACATTAACCATGTTATCCCGAGTTTACCAGTCTCCTGGACCCACGGTACAAGCAAAATCTTTCCACTCTCATCCCTGGAGAGGAAAGGAGTGTGAGACTGCATGAATACCAGCAGGCCCTGGTGCACAAGCTGAAACAGTATTTCCCTTCTGACCGCGCTAGCGGCAGAGGGCGTACTTCTGCGGGACAAGTAGCGAGGGAGAGTAGGCGAGCAGGCAGCTTTTCCAGCACTAGCAGGGGTATGCTTTACAAGGCCTTTGCCAGTTTTATGTCACCCCAGCAAGACACTGTCACCTGTCCCCAGTCTCGGCAGGAAAACCGAGAAAAAAAAAGAGAAGAAAAAAAAAAAAGAGAAAAGGAAAACATTCCAGCCCCAAAAGTAAATGTTCAATGTGAAGAGTAGACTAAGTACTGAGCTACCATGGTGCAATCCATTGTGCTTCCAGGTGGAAAAACTCCAGGATGGGACACTGGGGCCTGGCGTCACATAATCTATCGTAACTCATACTCTTGCAATTGAAAGGAAGAACCCCATCCCACTCCCCTCACCAGGAGCAAAAGGAAAAAACCAGAACAGCTTGTTGCATAACCCTGCTCAGAAAGACGACCCCAAACACAATAGGGAGATCACTATAAAGAGCTTCTGAAAAGATTGAACTGTATATCGCAAGACTGAAGGGTAAAACAATAGGACACCGATTTTTACTACAGTTAGAACTGGGGCCTGAAGGTTAAATAATAATGATTATCAGTAAAAAACCATGCCCCCAAAAAAATGATCACATGAGAACGGCCAAAAAGGGAAAACGGAAGCGAGGCCAGTATTAGAAGAGGAATACTTCATACAGTAGTATACCACAAATAGAGCTAAAACGTAGACCACACCGCTCCTACTGTATGTAATCATCCGGTCAAACATAAGTTGAGCTGCACCTTCAAAGCCATATGAACTAAAATGGTCAGAAGTGTCCATTATTGGCGGTGGTGACGGGTTACCAACAGCCATAGCTATACAGTACTTTTAGTATGATTGTTGTTTTCTACATAATACCTGGCTCCAAACCCTGAATAGATGGAGGAGTAAAGAGTGCAGACTGAGCGAAGGCCATAGTTTGTGCACAGAATAAAGATGTCAAAATGCTATCAAAAAACATACTACGGTCCTCTTCATCACAGGAAATGCCAAAGAACCAAAAAAAGGCCTTCTCAAAAGGAAGAGAGGAAGTCAAGTAAAGACCAGGGAAAGGGAAAAGAAAAGAAGAAAAAAACCACAAAGACCAGATGGCTCAATGCGCGAACTAAAACAACTTAGTTTGAACTAACTGAAAAAATAAAATTAATCAGAAAAGTTGTCAAAGGTATTTTTAAATCACGAAATAGGGCATAAATCTAGGTTGGTAACCATGCCATCAAGACTAAATGTACTTAAAATCCTCTTCCCTTGTGCCAGGTTTCCCGTATTAAAGAGCAAAGGAGGAGTGTCATGCATTTAAAGGCAGCCTAACCATTGGGTCACAAAAATGGTAGGGATGTAAAAGCTGTAAAGACAGAAAACCGAGCCCCACTCATGGGTGAGCTGGAGCAGGTGCTGTAGAAGATTTCGTTTTAGTGATTAAAACGCGTCAGTGAACGCGGTTTTAACACTTTATAAAGGACTTTTACAGAAGCTGCTATCTACGCAATGCGAATGTCGACCGTAAGTCCCAAAGGGAGCGAAAAAGGGGGGCAAAGAAGAAAAAAAGAACAGAGAGAGCGAACAACTGGGGAACGCATCTACCATGGATAGGGAAACAAAGAAGTAAAAAAAAAAAGGTAGGGAACTCGAGAAAAGAGGGGGAGCGCCAGAGGAAGGGGAAAGGAAAGAAACAGGGTCATAGAAATGCATAAAACAAGAAAAACAAAAAATCAATCGAGCCGAATCAGTTTCTGCTATAAAGTAAAATTGAAAATGTTAAAACCGACGATAAAAAAAGACCGCAGGTTTATAAACACTACGACAGGAAGCTAGGCTGGGTGTACTCGGTGGTTTCAGACTATAACAACCTCACCATTTGAAAAAAGGTAGAGTTTCGCTGTAAATGAATAAACCATGTCACTCCCCCGCAAAAACCCAACACCATTTTCCGCTCAAAGCTGGTGATCCCAGGGTTCCAGGTAACAAAATTGAATAAATAAAGAGTCAGGTCCCTCAAGATGCCCCCAAAAAAAAGAAGATAAAAGAAATCAGATAGTCATATGGCCTAATAAAAGACACTAAAAAAGACTCTGTTAATAAACATGGAGGCAGTACAGAGGCCTAATGTTTCGTAAAAAGACAAGGAACACTACGCAAATATATCACAGAAAGGCAGAACAGCCCGGTGAGAAGATCTAGTATAAGAATATAAAAACCAGAAAAAGAAGAGTATCGAGAACACCACCATGTAAAGAGGTCAGATCCCACAATCAAATACCAGAATAGAAGTGCAACCCACTGATAATCAGTTGGACAATCTTCTCTTTAATAATCAAAGGGATACGCAAACTCAGCAAACTTAAGCCCTATAAATATGACTCTTCCACTGAGGATTGCCGATGGGCTCCATTAAACCCGTTACAAAGCGCCCATACAATAAATAACATTTCAAAGGTTTTGAAACAAATAAAAAACGTATATAATAAAACTTTGATTATATAGAACTAGTTGTGTATTGGGTTAATGGGCCAATTTAAATCAGAAGGTAATAAGTTCATCGAACACGTAGCCACATGTCACATAAAGTTTATTTCATTCCATAGAAGGTTATAGCCATTGCTATTGGGTTCATTTTACAAGCAGTGTCATTGTGCCCATCCAGTCAGCTGTGTTAAACGTCGTTGCGAACGCGCCAGATGCACATATATACTATCTATAACTATGCCCTATCTGTTCTCTATCCCCCAGAGTGTATCTGTGGACACTCCCTCTCTGTTATTTTTCATATTTTTTACATATCGTAAATAGGGATGTCTAAACCCAGAAAACTCTTAAAGGCGTAGCTGTAAAGTATTGTATCTTATAAACCCAAATATTATATGTGATTTCCCATTGAATACGATCAGACCAGCATGCCTACTTTACTGCTGCTCACCCTTTTCTTTCCCAGTTCTGCGGCATTTTCTGTTCTGAAATTGTTTCTTTCTTCTACTAGAGGTGAATTGGCAAGAGATCTGCCAGTCTATGCCCCAGCTGAGGCCATTTAGCTTGCCCAAAGATCCCATGATCAATATGTTCCCTTCTCAAAGTAATTGGTGACATTACATCCATTTAGTTTCCCAAAGTAACATCCCTGAAAACTGCACAGGCACATACACGATGTATAATACTTCCTCGGCACGCTACACACACATGGGAAGCAGGTGAACACTGTATAAGTGGTTGAATCATTATTAACCAGGTTACATGCACGTAAAGCCTATGCTTATGGCAACTAAAGGGTTTAATGCTATCTGACAGAGCTGATAACTGTTCTGGATTACAGGTGGTGAAGAGAGCAGATGAGAAGGGCAGAGACCGACATGAAACTTCTGTAGAATCACAGCTGGATGGAGGACTGGTATGGAACAGGAGATCTTGTACCTCACTATTCTGTGCTGGACATCGGGCTACACATCCTGAGCTGTATTCACTGTTCAGAACACTTCCAGCTCTTCTAAGTTCCTGAAACATGATCTACTCCTCTTGTGAGCAGTGGGCAGGCATCTCCCCTCACCATTATCCATAGTTTTGCTTGACCTTGGGGCTATGCGGGGTACGGGGTAAGTTCCCGGGATTCGCAACTTTAGTCAGATTTTCTGACCATTTTGTTTTACACCGACTGTGACAGGTATTAACCAAGGATTGTGTGTGCATGCGATTGGAATTTGCGCACTGCGCTGTCGCTTTCATGCACAGACAATGGGGGGGTAGGGAGTGCGTGTGCCATTGGGGACCTCCACTGATTTCGATTGAGATCAGGATTTGAACATTCACAATTGTTCACAATCCAATGGCACTTACATACCCAGGAAGATAAAGGTGAATTCTGCTTCGGACCTGAGCGGGAAGAATGCAGGATATCGACGGTTGCGACTCTTAGTGTACGACAATTGCAACTTTCAGACGGTGAGTAAGTGCCTTGTGCCCTTCTTCTTCCTGTTGATCATGGGCTTATCAGCACATGGAGAGGAGTGCAGTCCACTGCAGCGCTAAGTATCTGAGGGCTATACAAGGAACTACTAGCAAGGATAATAGACAAAGCTCTTTACATTGCAACGTATTAATTTGTGGAAATTAAAAAAAAAAACTTTACAGTTACCTTTAATTGTCCACCATAACACAATGTTGGGTTCCCCAATGCTACTTTAAGTGAACAAGTCAAAGTGTGAATACATTCTGCCAACTGTTCTTGATGTTATCACTGAAATGACTAAGAGAAAGTATGTTAAAATAATATATATTTATTAATATACATAAAAAAATCACATAAATGACATAAGAACAACAAGTGTGGTTAGGAAACTGTCAAAACAATTTAGAGGAATCCAGATATTGCCCTTCCATACCAAAGATTATGTATCCCCAACCACATAACATTCCATAACATCCTTAGATTACATAGGTCTTAGAGAAGTAAAGTTGCAGAAGTTATTAAATGTCTCAAAATGCCAGACCTACCCAGGTTGGTGTAGCAGCTACCAGCCAGGGACCTTGACAAGCATTATTCGGGGCTTGTTCATTGTCAAACCCACCTTCCTCTAAGCACGTATGCAATTTGGCCCTTAAAAAAGGAAAATGTATTGACACCCAATTAAAAACCCCACACTCTCTGCAACACCTACCACATCATATCCATACACACCAGACTACCCTTAGTACATTTATTCCCCCCTCACCAGTCTTGCTACATATAATAAATAAATTCTTTATTTATATAGCGCCTACAGATTACACAAAAGCACTGCACCGAGCATGACAAATGGTCCCAATAACCCATGGTGCTCACAATCTAAACACCTACCATAATGTTTTGGAGTGGGGAGGAACTGGAGTAACCCGGAGAAACCCCAGCAAACATGTAAGAACACACAAATCTTTGCAGATGTTGACCTGGGCTGTACCGACCAGGACTCCAGCACTCCCAGTGCTCTATCCCACTCTGCCACCCAGTGCCGCCCCTAACATTCATACACATCTCACACACGCATGCTCAATTGCCTTAACCGTTACAAATTCCAGCCCTGCAGTATTATCACATTTTATATACACATTTACAATCAGAAATGGGTTCACATCACATTACATTAAGACGAGCAAATGCAAATACACACTATAAAGAAATCTGTGGAACATGTGAAAGGAGGGCCTTTCTGTCTGGAGGACTTCACAATCTATTTGTATGAAGTGTGGGCACAAGGTGGGGATCAGATGCAAGTGCAGGTATGTGTGTTGTAAGGTGATCCTTAATAGTGTGTTTTCAATTGCGTTTGAAGGATTGATAGTGGGGAACAGTCTGACATATTTGTATAGAGTTTCCCGAGTATGGTGTGGTGCACGGGAAGAAGTCCTGGAACGGTTGTTGAAGAGAGATAGATTCCTGTAGATGTACTGTATCCCAATTAGAGTATGAGCGACATACTCGTCCGAGCTTGATGCTGGTTCGCGCATTACGTCTCGAAACTTCCTGCTCGTGCTTCTCGGACGATATTTCGCCAGCTTCGAGAAAATGGCATCTCCCCTCCCCCGTTTTTGCTTTTTGGCGCCCAGAAACAATGAGCCCAATCACAACCGAAGACGCTGTCACAACTCCACCCAGCCCCCATGACGTGGTAAAACCTCTTACACTCGATAGCATGGTTGGCTGGCCAGATCAGGTGGACTCCTGGCATAGCTAGACCCCTGCCCGCGCTGCTCGGAATATTCTCTGTCTGATGTCCGCTAGGGAGAGAGCTGCTGCTTGTGCAGGGAAAGCGAAAGGGGTTCTTATATAGTGTTAGGCAGGTAGTGATTCTACAAGAACCCAACAGTTTGTTTGGCTGTGTGTGGCTGTTGCTGGCATTAGTAGGCACTATACAGATTTTGAAGGACTGTGCTGGGAGACTTGCGACCCAGATTGTGTTTAGCTCTTAGTTGACAACCATATCCACCCAAACACACGAAAGTGGGACAATTTATTAGGGTTTGATTAGAAGTAGCAGAGTCTGCTGATTTATTTTTTTTTACCTTTTTTCTTTTTTATAGCCAAAGTCACTCACACAGCACATAAATCCAGTTGTGTGCGTCAGGTAGGTTAGAAACTAGCCATAGCAATCGATTACATCGTTTTGTTTAACAAAAAAAAAAAAAAATAAAAAAAAAAAAAAATTAAGTTTATCACTTTAATTTTGAATGTGTTAACCGAGGTGCTAGGGGTAGAGGACGAGGGGCGTGGACGTGGCGTCACCTCTGCAATGGTCAGAGGCCGTGGTCCTGGGCTGGGTGAGACAACGACCTCTGATGAGGGAGCAGGGGAACGCCGCAGACACAAACTCCCTAGTTCATCATGTCCAGTTACGGGGACTCGTGGTAAGCACTTTTGAGTGCCTAACACGTGCGAAGTGTGATGTCGTGGATTGCGACAATGCTTCTAGCCATTTGTCCCCATCAGGTCTTCCACGCAGTCCACCCCATGTTCACCCGATCATATCAGCACTCCCCCCTCCTCCACCTCAGCCGTCCTCTGCCCCCCAGCTGCCCCTCCCACAAAATGTGGCTTTGAACCGCAATACTCGGAGGAACTGTTTTCTGGCGCCTTCCCACAGTCACAAACCACTTGGCTCCGGTGGTGTGAGGAATTTTCCGTGCCCAGTTTTCCACCGCTCGCAGTCTGTGGGTGATATGACTTATTGACCGTAGTGGATAAGTGTGTAAAGGAGGTGTCAGGAACGATAGTAATAAGGTTTCAGACAGTGGTGAAGTTGTGTCCAGGCCAGGAAAGTCCGAGGGGGAGCAACCGGAGGGATCCGGAGGATGATGGTGCCACAGACCAGCTGGTTGTAGGCCGGGTGAACAAGTGCGTTCTGAGATGGGAGGCGAGTCCATAGCAGTAACAGTTGGAAAGAGGCAGTGGTGGGGCCAGACGAGGTGCGGGCCAGAGCTTGTGCCAGTCACGCCAAATGTTGCCCGTAGTCAACTCCCGTGGCGAGGACTAGATTTTCAGAAAGTCTGAGGTTCTTTAAAGAAACACCGTATGACGGACGGACTTGTGGTGTTCAACCTTTGCCAAAACCGATCAGCAGGGTTCCACCACGACTACTTAACTACCACCATGTATGCGCAGGCATATAATGCAAACCCGCCAATCAAGTCTGCACCAAGCCCGTTCACCTCCGTGCCGGGCACACCCACTCTAGCTCTTCCCTCTGTTCCATCTGCTCAGTCAGCCCCCTGCCTCAGGACCAACTGCCCCCCAACACCTTCCCGTGCGAAAACCCCATCTTCTGCCTTCGCACGATCTCTCCCAGTCATCCACCACGTTTCACGCTCTCCAATACCCAGACGCTGAAGCGCAAAGGCGAAGTATATAGCGCAACCACCCACACGCCAAGCCCTCAATGTCCACATCTCCAAGTTTTGCTTAGGCCTGGAGATGCTGCCCTAATTGCTGGTAATGACCGAGGCCTCATGGGCGGCCGCCCCCGTATTAATTCGGTTCCCCAACACAGCCCACTTTCCCGATGTGCCGTCCCCAGCCCTGCACAGTCACGTTCAAGAATCACTTCATCCGTGCCCTGACCAAGACCGTGTTCTGACAGGTCCCACCTGACCACGAACACTGTGGACGATGCTGCTGCAGGGCCACTATATAGTCGCTGACGGCCACATTGGGTTAACTTGGGAGGCTGGGGACCGAGTCTGACCCTGGGGCTGCTCATATACTGCGCCCGAGATTGTCGGGCCTGCCTCGGTCCCAGGTCTCAAAGGCCTACTTGCCTTCTCCTCCCGCCACCTCCTCTCACTGCCTCCACCCCTCTCCGAATTAACCACCTTGGCATGGCGCGCCATCATCGGTCAGCTGCTAGGCACACAGCATGTGCCGTCGCTAACCGCACAGGGCTGCGCTTAAAACCTGCTGAGCCTAGTGCGATAAAGAGCACCCGCCCAAGAGCTATTACAGGAATCACGTGCGCAGTACTGATTTCTTTGGCTGGCCTGCTGAACCGTGAACCGGCAGGGTTGTGTGTGACAATGCGTAACCTGGTGGCGGCTCTGCACTCGGCACGACTGTACCAATTTGCCATTCCTGGCCCATGTGGTTAATACTCATAGTGCACGCGTGTTCCTCCAGACATACCCAATCTGTCTGATTTGCTCACGAAGGTGCGCCGCATCTGTTGCACATTTCAGGAAGTCCAGCCACGATGCGTGCCACTCTCAGTGCAGCGCGCGCCACGCCTCCAACTCCCCCTCATGACTGTTTGTGTGACGTGCCCACGATGTGGATTCAACATTAACCATGTTATCCAGAGGTTTTACCAGCCAGCGCAGGAGCGATGTAGACTGCCAGATGTCAACTTCGACCAGAACTGTAGTCACTTCCTCAGTCTACATGAGGGTGGACGTGGATGTCCTATATCTGTCAGGTGCGTTACTCGTCGAGGAGGTCCACACAGGTGTCAGTGGCGATGCCGCCATCATCACCGCTACCATCATCCGCTGCTTGCTGTTTTAAAAACTCTCGGTCAGCATAAGTCGACTTTGCGCTCGTCACAAGAACGGTGGCAAGATTTTCCCTTGGGTTTGATAGCCAAGCACCCTTAGGTCTGTTTCTCAGCGCATATTGGAGATGTGGATGCGAGATGAGCGCGTGAAGTAGGAGAAATGTTGGTGCGAGCACAGGAGGACCATTGTTCCGGATTCCTTCACTGTTCAGCGTGTATGGGGCAAAGAGAGGATTTGGAGAGTTGGAGGAGGAGGAAATGGGGCAGTCCGAGGCCAGTTGAGGGGAGTGAATTCCTTGGCGCTTTGGTGACTCTGGCGCATAAGGGCAGATTTCATGCTAGGCTGCCTATCCCGTGACCCTCGCGTTCAAAGAATTTATTCCAGCACCGATTACTGGGTATTCACTCTCCTGGACCCACGGTACAAGCAAAATCTTTCCACTCTCATCCCTGGAGAGGAAAGGAGTGTGAGACTGCATGAATACCAGCAGGCCCTGGTGCACAAGCTGAAACAGTATTTCCCTTCTGACCGCGCTAGCGGCAGAGGGCGTACTTCTGCGGGACAAGTAGCGAGGGAGAGTAGGCGAGCAGGCAGCTTTTCCAGCACTGGCAGGGGTACGCTTTACAAGGCCTTTGCCAGTTTTATGTCACCCCAGCAAGACACTGTCACCTGTCCCCAGTCTCGGCACTGTGTCAGGCAGAATTTTGGGTTGTTTTCATGGCTTCCACATCAAACTTGTTAACTTTGTCGCCACCCTGCTGTGTAATCCACAAAATATACTTGCAAACTTTTATCATTTACCGATATTATTTCAGCGCTTCTTGCGCATCTGTTTACATTCCCCTCACCCGCCATATCCCAAACTTATAAGAACGCTACTACACTTGATCTTATACAAAAGGTTCTTAGAAGTGCTGTTTGGGGAGTAGCCTAGAGACAGGGGCTTGGATTGGCGAAAGCTCGCCTGGCAGCGGAGCGCCAGCTCCATCCCAAGATCCAACTAACATAGTTTTAACTGCAGCACCTTTAATCTACTACTAGTTCACTGCCTCCATACATGGTCCCCTTATCAAACGAGCTGTGTCAGTCAGAATTTTCAGGTGTTTCACCAGATACATAGTGGAACTCGGCCCATCTGTCGCCGCCATGCTGGAGACCTGAAGTTGCAATCATAGCAGCGCAATATGAATGCCCCATACTGTCGCTCTTAATCATGGAAGTCGTCTCCATGGCTGCCTCCACATGTCGTCCCCTTATCAAAAGAGCTGTGTCAGGCTCATTTTTCGGGTGTTTCACCAGATACGTTATGGAACTTGGTCACTATGTCGCCACCATGCTGTGTTATCGACTAAATATACCGTCAACCTTTTGTTCACATAGGAAATCATTTCAGCGCTTCTTGCTCACCTCCTTTGGTGAAGCCTGAGTCCATTTAGGGTATGTCGTCTCGAATAACGAGTACCCGAGCATTTTAGTGCTCGCTCATCTCTAATCCCAATACTTAAAGTATATTTCAGATACTGAATAAAAAGTGTTTTTAACAGCTTGAAAGAAGAATTAGTTACACACAATAGTAACTAAATTATAACACAACCTTATAGGATCGTTATGCGGTTTGTGTTTCTGGCGTCTGGTGTCTCTACACAATTCAGAACCTCATGACATAGAAGAGCAGATTGGAGAAGGACAGCAATAATAATATTTATATGAATGAACCATATTTCCTCTTGAGGATATCTATCTATATAAACAAGTATGGGATATTTATAATTCAAGATGTATTTCAACTCATTATTTATAAAGGACTTTCCGATGAGCAAAGCATATGGGAAGAGAGAATAGTCTTATTGTTATGGACTGTGAACTTCTCCACATCCTCAGTCTGTACCTGCTAAATGTTCCTAACAGAATCACAGAGGAGCTTTCTCTGTAAAAATATAACACTTGGGTGTTCACTGTTTAGTCTTTAGTGACTCTGCTGGAAGACTGAGAATGAAATAGAAATAACAGTATGAAGCTAGATGTGCCCTTATACTGGTAACTTTGTCCAATAACTTATTGGAAAACTTTTTGTAATTGATTTGAAGATTGCAAATATACTGTTATGCTATATTTTCTACAATTTTCCGTTTTTAGTAGCATTACTTACCTGCCTTTCCCTCCTCCTCAAAGATTGCAATTTCTTTCAAACAGGGAGCTCATTCCTACAATTTCATTTGACCATGATATTGGATGGCAGGGGCGTAAGTTGAGGGGGTGCAGAGGGTGCGATCGCAACTGGGCCTGGAGGTTTAGGGGACCCATAAGGTTTCACTTTCCAATATGAGAAGACTAGTACTATAAACCATACAATATAGTCAGGGGCCTGGCACAGACTGTGCACTGGGGCCCATCAGCTTCAAGTTACGCCACTGTTGGATGGACTGGAGACATGGACAGAGGCAGTGGGCACTGAGGCTAAAACCCCATCCCAGTTTATCCTACTTAACTTGCTTATCCTAGGCGGCGTGTAGAGAACTAGTCTGTGTTCCCTTCCTGTATAAAGACACAAACAATGCAAACAGAGAGTTATAGTTGCAAAATATGGGAAGACAAAACCAAGAGGAAAAAGCAATACAAAATCACTAGGCAAAATGGATAGCAAGAGAACAGGCAAAAGGTCAACAGAATGACTGAATAATGTAGCAGCTTAATATATACTAAGACTATATCAGGCAGAGTTCTGATCCACAAGACCGCATATATGAATTCATAGCCCTGGCCCAGAAAGAGATTGGATCAGTACTCTGCCAACATACTGGGTGGAAATGGTTGTGGAGTGTGTTTAAATGTTAGGGAACCAGTGCAGAGGTGTGGTGCCATTCAACCAAGACTGCTAGCAAGTTATAAACCATTGTTCATAAAGAGTGAAGCAAATTGACACAGTGGGGCAGATTTACTTACCCGGTCCATTCGCGATCCAGCGGCGCGTTCTCTGCGCTGGATTCGGGTCCGGCTGGGATTTATTAAGGCAGGTTCTCCGACGTCCACCAGGTGACGCTGCTGCGCTGTAGTTGCCCAGAAGGAACTGGAATACACCGAGCCAGGCTGAGTGAAGGTAAGTGCAAGGTCCGCGACACATTTTTTTTTAAATGCTGCGGTTTTTCCGAATCCGTCGGGTTTTCGTTCGGCCACGCCCCCTCAATTTCCGTTGCGTGCATGCCAGCGCCGATGCGCCACAATCCGATCGCGTGCGCCAAAATCCCAGGGGAAATCAGCGCAAATTGGAAATATTCGGGTAACACGACGGGAAAACGTGAATCGGGCCCTTAGTAAATGACCCCCAGTGTATCCTCAGCAGCATTTTACAGACAGAGGAACATGCGGCACAAATTTTACAGTCTTATTTTATTGGCATATGTAATCTCTGTGGAATATGATAATTCTATATAAATGAATATTTATTATGATTATACATAACCTAATTTAAAATGTATACTGTATATGCAAGATCTAATCTTTTATAAACAAGTAAATTCACAGACCTTTACTCCATGGTCATGTGGTTGGTGATATTAACCAGCAATGGTGAGAGTTTAGCCTATTATTAGGTAACTTACTTGTTTCTAATCCGAAATATTCATTGTCTTTGACTCCGTATTTAAATATCTTATTGAAACCAGCAGCTGTGTGGCCCAGAAAGCTGCAAGTCATATATTCTTTACTATATCAAGTACAAATACTACTTTTACATTTTAAATTACATAATATACTGGGGCTCATTTACAAAGGGTCCAAATCGCGCACTTTCTTCGGGTTTCCCAAAGATTTCCGATTTGCGCCGAATTGCCCCGGGATTTTGGCGCACAGGATCAGATTTTGGTGCATCGGAATATTTCACGCGACAGAAATCGGGGGGTGTGACCGTCGGACAACCCAACAGATTCGGAAAAACCACAGAATTGTCGCAAAATCAGCACTTACATGCACCGGGACGAAGAAGGTGAACTCCGGCAGACCTTAGCGCAGCAGCGACACCTGGGGGATAACGGGCGCATGGACCTTAGTGAATCCTGGCAGACCTGAATCAGCGTCGGAGAACGTGCCGCTGGATCGCGTCTGGACCGGGTAAGTAAATGCGCGCCATCTCCTTCTTGTTTTTAGATCTCATAAATAATGATATTTCATAGTAGATAAGGCTAAATAAAGACACAGGTGTAACATTTTATAATTTTTCAATTTTGGAACGGAAAGTACCACCATTGGCTCACAATCACTAATGTCTCCTTCCCCTGGTGACCATGGCCATTGGCTTACTCACTGCCTGCACTGACTCTGAACTATAGCTGCCCACCCTGTTCTTTGGGTTGTACTTGGACTCTAATCTGATATCTAATCTGAACATGCCCTGACCGCCTGATATACTCTGATTCTGTTGCAGTGAAGTCCAGATTCAAGTTTGAAACACATGAGGATCACTTGGATTCCAAATTCCAAATATGGCCTTCAGAATAAATACCTGAACATCCTATCCCAAGTATCTTGTTTCCATAAAATGTGATATCTATATCTTGGCCATTGTGTAACCAACACAACCTAAATTTTTAGGAAATCTGTCATTTATATACAGACATTGTGTATATACAAGGATTTGTATATTTTCCAAATAATAATCTCTAAACCTCTTTTTTCAAAAATAATATGCCAAAGTTTAATATTCCATCTTTGTACTCTTATCCAACCATTGTCCTAATTACCTTCTCTATTTACCTCTATACAGGCAGTCCCCGGGCTACATACAAGATAGGGTCTGTAGGTTTGTTCTTAAGTTGAATTTGTATGTAATTCGGAACTGTATATTTTATCATTGTAAACCCAGCCAAATTCTTTTTGGTCTCTGTGACAATTGGATTTTAAAAATGTTGGGTTGTCATAAGAATCAGGATTAACAATAAAGCTTCATTACAGACAACTGTGATAACTGTGATAACCGTTTATTGTAGCCTAGGACTAAAGTACAATAAATTACCAAAATCCGTTTGTAACTAGGGGTCGTATGTAAGTCGAGTGTTCTTAAGTAGGGGACCGCCTGTACTTTACAAGGCCATTTTTTTTGTTCTTCCCTAGACTTCAATGGAGAGACCCAACAGCAAAAACCTAAATAAATGTTGTAGTCTGAGGGCAGTTCATTGTGCGGTGAACAGATACATAGCTATGAACATTTCCTTTTAAAGTCAAAGGGAACATTTTTTAGATGCAAAAAACTTGTGGTGGCCATTTTTACATTTAAAAAAAAAATCAGTTGTGTGCATGAGTTTTTTTAGTTTTTTTTTTTGGTTGGTATAATTGAGACTTTTGATAGGTCTTTTTTGTGCCTTATGTAAGTTCATGTTTTTTTTGTGTGTTGCATATTTATTTTTTCCTGTTCCGGCAGGAGCAAAAACTAAATCCGCATGGACACAAGCCATGTGTCGGGAGGGTTATGTTCATGATTGGACTCTACTGTAAATTTTGGACATTTGAGGTCATGGCCTACATTTTTAATTTTTAAGCACTCTAGCCACATCCCAGGTTGATGACGACATATGATGGTGCAGTCACACGTGGCATTTCTACATGTTACCATGTGTTTATCTGGTTTAATAGCATTTTTCTTCATTGCTGCATGTGTAAGCACCTGTATTCACATTTTCAACAGCTGCTTACACTTTCAGCAATGAAGAAAATTCTTTTAAGCACCCAAATGCATGTAGAAATGACACTTGGGACTGCATGTGTTTCTGCAAAGCGTTTAAAAAACACTTGCAAAAGCCATGTATGACCACACCCTGAAATTTACTAAAAAGGGAAATTACAACTTGCATAAACACATGTAATTGGGCCACAAAACAAATGATTGAAATCAGAAAACTAGACGATGACAAACTTTGAAGGGAGATTGTCTAAGGCGCAGAGAAATGCGCTTAAATGCACATGTGCCCTGAAAAGTTGCAGAAAAATACAAGTGCCCCAATCATGTAAAAATGTTAAACGTTCATATTTTTATATTTCTGTTGAAGACATATTCGAGTGTTGACATGTCATGTTTCTGTTAATTTCACAAACACGTATTATGTGTTATATTTATTTTAAAGAAAATACCATGAAATGGTTGTTTGAATCACAGTAATATTTTACTTTTCATGAAGTCATGAACCATAAAACAAGTGTTACATGAGTGAGAACTGCCAAAAGAAAAATAAATAAGTTCCTAGTCACATATAGAGCTTGTGGTTTTTGTAAGTATTGTGAACTGAGCTGTGTAAAAATAGTGGCCCATGTACTTCTTGCTTTATACTAGCAATATTTCCTTGTAAGGTTATAACTTTATTTGGCTAAAAATATAGTATGATGAGGTAGTTAAAGGGGTTTTCCCATGAAGACAAGTTTATTAAATATACTCAGGATAACACAATAACACATTCTCTAATTCACTGTTATTAACAAAAATACCGCATTTCCCAGGTATAATTCCAACCTGTCTCTATCAGTCCTGGTGCACACAATTTTGGTTGCCCTTGGACCTGACAATGTATCTTTAGGGTCAGCAGCCATCTTGCTCTTCTGTCTGATGCTGAGCTGAGTTTCTCTCTGTTCTCTGCAGTGGCCCCCACCCCTGCATTCCAGGACGAGCTCACACACACACACTGGGGCACATTTCTTGAAATATAAATTGTCTTTTACCTGTTCAGCCAGACATTCTTGTCCATAAAGTGGCTGCAGATGGAGGGTCATGTGATCTTCCCTGTCCATGAGTAATTACCCTGCCCGGACCTTACTATAGTATTCATGGATATAAGTTTAAGGCCCTGGCAAGGTGATTGTTCGTGGACAGATAGAGATCACATGACCCTCCATCAGTTGCCATGTGGCTACTTTTTCACCATTTTGCAACACATAAAAATTTTAATAAAAATTGATCAAAGGTTGTACACTCCCCAAAATGTTAGCAATGAAGACATAAGATTGTCCTGAAAAAAACACCACCTTACACAGCTGTGTACACAGAAGTGTGAAAATATTATTGGCGTCAGAATTTAGCAAAGCCCGGAAAAATTCTTTGTACAAAAAAAATTAAAATTCCTGGATATAAATAAACAGTAAATATCATAAACATATTAGGTATTGTCGCATCTGAAAAGGTCCAATCTATCAAAATATAATAATGGTTTTTCACTGCGTTTAACCCTGTAACGGAAAATAGGATGTAAAAGTCGAAAATGGCACTTTTTTGACATTTTGAAAAATATAAAACAAAAAGTGATCAAAAGGTCGTACAGCCCTAAAAATGGTAGCATTGAAAACGTCATCAATAGTCACACAAAATGACACCATGCCCAGCTCCTTACACCGAGGTATAAAAAAGTTACTAGGACCAGAATATGGCAAAATCAAAAAAATAAATTTTGTACAGGAGGTTTCAATTTTTATAAATGTTTGAAAACATTAAAAAAAGCTATATAAATTTGGTATCCCCGTGATCGCACCGACCCAAAGTAGACATGTCATTTGGGGCGCAGAGTGAAAACCGTAAAATCCAAGCCCACAAGTCACAATCTTGACTGCATTTGGAATCTTTTTCCTGCTTCCCAGTACTGGACATGGAATATTCAATATCATCACTATGAAGTGCAATTTGTTACGCAGAAAATAAGCCCTCACACAGCTCTTTACATGGAAAATTAAAAAAGTGGGGATTTTTGAAGGTTTTTCGAAGGTGGGGAGGGAAAAATGGAAATGAAAAAAACAAAGTGCCAGGCTGTTAAGGGGTTAAAGAGACAGTGTCATTTGTAACCTACAGGAAAAGTTGTAAAAAAAAGTGCATTTTTTCATTAATTTCATCCGATTTTTGTTTTTCAGTTTCTCAATACATTGCCCGCAATAGTAAATGGAGCCACTAGGAAGCACAATTTGTTACACAGAAGACAAGTCCGATGCAGCTCTGTAAACTGAAAAATAATAAGTTATGTCTTTTGTTGGCTTAGTTTATGCCAGAATAAACCACAAACATTAGTCCGTTGCAGTGTATACCAAATATTTGACAAGATGCAGGACTCCTCATAAATTAGACGCATGGTCCCAGCAGATCTTGCTACAAAGTTACGATGTCAAATATGGTCAGCAATCCATAACCATAAAACACAAAATTAGCAAAATTTAAGAACCTTTAAAATGTATTTATACATGTTCCACTGCTGCCTCTATGCATGGGATTAGAGCCACCATTCTCCTAAAAAAAAAAAAAAAAAAAAAAAAGATTTCATGGATGTCCTCAGTTCCAGTTGTGGAGATGGGGAGCTGCAGTGTACAGTCTACAGCCCTCTTCACTGATGCTAATGCTGTAAAGAGAATTCCCGAGGGAAGAATGGGGAGCGGGTAAATTTCTCTTCACACATCCGGCATCACCTTCCTTTGGGAGTGGTTTATGATATAGCAGCAGGGGCATAACTTGAGGGGGTGTAGAGGTTGCGATCGCACCTGGGCCTCATAGGTTTAGGTGGCCCTCATGGTGTCACTTTTATATATGAAAAGACTATTACTATAAACCATACATTATGGTTGGGGGCCTGGCACAGACTTTGCATTGGGGTCCATCAGCTTCTAGTTATGCCTCTGTATAGCAGAGTCAAGTAACACAAAGCCAATGACCTCTCTCACCTGCACCCTCACCCACAGGAATTCTCTTTAGCGGGGTTGGCAGCGTCAGTCAATGGGGTGGGGTAGGTTGATTACTTCAGCACCCGGTCTCCATCAATGAAATAGAAAAAGTCTTTTTCAGAAGATTTTTTGCCCTAATCCCATGGATAGAGGTATCACTGGAAGAAGTATGAAGACATATGAAAAGTACTGTGTGCAATTTTGGGGGGCACAGGTGACAGGTTCTCTTCAAGGCCCAAATAAGCCTGGATCTTAAAGGGGTTAATAATCCAGGCTACAAGTCTACCATTTCTACAATGTTTCTCCTTCGTCACATTTAGATTATTTTTTTAATTGCGCTCATACAGTCACATATTTTTCCTTTTGGAGGTGAATAACACAATACCGGGACTGGACCCAGTGCTTTATGAAGAAGTTCTATTATAAGAACAATAACCATTACTTTGTCCACAATGAAAACGTGTCAGATGATTATTCTATAACAGAGAAAACAAGGCATAATGAAATGTAGTAAATTTACAACTGCAATAAATGTGTAAGTAATCTGCAAGAAACTTAGCACATGGTCCATCATCACATGAGTTGTGAGAGCTGCTGCTAGTTTCTGACACCTCCTAAGATGATCGGCATTTACACGAGGCGATGATACTAGCAGACAAATCCTGTAGGTTAAGACGTTGTATGCTGCACATTACACACTGTTTTATTTCTAGACAGTTGGATTATCAGAAAAAAAAATGAGAGAACAGGTTTTGGACATTCCCAACAGACAACCGTCTGCTTTGGATCTACCACATTTCCTGCTTTCAGATTCCAACGAGCAGAGCAAAAGTGGATAATGTTTTCTTACTAGATCAGAGCAGAATTCAGCAAAAGTTCGCACAAGCCATGAATTGAAGCGTGTCGAATGCACATGAACACAAAGGACCTGCCTGTGGCAACATCATGGAAGGTCAGCAATTGTATTTATATAGTTGTAGAAGAAGCCAATATCAGTCTCTATGCTATTGTCCGACAGATCTAGTGCACGGACCTTCCTGAATGATCCTCCCACACAATTTCTGGGCTCGTCTCCAAAGATTCACGCAGTGGGCTCTGGAATGTTAAAGGAGCCCTATATCTGAAAAGCAAGTCATTCCTTATGAAAGCGCTACTGTGCTGCTAACATTAAAAAACATATGTGCAAACATTTTAGGAAACTGTCAAAACGAAAGATATTCAAGGTAACGTTGATTTATAGCGGAAGGAATGTTTAATGTATACCACGTTTCTTGTTTCGTCTTGTGTAAATCCTATGGACTGTAATGGCAAGATCCTATTTAAAGATTATACTTTCTCAAACAGATTACAAATAATGTTGACCCAAGTTAAAGTGCCCCATGCCTATTGGGAGTTAAGAAAAACTAACTAAGAATGGTTTAAAATATTAAATAATTTACACATGCTAAATCAAGAAACACTCATAGCCAGTATTAGCTACAGTAAGTATAGACCAACCATGGACCTGTCTCCTATCAGCAGCTTTACATGCAAAGTATATGGAGAAAGTCTGTGTCGTGCAACTAGAGGCCCCTTTCACAATACGGCCATGAGCTATACGTACTGTACCGTTTTGGTATTGGTAGCACACGGCCACATTCACTTTAATGATCAATACGCCATCCAGTTGATATTGCCCATCGTACCATACCCTAGACGGAAAAAAGATAGAGTATGCTATATCTTTTGCTGTACATATAGCCCAACTGCATGGCTCCCTATGGAGAGGGGAGGGGTGAGGAGTGCTTCTCCAGCTGGCGGTATGTTACGTCCAAGTACCAAAGCATAAGCCAATCACTGCAGAGCAATAAGTGATGTCAGAAAAGGGGGCACTGTTCTGTCAACTTATGCTTTGTAGCCAAGTTATCTGCAGTGGAGGGGGTTTCTGATTGGACCTATAGGTCAACAAAACAAATGAGAGATTTCTGCCTAAATAGAAAAATCCACTTTCCCATTTGGGAAACGGTGAATGACGTAACCCCACATATGAGGTTATACGTTAGTTTCTAAAGAGTAGCGGTGACTACGGTGGATATTTGGGGGCCATGGATAGTCACACTGTGGGGCATATTTACTTACCCGGTCTTGAGGCGATCTCGAAAGTGCCTTGTCCGACGACAGTGCACTGTGCCGTGATTCAATAAGATCGTGCACCCGATATCCTGTATGTTTCGCTTCCCTGCTTCCGCCGGAGTTCACCTTCTTCCTCCCGGTGCATGTAAGTGCATGTCTTGAAATCCGACCACGTGTGACACAACCGGATGCTTAATACATGTCCCAGCGGCGTAATCCCCCAAAACAACGGAAAACTCGGCGGAAATGCGGCGTCGGGACCCTTAGTAAATAAGCCCCTGTGTCTTCTATGCCATATCTTTTTAAGGAAGTTATTTCTTTCCATGTAGATGGTACTGGTGTCGTGGGTTTCATTTGTACTTAATTCTTACGTAACTCAGTTGGATACTGTTTAGCAACATCCCTTCGTGTTCTACAGTTGCCAATTGCTTCTGTGAGTCTGTGAACCTCACTAATACATTGGACTTGGCATGGAGTTGATCCTGTGGTTTTGGTGGAGTAAGGGGTCTGTTAGGGTTTTTATTGTACCATTCGTTTCTCATTGGGAAAATATAGTGTTGGCATCTAATAAAGACTCTGGAATGTTAACCCCTGGTAACCAATGGTAATTGGTGCTTGAATGTGCAGGTCAATTTTCTACATTCTGTTGTGTGCTTCTTTAAATGACGATATACACTTTAAGTTACAATCCGGAATATAAATCTGTACCTAAAAATCTATTATTTTTTTTAGTGCAACTTTAAGGGTGGACATCTCTGGTTCTGTTAAGCGTCCATACACATGTTAATATGACACAAAGATTTTGTTTCTATGTGCCATGGTTCAAGAAATTTGTCCATTTGAAGTTGGTTATTGTCATGACATTTATGAACGTCCTTTCTGCACGAGGCATTTGCAAATAGGTCGTACATGGCAATCGTGATGGAGTTAGAGATATTATAATCATATAATTTTTATTATTAAGCAACTGGTTAGCTGATAGATTCTAGAAATTTGGGGGGACCTACCTATCCTTGGAACAGGGGATATGTATTTTCCCTTACTTGTATCTATCTATCTGATATTCATTGCCTATTCAGTGTAGAAATTATAAATGTTTTTGGGTGATATATTGTTACACCTTTGATTCTAGGTCGATTGCTCTAATTGTATAAATTTGACCAATGTTTTTGAGTAATATAAACAATATTTTGGCACCGGATTCTTTTCAAAAACCTTTTGTCAAAATAAATCTGATGTTATTAATTACCTTGATATCTTCAATTCTATTTCTCAAAGTTTTGACTGTCTTGCTGTCTTTTTTTGATGTGGAGTGGGAGTACTGAAGCCAGATTTTGCAGTTCTTAGCTTGCTTCTTTAAATTCATAAATTAATATTTTATTTGTTCTCTAAATTCAGCATCAAATTAAGGAGATTCAGAGTTGAAGGAACAGTTCCTCCACCTGAATACTTACCTTCTAGTCAAAGTGAATAGTTTTCTTTTAGGCAGATGCTTCAGGATGAGGGTGAGAGACTTATGAAAGTCTTTGCATCCGATTTCTAGCAGAAAATTTTTAAACAGTTTTTTCAATTTTTTACTATTTTATTCTGTGGATGAA
This sequence comes from Engystomops pustulosus, assembly GCA_019512145.1. NCBI lineage: Eukaryota > Metazoa > Chordata > Amphibia > Anura > Leptodactylidae > Engystomops > Engystomops pustulosus. Next base: position 25,076,704 of record CM033648.1, on the reverse strand, counting down.
GCTTAAAGGGGTTTTCCAAGAGTAGCAAAAAATTATTGACGGGCTGGGGCGGTCCGCAGTCCGTCTGATCCGTGCCACTGTTTGTTTACAGGGGTGCGGAAGCTGCACTCAGAGAGCTTCCAGGCGGCCATCCCTGATTTATTGCTACTCTTGGATAACCCCTTTAAGGATAATCTATTATCAAAATCCATCATGATAAAGCTTTTAAAATTACACTAATGAGCCTGAAGTGCTGTGGGGCATTCCCAGAGTCCCCCTATGCTGTTGTAGATTTCTTTTAACAAGAATTCAGAGCAGAGCAAATTTACTCAATGTACATATAAACATACACATAGAAGGGGGCATTTACTCACAGCTTCTGCACCAGTCCAGTGGCATAAAATCCCTAAAATCGTAAATGCTAGCTTATTGTGATTAGTTCCCCCTTTCCGCCACCTCTACACAATGGGAATGTGAAGAGGGTGGTGCAGCCAGCCGGGAAGTGGGTGTGGCTGACAAGGAGTGGACCGAAACAGGAACGCCGGGGACTCGCTGCAGCCAGCAAATTCTCATATGTTAAAATTCGATGGAAGCATTTATTTCTACGCCAGATAGGACCTGGCGTAGAGATAAGTACACCAGCGCACAAGCACGGTCGTATGATAAATGACCCCTAACCGATATTAAATGGCAGTCTTGATAAGTTAGCCAGAATAGGTTTCATTTTCTTAAATATCCCGATAATCCTGCTGCACAAAACTTCAGCACTTTCTCATTGGGTGGGAGACCCAACTATCATAATAGGGGCCCATAAGTGCTACCAAGTGCTCCCTATGTTGAGTTCCAGAGATGCAGTAGGGCCCAGGGAAAAAGTTCTATAAAGTCAACTATCACTACAGTCTCCACCATTCGGGGTTTTATGGCAGTGTGCACCAACAGAAGCCTCTCCTCAATGCAAGACATATGAAAGCTGCATACCATGTGCAAAAACATGAACGACTCCCAGACTATGAGAAATAAGATTCTCTGGTCTGATGAGATGAAGTTTGAACTTTTTGGTGTTAATTCTAAGCGGTATGTGTGGAGAAAATCACCTGCAAAATACAATCCCAACAGTGACACATTGTGGTGGCAGTATCATGCTATAGCGGCAGGAACAGGACAACTGGTGGCAATTGGAGGAAAGATGAATGCGACCAAGTACAGATATGCCCTGGATGAAAACCTTTTCCAGAGAGCTCTAGACCACAGACTGGCCAAAAAATTACCTTCAACAAGACAATAGGGCATATTTATCATACGCTGGCACTCGTGCACCAGCACATGATAGCCCCGAAGCTGCATGTTCGCAGCGGCATACATCAAGAGGCTTCCTCCTCTTGATGTATCGGGACAGCCAGCTGCGCAGTGTTTATCCTATGCCAGACAGGTCCTGGCGTAGCAATATGCTAGCATTTGCAATCATTTCAGGGCCTCTGCGCCACTGGCGCATAATAATAAATATGCCCCAATGACCCTAAGCACACAGCTAAAATAGCAAAGCAGTGGCTTCAGAACAACTATGTGACCATTCCTGACTTACACAGCCAGAGCCTGATCTAAACCCAATTCAGCATCTTTGGAGAGACTTAAAAATGGCGTCCACCAACGTTCACCATCCAACCAGAGAGGACCAGAGTTGTCAAAATATCATATATTTCCCAAAATCGGTCAAAACCCTGACATTGTCACAGCAGTCATAAGGTTAAAAACGAGCACAATAAGAAGAGCAAGTTCTACAAAGCGACATAAAAGTTACACATTCAGAGGAGACAAAAAAGGCAAGAAGGACGTTTCATGGATGACCGCTTTCATTTTCTTGTACTCCCAAATTGTATTGCCAATTGGCCCTGCTGTACTAAGTGAGACACAATCTTGGATAGTAGCCCAAGTCACACTTGTTAAAGTAGAATATTATCTGAGTTTTGGCAGGTCATCCCCTCTTCAGAAAAAATACAATGAAATACACTTTGCTGTTTACACGTCTCGCCTAGATCAGTTCTCAAAATAATTAAAGTTCTAGAAATTTAGGAGCAAACACAGGAGAAAGGAATAAAATATTTATTAGCATAGTTTGATGTTTGCTGTTGTTTTTCATCGTTATTATTTATCCATTTCCCTTTCAACAAAGGAACCACATGGGAACTTTGGAAATGCCTTGTGCTTCAAACCGTCTGAAAACGGAAAGTTGTTATTTAAATTGAAGAATTTGGTGAACTGGAAATGAAAGTCACACTTAATAACTGCGTAAAAGAACCTGTGTAACCCTACAGAGTCTGGAACTATTAACACAATTCTTAGGAAAACCACAAGTGAAGCCTCCGTAAGAACTTTACGAGATCAGCAAAGATCAGCTGATCTTGCCTGAGGCCTTTTGTGTTGTTGGATCAGTGGACGGGCTAAGGATACTTTGATACTCTTATCTTCGCACCTGGCCATTTTTTTTTGTCAATATCTCTGACAAGCTATAACTGTTATATCTTTCTGTCACTATAACTGTTTAGGGTCTCAGGTTTTTTTAGCTTGGGGGGGAATTGAGTTTTTTATAACACAATTTTGGGTTTCATATGCCCTACTAGTGAACTTTAAAGAACATCTACCAGTTTACTGATGATGGATGAGTCCTGAGTTCCTGAGAAACATCCTTGATGAGGACTTCTTTTATGATAACTCTATATGCCACGAGTGCGGAATAAAGAGTTAAAAAGTTATGCTAATATCCTTGAGGTGCTCAGGCTACATCACCCGAGAGCCTCAGGGAGCCTCCTATTTTAATTTATGCACACCCCATAGCAGTACCGGTCATGGTGGGGGGATCGGGACTGGGGGACCGCAAGCACAACAGTGAGAGTGTATAAAAATGCCAGGCTCCCTGAGGTGATCGGGTGAACTGATGTCCTTTAATTAACTTTCTGTACATTATATTCAAAAAAGAATGCAAACCAGTTTTATTCTAATAAAATGTTCTGTTTATAATGTGGAACCTAAATAAAATAATAATCTTTTTATATGCATACAGCAATACCAAATATATAGTTTAGGTTTTTTTAAGAAAACCTTAATGAAATACTTTTAGGAGGGAAAAAATTTGACATCGCCACCTTTTCAAGTCCCATCGCTTTTTACATTTTTTTTTAATGAGATTTTATTTGGACACATATTGGGGTTCATAGAGTTTTTGGATTGCAATTAATAGAAATCCTAACCCTATACACTTACCCTATTCCTAGACGCTATTATAGTTTTGTAGCTTCTGTTGGAATGGGCGTGGAGGTACAAAATTTGTGCGTTTTACTTTTTCTAAAGGTCGGGCCATTTTTGTGTGTGTGGTGCTTTTTGCAACTTTTTAAAAATACTTTATTTTTTTTTATTAAAACTTTATTTTTGCCTGTTTTTTTTATATTACTTTGTCCCACATGGGGACACTTCCATAAGATTATTTGATCTGTTATATAATGCAATGCAATGTGGCCGGCCCTATTTCCAGCACTGTATAATGCGGGATGGGTGGGCATGGCCGGCTGGCCAGAAGCTGAACTGAGGGCAGCTTCTGTGTCCCTGTTTGTTTACATGGGGCACGGACTGGAGAGACAGTAGCACGGGACGCCGGGAGGGATCGCAGAGGTAAGTAAATGTTTGTTTGTTTTTTTTAACTAGCCCCCTCCCGGCCCACCAATGGGTTTTTTATTCACCCTCAGAAAACCCCTTTAAGCTTCTATATGGGTATCTCTACTTCATTGTAGAGTAACCAAGCCAGTACCTCCTGGAGTAGTCTTTGTATAGATGAGAGATGACCCAGAAAGGACAAGAGATGCAAAGTTCCAGGTGGTCCAACAGAGAATGCCAACACTACCTCCAAGCTTTTTTCTGACCAAGGAACTAAAGGTGGATCAGTGTAGGTAGCTCTGAACTCGCAATTAGCTCTAAAGTCCTAGTCAAGAAAGGAGCCAAACAACTAAACAAGAAACAGGATATTATTGTGGAACCATAGCAGACTAGTTATCCTAATGCTCAGTGCTTCCCCACTGAGGTCTTCATAAAATGCCCACTGCGATCAGCCAGATACACAATTACATAGGACTTCTTTGCTTGTCAGATCCTTGTTTCTTCATAACTCATTGCGCATTGCCTGGGTTTTGAGTAATCAGGTGTTGGACCGGCCAATGCTTGTATGTAGTCACAAAGCTCTTAATGTCCTCTTCGGTCTTATTTACAACGGTTGTAAACATGGTAATCTCACAGAGTATACAGCGTGTTCAGACACAGTATTTGTTTGAGTTGTTTTATTATTAATGAGACTTCAGATCCAAGTGCTGCCTAAGATCTTGAGTCACCATGCCCTTGAAGAGTTTGAACAAGAAATATGGAAATTTGGATGCTGAATAACTGGTTTCTCATCATTTAACGCGCCTCTTTAATCAGTGCTTGACAAAGGGAGGTGTCAGAGAAAAAAAATGAGAGACAGAGCAAACTCAAAACAAATTGTGTGTGTTTCATTGAATGAAAATTTCATAGAAATGAATCAAGTGGCCAAAGACAACCACTTCTTACGGCAAGTTTTAATTCATCCAATGCCAATATGTTCCATCTAACAAATTCCATATGCACTTTTATATTTGCTGATGTTGCTTGTAGAAACTATGCCACATATAACAAAGGATCAATTTTGATTCTTGAATTCTTAATGTAGCTGTACTTTTTGGGTCTATGGCCAAGACACAGGTATATGGGCAATTACTTCCTTATAATTATGCCATCAATATCCGAGGTGTTACCTAAATTGACTGCCTGGTCATGAAATGATATATAAATCAGACCCTACCGGGGATCATTAACTGCTATTTATCTTCCTCAGTTCATTTTTGGCTGCTTTTTTTCATCTCCGCTTCATTATTGCCAAGTTAAGATCTGTCACTACAGATGGTGCCTTCAGGGAGTCCAATGTACATACAGGATCACAATATTGTCCTATAATGTGGAAGATTCTGCAACAGAAGAACACACAAACACTGTAGTTAAATAACTGGTCCCACAGGACAAGTATAACCCCCATATGAATGGTTCCCATTCTTGAATTATGCGCAGTAGATGTATGGATATTAGTTTATGGAAAGGCAAAAAATGGAATGGAAAGTTTGGGGTACTTACACTTAATGGGGCACATTTACTTACCCAGCCCTACAGAGTTCTCTAAAGCTCATTGTCCGACGCTCATGCACATGCGAGTCGCTAAGATTGTGCGCCCAATATCCTGCATGTGTCGCTTCCATGCTCAGGTTCGCCGGAATTCACATTCTTCTTCCTGGTGCATGTAAGTGCATTGTCATGCAACACAATTTGAATCTTTAATCCCGCACTCAGTCTGAATAAATCGAATCATCCGACAGCCCGTCCCCAATTTTTGTCGCATGAAAGCCATCGCAGCTGTGCCAAAATCTGATCTTGTGCGACACAATCCCAGCACAAACGCCTGTTAAATACCTGTCTTAGCTGCACAAAACCCGAGAACCATGAACAGTCTGACGAAAGTGCAATCCACGACCCTCAGTAAATCAGCCCCAATATGATGCTAAATATAAGTACAAGATAGGTTCCAAAGGTTTCTTTTTAAGTTGAATTTGTATGTTAGTCGGACCTGTATATTTTATAATTGTAGATCCAAACAATTTTTTTTTTTTTGCCCCAGTGACAAATGGAGTTTCAACATTTTTTGCAGACACCTTAAAGCGGATCTTTGCAGTCTGGGACTATAGTAAAGCATCCAGAGAGCTTCACCAGAGATCACAGTGGGAAGAAGGGTCCGTCTTTAACTAGGGGTCGTCTGTAAGTCGTGTGTCCTTAAGTAGGGGACCGTTTGTACTTTTAACAAATATGCACAGAAACTAAAAGAATTGGAGCAAAATTATTGAAAAACATTTTGATTTAAATGACTAAATCTAAACTGGGAGTTCTTCAATACCCCCTTAGCACTAATTTCTGTTGAACCCAACCTATTATTTATAGGAGTGTTCCAAGGTTTTCATAAGTGTTTCAACAACACATACTGTCAATCATTTGCCCCATTGGGCTCTTATCTATTAAAAGAGAAGGTAGGCGAAGATACAGCTGCTTAACACCTTAGTGAGCTTCTATCCATTGTACTAGAAAGACAGAATACAGCAGAAATTTAGGGGAGAAAAGCAAATCAGGTAAGAGGGAGGGAGGGTGATAAGAGCCAAAGTTAATAACAATAATTCCTTTATTTATATTGTGCACACACATAACGCAGCGCTACACAGAGCTTGCCAAATCAGTCCCTGTCCCCAATGGGGCTCACAATCTAATCAACCTATCAGTATGTTTTGGAGTGTGGGAGGAAATCGGAGAACCCGGAGAACCATTAAGCCACCGTGATGCCCAAAGTTAGCTTTTTTAGCTGATATTTATTGACTTGTTTTATTGACTTGGCTGAATACTTCTTAGTTGAAGCGCCAGTATTTAAAACCTTCTTGTGGCAAATCAATACTGTGGGTGAGCTGTGCACTTCATATTGTGCCATTGTACTGTGCTGTGGACTTCATAGTTACTTGTTTTGTTTGCAAAGCTGTACCTTTCTTTTAGCTGTGCTTTTAGATATAACTTGATTTGAAACATATATATACTGTATATTTAAAAACTATTAGCTGACTTATAGAGTTGGAAACTTACCCATGGTAAATTAATTGCTGTGTATTACTACTCCCTTGAGTCTTGTGATTTGCATTTTATGTAAACTTTCCATTCTTTGCCCCTTGAAGCATTGGTTTCATTCCTGTTTTACCACTATATCCTTGTTACCTTTGTATTTATATTTTCAAGATTTTTTTCATTCAATACAATTTGGAGATTTATAATGTGTATTTCTTTATAGGGATTATCACTAATGCTTGTAAGCCTTAGGCATATCTTTTGATAGGGTGTGTATTAGGAGGAGTTATTGGTGTTGCAGTGTGCTTCACATTTAGTTGCTACATTTAGTGTATTTGAGGCCTAAAGGCTATGAGCTATACCTCCCTACTTTTGTAGGAGAGAAGGAGGGACAAAAAATGTGGCACACCATACCTTATGTTCAACCCCTAACTCCATCCCGACACAGTATAATTTCCACCTTAATGCCCCCAGCTCCCCCTTAAAATGCGTGATTGTACAGCCCCAGTAGCTCACCCTCTTATTTTGACCCCAAGCAGCTCCCCCTCTAATTTTAAACCAAGCAACTCCCCTTCTTAATTTGGCCCCCACAGCAGCTCCCCCTCCTATAGTACTCCCCAGCTGCTACCCCTCTTATTTTGCCCCCCCAGCAGCTCCTCCTCTTATAGTGCCCTCCAAAAATTCCCACTCTTATAGTGCAACCAGAAGTTCCCCCTCTTATTTTGCCCCTACAAGCTCTGACTCTTATAGTGCTCCCCAGTTGTTACTCCTCTTATAGTGCCACACCAGCAGTGCCCCTCTAGCTGTTCCCCCTCTTATAGTGCCCTCCCAGTAGCTCCCCCTCTTACTGTGGCTTTATTGATACATCTTGCAGATGCAGGGAGCACCAGAGATGGGTCTGATGCGCCTCATAGGACCCAACTGTAGGTAAGTATAAAAGTTACTTTTTAATAGTGGGCGCAAAGGTAATTTGGTACACTAAACCACCGGTCCATAAGGTCCTAAATTACCCTGACAGGCCCTTATTAATATATATACGTGGATACACTGTGGATATGGTGCTTGCACAATAAAGTCGGGGTGTACTGATCCTGCTTTATTGATTTATCTCACAGCCACAGGGAGCACCAGAGATAGGTCCGATGCGCCTCATCGTACCAATCTCTAGGTAGGTATAAAGGTTTATTTTTTTTTAATAGCGGGCACAGAGGGAGTACCTAAACATTAACTTGGTACACACAACTACTGGTCCATAAGGAGCTGTGTGGTCGTTTAGTGTCCCAAATGGCCCTGACAGGCCCTCATTAATATAGATACTATTTGAGAAATTCTTTTTTTTTTAAACCGCTGGATTAATCTAACCTATTGCTGAACGTGACTACTGTATTTTTTGGACTATAAGGCGCACCGGATTATAAGGCGCACCATCAATAAACGCCTGCTAAAACGTCTAGGTTCATATATAAGACGCAACGGATTATAAGGCACACCTGATTATAAGGATGAATGACCAGCAGGTGGCAGACCTGTGCACAGTTCCAGGCAGCTGTTGTCTGTAAGTATGGTTCATATATAAGGCGCACTGGACTATAAGGCGCACCTTTAATTCCTGAGAAAATCAAAGGATTTTTTGTGGGCCTATGGTAATATCATACAACCCTTTTACCCAGATAACTCAACAAGAAATAAGTAATGCAATTTCTTCTAGAGAATCGGGTCATATCTCCATCTCGGGTTCTGTTCTACCAGGAACTACCAAGAAAACGTGTTATTTACTACTTTACAATAGACGCTTCAGATGGTTTTGTACTTTGAACATTCAAAGCCAGATATAAAGGCAACACCTAGGAATGATTGTGACATATAACAACAGTAGGGGGCACATAATAAAATTCAGGTTACCGGATTTGTATTTTACTTCTGTGCACTGCACGCATAACTTCCATGTGTTTGCTGAGAATTTCACCTGTCATACGCCAGCGCCACAGCAAGTTCAAAGACTTGCAGGCTCTTGTTTGAAGTCTTGATAAGAGATAAGCAGTCACAACCACAAGGTCTACAGCAGTTTCATATTTCACACCTGACAGTCGCTTTCTCATTTGCAAGCTCCGGGTGCATTTATTAAGAAATATTTTTTCAGCCCTACCCTTGACTGTATTATATTATGTACACAAGAGCTACATTTACCATACATTCCTTTACATGGCACTTTAACCCTTCCGAGTGCCAACTAGTTTTTTATTCTGCCGGTTGATTCAATTGCTGCAAATTCCAAAAAGTTTCCTACTTGAATGGTGCTATCTGAGGGATTGTACTTTTCAAACAAAATGTGCATTATTTTTTTTATTTCCATTTTTATGGGAAAAAGTTAAAAAAAAACAGCAATTCTGGTGTCTTGCATTATAAGTTTTATTTGGCTTTAGCAACAATAATTTCTTCAACTGGTTAACATGGTAAATAAAAACCTACTAAAGCAGGTGTGCTCTTTCCCAGGGGAAAAGAATATGACAGAGGGATTATATATATATACATACAAATACCTATGTACATGAATGGACACTTCCCTTTACAGTTGTGCATTAAGTCAAGGATTTTGTTAAATTTGTTTAATAATCTGAACAGATATATTCTGCGGTCTAAGCCCCATGATGGATGCGCCGTAGCACCGGGGGGGCATGATTTCCGATGTGCACTGCATTTAGAAGTGTTTTTTGGTGCACACGATCGGATTGTGTCACAAACGCCGGCTTTTACGTGACACAAATCGGGGGGACAGACGATCCGATGGATCGGGATTTAACTAGTCAAATTGTGACACAACGCAGGATCATCGTACAGTCCGGATCCGGGATAGTGGGCAGGACGGGTAAGTAAATGTGCCCTATTATGTTTATACTGTATACATGTGCATTTATGGTGTGTTTATACTGTATGTGTAATAAAAGTACATTTACATGACTGTATGGGGGCCTGACTATGGCCAAGTGGGCATACGTGTTTGTGAATGTACCATAAGAATGTATATGTGTGTTTTATGAGTGTAAAATATGAACAAATCTGTATATTTTTAAGGGGAATAGGGGCCCCATTCAGAAGTCTGCCATGGGGCCCGGCCTCTCCAAGTGACGCCTCTGCTCCAGACAAAACATTGTTGAAATATGCTAAAGGACGAAAATGGTTCAATATATACTGCATAATGAGATATATTATAGGACCTATGTTAGATATTATGGACCTCCACAGAGGCTCAAATTAATGTAACACCATTAAGAATTGTACATGGTACAGCAATTTTATCGTAATCCATTCTCCTGCTTTGCAACAATCTCTATTGTGTGCATCCACCTCACTAATACTGATGACTTTACAAGGAATAAACTTTGTAGTGTCAATAGTTTCACTGACTTTTGTCTTATTTTACAACAAATACAACAGCAATTGTACCATCAAGAAATCCTTCCTACAAGATAAACGCTTTCCATAAAGGGTTAGTTTTAATGATGACTAGACAGTTGCTTTAGCTGCACAATGAATGCATTGAGTCCCGACCATTGTGTGACTCATTGCATTCCTCTAGAGTCTAGCATTACACTACAGCAACCATCGCATCTCATAGAAGTGATTTCCGTAGAAAATTGGGTGAAAAAGTTGCATGACTCAAATCACTCAGAAGTCACATCATGTGAGTCATATGGCGTGATACTATTCTGCTTAGAATTGCACTAGTAAGCATCTGGCTGTAAAAAAAGAGGAGAAATATTTAACTGTTTATGTAAATATGTTACAAACAATGGGGAGATTTATCAAGACTTGCAGTACAATACGGTCAAGGATCGTGACTTCCCCCCCCACCTCTCTGCACATTCATGATAAGGCTATAGAGTGCGGCACTTCTTGTCATCAGTTATAATGTAGGATATCCCTCCGCATGGTCACTTGCTGGAGCCTTTTGGTATGACACAACCATGGGGGCACCGGTGCTTGATAAATTCACCCCCTATACTGGTGTTCCTTTTATAGGTATAATAGGCTTTATGCTTACAGTATGTCTTTGTGGAGAGCAATGTCCTATAAGTCAAGGCCAATAACAAAAGACTTGTAAACATACTAATGAACCTAAAACATCATTTTACACCGCCCTCTACTTATGCCTCATTAACAGTCTTTCCATAATTGAAATGAAATTCATTATCTTGGTCAAATTTTACTAATAAACAGTAAAAAGTAGCATTTGATGTAATTGCTCCCCTTTAACTATAAGCAGGGGCGTAACTACAGTGGTAGCAGCCATAGCAGCTGCTATGGTGCCCATGGTGTCAGGGGGCCCAGCATCTGGGGTATTGGGTGTATATATGCTGTATGTTTGTATATAGTATTGTATATATGTATGTCTGTGATGTGTACATGCTCTATATGTGTGTATATGCTGTATGTCTGTGTATATGATGCATGATTGTATATTGTACTCTATGGCGCACATGTATCATAGTTTCATCTAGCCAAATTGTCTATTTTAGCGACTTTTGCCATTTTTGCAACTTTTAACTCTGTTCTTTTTCAAGTACACCTTGGTCTGCACCTTGTGCAGTGTGCCTCATGTATCTTAACTTTCCAGATGTTGCGTGCGACATTTTTCAGTTTTTGCGACATTTTTCCGGCAATTTTGGCGCAATTCTGCACCTCGTCCAGGGCAGGTGCAAAGGAATTTTTTTTTTCATGGACCCGATTTTCACATGTAAATTGGAATTATTTCACATGCTTTAACTGTTTAACATTTTGCACAGTAACCTTTTTTGTAAAAAATTTTTAATTTTTGTTCTTTTTTTTTTTTTAAATTGGTTACTTCTAAGGGTGATGTCACACGTAGCATTTTAATAGCGTTTTTAATGCATTTTTAAACTAATTACAACAGCTGAGGAGAGGTGATTTGCCTTATTTCATTACTGTTAACATTTGCATTTACAAAACGCAATATAAACACCACATTAGTGCATGTGTTAACATTTGAATTTACAAAACGCATAGTAAACGCAATGTTAACGCAGTAATGTAATTAGGAAAATCCACTCTCCTCAGCTGTTGTAATAGGTTTCAAAATGCATTAAAAATGAAACATGTTAAATCCCAAATTAACAGTAGTGTCCATTGCACATATAATAATAATAATTTTTTATTTATATAGTGCACACAGATTACGCAGCACTGCACAAAGCATGTCAAATTGGTCAACCCCCTCACGTGGCTTGTGTCCATGTGGATTTGAGACATTTGAAACAAAAAGTCTCAAAAAGAAGCCAAAATTTGCGCCTGCCAAGATGGAAGTGGGGTCCCCATTTGGGAGGCTGCTATGGGGCCCAGCCTCTTCTAGTTACGCCCCTGCCTCTTAGGTCAGTTGCACATATCATATGTCACCCCTCCATGGCCTCTGAAACCTTTCCAATCTGTAAATTATGCAGCTCTAATGTCAGTCTATTGGAAGAACTATGAATACAACTAGCTTCCTGCTTACAATCCATTTAATAAAGAAAAGAAGAGAAAGTATAAGAAACTCCTGAAAACATCTTGGCAGGTTTGTGTAGGAGGGTGAAAGTCTGAGTGGTAAAGACGCACTTGATATGTAACATAAATGTTAGAAAATCTAATGCCTTAGAACGTTCATGGTCAATTTAATTTGAAGTAGAGCTCGTTCTACAAGATTTTGTGCACAAATTTTCATATTATATTTTCCATTTTCCATATGTCTACAAAGGTGACTGACTTGTGGCATGAACACTGTAATCTGATTGTATTTACACTGGTCTTGGCCATTTAAAAGATTTTCAGAAAAAATGTGAGCTACAAATATAGTCAGATAAACCAAAGGTGAATATAAAAATGAAGACAGGCTAAAGGGGCAGTGCCAAAATTTCATGCCTAAAGGATAGTTGGCCCGTTTCGATAGATCTCTATAGCACTACTCAGTTAAGACTCAGTCCAAGTCTATGATGTTGCTCCATCAAAAGCAATGGTATGGCCCCTCCGCAACAGGGAGCAATTAAATAAATCCCATTTCCTCGCAAAAGAACATTAACATAAACCAAACCTTCTTCCCGTCATCACATTCAGGGAGTTAGGGGGGATTTTGGAATCCTTCTTAGGTGGAAGTTTCCATATAGAAATTGGTTATTCTTTGGGGATCCCTAGCCGATAGACTGGTCACTTATTTCTGCTCCACCAACATCAAATAATGAATTAAGTTGTGTTTTGTAATCCCTTTTATTTTATCAAACTGTTATTTTTGCATTTTATGTATATTTGTGTATTTTGTGTTAACTTTTTGTATGATAACCCCTCTGTAAGCATTGTCCTTTTTTATATTAAAACTTCAATTTAATAAAAGCCTTCTTGTGTTCCAACACTTCCGTGAACTCAGAAGAGACGTTGCCTACATTGATCGCTTAACTAGTAATTTTTTCGAGTTTATTTGGTCATAGTCTTAGGCAACATGCCTCGCCTAAGCCTAAAAGCCTAAGATTTTACAAGTTTGACAAGCTAAAATTACTTCTGAAGGGTAGAGAGCTGTCAGAGGACAGTCCAGTGTGACCTGGCAGGCTCCCTTCCAGAAACTAAGATCCTGACAATCACTTTTAAGAGTTCTGAAGAAAGCTTGGCATACTCTTCTTTACAAAGCTGTTTTAGTTCATCTAGATGTGTGTTCATTTGTCAGTGCACAATTTCACAATATTTCGATTGGGTTAGGTTCTGAACATTGCAACACCATGATCCTTTTTTTTCAACTATACAGGTGGTCACCTACTTAAGAACACCCGACTTACAGACGACCCATAGTTACAAACGGACCACTGGTAATTGGTAATTTACTGTACTTTAGCCCCAGGCTACAATAAACAGTTATAACAGTTATCAGAGGTGTCTGTTATCCTGGTATCCTGGTTCTCATGACAACCCAACATTTTTTAAATCCAATTGTCACAGAGACGAAAAAAAATGTGTCTGGAGTTACAATTAAAAAATATACATTTCCGACTTATATACAAATTCAACTTAAGAACAAACCTACAGAAGCTATCTTGTATGTAACCCGAGGACTGCTTGTACTATGGTGGACTTTATGCTTGAAAATAACTCCAATGAGGAGCTGAAACATTGCATCTTACCCTTGGGTGAATAAATATTCACACTTCTCAGAAGTGCTGCTTCCCTGTGTAATCTATGTTGTTCTTGGGATCATTGTTATGTTGCATGACCCAGATCAACAAAGTTTTACCGCACGTGTGATTCTTACTTTGGTATACCAAGATGCCCATGGCCAACTCAATGATGTAAAGTGTTCTCCAGTTTATTTATTTCTGTCCTGTGGGTGCAACAAAGGCCCAAATAATCATCCCTTTACTCCTGTGCTTGATATTTGATATGAGGTGTTAATATGATGTGGCCTTCCCCCAGTACGGCACCATACAACACCATACAGTGGGTCCACTCAAGTTGCGTAGGCTCAGCTTCCCTATAACAACAGTGTACAAGGATTGGTGATCAGTTTTGAAAAAGCAGCCATGTTTTCTTAATCCATGGTTTCTTAATCCCAAATTACATAAAAGTTCTGGACAGGGGAGCTCAGTTAATTGTATAACTTAGCTATCGGTAATGTGCACATCAGACCATAGCATTGTGACATCTCCGGAAAATAAACGTGTTCAGTGTTTTCAGTCAATTAGTTCAACGTGTCTTGTGTTAAGAGGATGTTGTTTACTTCTCAATAAGAAGTCGGCAGTCAAGAACAGACAGAATGAAAAAACTGGAGAACAACTTGTGCCTTTCAGATATCGAGAGACCACGATGTTCTATCAATTAATTTAAACCTCACCAACTCAACAATATTAGATGAATGCACAGTCGGCTTTCATGGACAATGTTATAATGTTCTGTATTCAGCACTAGGTAAACAAATGCAACCTTAGAATTTAACCCCTTTAAGAAGTATTGTAATAAAAAAGAAACCAGACAAAACGAAAACTGATGGAAATATACATTTTGATACTTATATTTAAAGAAGCAATGAAACAAGTCAAGTTTGACATGTCATTAATAGGTGTACCCTGACTCTCCTGCATAATTTATTGGATGTGTCACCACCTACTAAAGAGGGGTATAAACAGAATTTTATAAATGTCCAGGACAATAACAATGCCCACAGACGTACACAAACCTATAGTAATAACCGCACATTACCACAAACTTTTGCTGATGGCTTCCTTTCATACTTAGGCACAGGAGAACAGGACTGGAGCTGTGATGTTTGGCCGGCCGCATGTAACAGGGTTTTTTGGAGCACGCGATCAAATTTTGGTGCAATCACGCCGACTTTCATGCAACACAAGTCGGGGGGTGTGGGGATTGAGCGCAGGATTTAAAATTAAAATTGTGACACAAGCCATGCATTTACATGCACCGGGAAGAAGAATGTGAACTCCGGCGGACCTCAGCTGGGAAGCGACACATGCAGGATATCGGCGCACGATCTTGGTGAATCGCGCCAGACTTCATCCTCGTCGGACAGTCTCGACAGGACCGGGTAAGTAAATGTGCCCCAATGACTTGCACACCATTTAGGCTGACTGAATGACAGGATGTGGAGAACTACATGGATGAGACAGAGAAGTAGAGGGCGGTGGAAGAGAGGATTTAACCCCATAACATTTCCCCCCCCCCCTCCCCCGAATACAATTGCCAGAAGCCCTACTATGCTTGGTAAGTAAGTGATGTGTCCTATTTTATGCTTCTAAAGCTCCTGGCTATATGAATGGAGATGTATGGATCAGTGGGAGGTTGGAGTTCTTTAATAAGAGCTGAAGTTTTTTTTAGATGAGAACATATACATGACGGTATTGGAAGAGTCTCTGGAAGGACTGATTAATGGTTTTTGTAAGTAGGATGCAATGAAGGAAATCTGGTTGGGTATTGTGGAAAATATTTCCTTCTGGAAACATTTATGTGCAGGTAAAGCAATTAAAACATGGTGTGTGTCTATTGAATGCCCTATAGAGAGTTATCTAATTAGTTAAATGTTACATTAAAACTAATGAGCTAGAAAAGTTACATGTTGTATGGGCTGAATTAATAAGCTCTAAGATATGTATATCTCTAAGTGATCTACATAAGCTAATTAGGTTTCAGTTAATCAGGCCAACTACTTGTGTAAAGTAGAGCATTATACTCTCCTTTACCTTGGGGTACAAGTACACTGAAAATAGTAATTATATACAAGGCCCATGTTAACTGGTCTTTTAAAGGCTAAATCTAAGAGAAGGGCGGTTAAAAATGATGATATAGTCATAAATTAGTAGTGGAAAATGTCCTTCACAAAAATATAGAAATCTCGATTTTTCCATGGAAATGTTTTTCATACATTATGTTATAATGATATAGTATTATCTTCACAGAAAGTTCCTTCTCTGTGATTAAAAGAGGACCTATCATCTCTCCTTACATGTCTGTTTTAGTAAATTCTTCAGAAGGTTAGAATGGTGGAAATAACCTCTTGGAACACCTTGGACAACTAAGTCAGGGCTTTCTCTGCCTAAAAGCAGTTGTCCTACCAATATAGCTTATCCTCAAGTCACTGGGTAGGAGATAAGTTACAGATCGCTGGGACCACCAACAATTGGAAGAAATAAGGCGAATCTCCCTGTGTGAATGCATCACTCCCAAAGCCCTACCGGGACTGTGTCATGTTCACTACCATAGAAGTGAAAGGGGCACCAATCGCATGCCCATCAATGCTCTACAGACCAAGGGGCATTTGGTTCTCTTTTGTCCCGATTAGCGAATTCTGATCTCAATAAAGGAACCAAGTTTCTACATATTTAAAAACATGCAAGTGCCTCAAAAATTGCAAAGTTTGCACATTCTTGATCAGAGTATGAATTTGTAGATTGACTGGGTCAGAAGGACCAGGCC
This sequence comes from Engystomops pustulosus, assembly GCA_019512145.1. NCBI lineage: Eukaryota > Metazoa > Chordata > Amphibia > Anura > Leptodactylidae > Engystomops > Engystomops pustulosus. The sequence goes on along the minus strand of CM033648.1, from coordinate 25,060,063 downwards.
ATTGTCCTTTTTTGTGTTTCCATTTTCACTCCCCTTCTTCAAAAATCCATATTTTTTTCCCATTTAAAGAGCAATGTCAGGGCTTGTTTTCTGTGTAACAAATTATACTTCCTATTGACATGATTTCATATAACATGCTGGTTACTAGGAAACTAGAAAAACATTTCAAATGTGATGAAATTCTAGAAAAAACACAGTTATGACATGTTTCTTGTTGGACCAGCTTTTTAGGACTTTCATTGTGCAACCCAAATGACACTTATCCTTTATTCCTTGGGTCGGTTTGATTATGGGGATAACAAATTTATATAGGGTGTATATGTTTATATATCGGTATATTCTTTTTAAAAATTAAAACCTCTTGTTCAAAAATTATTTTCTCCTCTTTGTCCTATTCTGATAGTATGATAATAACTTAATAAAAATAATAATTGTAATTTTTTGTGGGACATGAGTATGTTTACGTCATCCATCTTGGGGGCTGTACAACCTTTTTGATCACTTTTAATAAAAAATTTTATGTGTTGCAAAATGGTGAAAAAGTAGTGTTTCAGACATTTGAGCACTATTTTTTGTTACACGGTTCACCGCCATGAATAAAGGGGTTTTATATTTTCTTAGATCAGGACTTTTAGAATGTGGCGATACCTAACATTTTATGATTTTATTTGTTTATTTATTTTTATATTAGTTCAAGGGAAAGGGGGGTGATTTCAATTTTTAGTTTTTTTATTTTACATTTTTAAACTTTTTTTTTACTACTTGTTCCCTTGGGGATCTTATCATTCCTACCACAGTATTGCAGAATATGGAGAATTTGCTAGGGATCTATAACAGATCTATAGGGATCTGTCTTCTGCTCACTGTTATAGATCCCTCCCAAAGACAGGTCCTGGGTCACATACAAACTCCAGGCTGGCATGGGAATGGATAGTCGCTCCCAGATGATGTTATTGGGAGCGAAAAAGACAACCAAAGATGGCGGTGCCCACGTTACAGGGTTCAGAAGTCCATAGAGCAAAGGCCCTATTATTTCTCCACTGTTGCCATCTTATTATCTGTGATATCATTGACAACTTTTTTTTGGGCTATGTATGTGTAAACATTTTGTGATAAGGATTAATTTACCCAAACACATGGCTGGGCCATGATGAGTTTATAATTTTTGCCAAGACATATTTGGCCTCTTGCTTTTGTAGACTCCATACCAGACCCACCAAATAATTGTAGACCCTACAAAATAGGAACCTTTATCAGGACCTGTACACATGCACTGTTCCTGTCCCATGCCTGCGGAACAAGATGTACAATTTTCATCTGCACTCCCTTCAAGCGCTTCTGTATTGGCTCCCCACTGCCTATCTACACCCTAGCAACCATTCTACGTACCTATGCCCGAACTCATGGGGTGATTGTGCTATGGAAGCCCAGCTGACAATTATTTTTTATTTTTACATTAGATTGTATTTATTATCTAAGTTCCTCCCCCCACACAGACAGCATAACTTCTTAAAAGCCATTAAATAATATCTCGAAAAATATTTTCCATTTCCCAAATCAATCGAACATGAAACAATAATTCCCAATAATAATTTAAAGGGTAGGTTCAAAGCTCAATGTGAAAGCCACTAATATACTAAGCAGTATAGCTTTTCTTTATTATTGCCACTTTACAGTGTTTTCAATTTAATAGTTGGCAGAGTTTTAATTTCGTGGTTTGGAGGCCAGCCGCACTGAGTTGTTTCTGGCTGAAAGCAATTGACTTCTTAGTATGGTGTTAGGATAATGAGACAAGGAAGAAGTTGGCTTTGTTCTGAACTTGTTGGCACGGACCGACACCTATTAGAATGGACCTGCTTGTATCTTTTACCACTAATTAGAAATAGAATTGCCACCTGCCTCTACACAAACTACAATCAAGTCCAACTTGAAATGGAGAAGGGAGATTTAAACATGTAAAGTAGCAATGAAATGAAGTATGACAAACGCGGATTACACGTCAAGCTTGATGTGGCACAAGAATGTTTTGCTATGTCAATTTGTACAAGTGTCAAATGAATAAAGTTTCTCAAGTTACCTTCGCCAAATACTGATTTTCTGGACACGTGTAAATGGCAATACATAGGTGTTTGACAGGAATGAAGAAAACCAAGACTTGCACACTATCAACTTTCACATTTTTTGCAAATCCCAATAAAAAATTGGACCATATTTGGGACACCCTTGGTTTATACATTTTCTAACTAGTGTAAGATTTGTTTTTCTAGAGATAAAAAGGTCTGAGGTCAAGGACAATTATATATGTTGGTGTTATCGTTTAAATAAAAGCATCCAATCGTAGAGAAGAGCCTCTCTGAAGCTTTAGAGTGGGAGTTAGCAGGAAGCGGCCCATCACCTGGGCATTTGCAGCTTACTTTGTCTATGTTCCTGCAGGTTTGAATAAAGCTACTAAGTTGTCATGGTCAGATCCAGGTTTCAATAGGCCCCTGGGCAAGAGACCCTCAGAGGGCCCCTTTGCAGTGAACTCACATGGCGAGATTAAGAATACAGAAACTAAAACAATCCCCTATTCCCTAAAATTGTCCCTAGTTTACCGTCCCAACAACCCCTTCATGGTAATTTTATATAAAACCCCTCATAGTTTCATTATATACAGTCCCACATGGTTAAATTATATACTGAGATGCAAACGTGTGGGGCCCCCCCAGTTGCCCTGGGCCCTGGCAGTTGCCCGGGCATGCCTGGTGCTGGCGCCGGCCCTGTAAGTTGTGATTTATATTGGATTATATTAGAGAATAGACACTGACTGAGTGTTTTTGCCAGCCAGCGTTCCCCTCCTCCTACAAACTATTAAATAACAGTGTTTCTACTCTACTCAATAGGTTATGGACAACCTTGCATGACACCTAAAAGGCATGACAACTATATGTGATATGCGTTACCCAAGCTATATGTGATATGCGTTCCTTCTTTTCACTCGTTAAAGTGGTTGTCCAATCTGACGACTAATGGCTTATCCGTAGAATTGTTCAATAATTAGACATTGCTAAGGATCCAATGCCCCACACCAATCAGAAGATATTAGTAGAGTATAGAGTGTATGGCCTATCTTTGGAAGGTGATTAATTGAAGATTGATATGGTTCTGACAGATGTTCCCCATACCAATCATCTGTTTAGTAGAGTATAGAATGTACAGGTCTAAAAACAGATGGCCTTGGGCACTCTGAAGGCTGTGATCCCATCCAATTACTCTGAGGATAAGCCACTTATTCTCATCTTGGACAACCCCTTTAAAGGACATCTACCATCAGATATTCTGTTTCTATTACATTCTTGGACAGCTGAATTGTAGAAAAATAGAGGTTTATAATGTAATAATTCCTTATGTAGCGCACACAGATTACACAGCACTGCACAGATCTTGCCAAATAGGTCCCTGTCCCCAATGGGGCTCACAATCTAATCAACCTACCAGTATGTTTTGGAATGTGGGAGGAAACCAGAGGAAACCACCGAACGCGGAGAGAACATACAAACTCTATGCAGATGTTGAACCTGGGACTTGAACCAAGGTCCCCAGTGCTGCAAGGCTAGCCACTAAGCCACCGTGCCACCCCTACTAAGGCACCGTGCTGCAAATGAGTCGGAGGCTATTAAGTTATTCACACCCCTAGTATTAACTGGGTCCCGTCCAAGTAATTATTAGACTACCGTTAATGTCACCCCATAGTCTGCAAATCTCAGAGTCCATGTGGGAAAACATGCAAACTGCTGGGTGACATCACTGGTAGTCTAACCATACTTGGGCGGGACCCAGCTAAAATTAAAATACAGGGGGCCCCCCCAGAGCTGAACACCTCTGGATCATTTGCATATTTTAGAAAACTCTTCTTTATTTACAATTCAGCTGTTCTAGAATGTAATAAAAAAGAAGAAATAGGTAAGTTATAGGAGTCTGGAATCAGTATATTTGTAGATGTCCTTTCACTTAGATCTTGACTCCATTCAAGTACTAAAATTGAAGTTAAAACCAATTTAAGTGAGTATTAATAATACAAAAAATGTACTGGGTCTTGTTGTTCTTGATTCATTTCCATTATTACTCATTCAGTATTTTCTTGTTAAACTAATGGAACCGACAATACTGGAACTGGCCCAAGGAGCAGAAAGGAAAAAATACTGAACACATAGTTTCTCATTTCCAAGTATCTTTATAGTTTATTAGTGATGTCAAGACATAAAATCTCTCTGATAGAAAAACACTGTGATTTAGTTCCAACAATGTTTTATTTATATGTATTTATTGTGGGAGTAGCAAAGAAAATACAAGATCGCCACAGAGTTTCCTTGATATACTAGTATTTTCAGGGCAGTTACAAATAAGATTTAAAGAGCAGTACTAAAGCAAATTAAAGGGAAGCTGTCATTATATTTTACCCCAAAACTGTAGAGTGTCTAAACTGTCCCTTGAAGCTTAATATTTAATAATAATTATTATTATTTATTTATATATGCAGCACTGTACAAAGCATGACAAATTGGTCCCTGTCCCCATGGGGCTCACAGTCTAAACATCCTATCAGTATGTTTTGGAGTGTGGGAGGAAACTGGAGGACCTGGAGGAAACCCCTCAAACATGGAGAGAACATACAAACTCTTTGCAGATTTTGACCTGGGTGGGACTTGAACCTAGGACTCCAGTGCTGCAAGGCAGAAGTGCTACCTACTCAGCCGCCGTGCTGCCCCATTTAAATTTAAGTTACAAAGTAGCATGTATGTAAATGACCTGTAAAGAGTCATTTTGGCAGTCCTGATTTCCCGTGGAGCCATGCTGTCGGGGCATGATGGAGAACCCACGGGTCAAGATGTGGTATAACAATTCAGCAATGGCAATTAAATTGACAGGACCAAGCACTGCGCCAAGTCTTCTGCTACTGTGAGAAAGTAAGAGGTTACTAGTGCAGCAAGCCCATCGCCCCCAGCAAATAAAAAAAAAAAGTAGACGTTATTGTAGCCCTAAGAAGGCTGTTGGGTTGTTGTAGAATCACTTCCTGCCTGAACAGTAAGCTAATAGAACACCCTAACGCTTTCCTGAACCAGCAGCAGCTCTCTCCCTAGCGGCATCCAGACAGAGAATGATCCGAGCAGCGCGGGCAGCGGACTAGTCTATCCCAGGGTCACCTGTTCTGGCCAGCCCAACCACTGCTATCGACGTGTAAGGGTACCACGGTCCTGTGGGTGAGTGCGAGTCTCCTGCTTGTGATTTTTGGCTCTGTTTCTGGCCGCCAAAAGCAAACGGCGGGAGCGGGAGTCTGCCATTTTCTCGAGCTGGCGAAAATAATCGTCCGAGGCAACGAGCAGTTACGAGTACGTAAGGCGATCGAGCATCAAGCTCGGACGAGTATGTTCGCTCATCTCTAGTCTCAGCCATTCGGGTTTTTATGGCAGTTGTGCACAACAGAGCCTCTCCTCAATGCAAGACATATGAAAGCTGCATCCATGTGCAAAAACATGAAGACTCCCAGACATGAGAGAATACGATTCTCTGGTCTGATGAAATGAAGATTGAACTTTTTGGTTTAATCTAAAGCTATAGTGTGGAGAAATCACCTGAAACATACAATCCCACGTGACACATGGTGGTGGCAGTATCATGCTATAGCGGCAGGAAGAGGAACAGGACATGGTGGCATTGGAGGAAAGATGAATGCGACCAAGTACAGATTATGCCCTGGATAAAACCTTTTCCGAGAGCTCAGACCACAGACTGGCTAAAAAATGACCTTCCAACAAGACAATGGGTCATATTTATCATACGTGGCACTGTGCAACAGCCGCATGATAGCCCCGGAGACTGCATGTTCGCAGCGGCATACAATCAAGAGGATTCCTCCTCTTGATGTATCGGGACAGCCAGCTGCGCAGTGTTTATCCTATGCCAGACAGGTCCTGGCGTAGAAAAAGACGCAGCAGGCGACTTTTCACATATAAAAAGTCGCTGGCAGCAGCAAGTGCGCAGGCGCGGGGACAGTAACGCCCGGCCCACCGCGCTCGGCCGACTGCGCCCCCCCCTTCAAGCCCCTTCACGCCCCAATGGTGTGAGGGAGGCGGATCGGGGCAAATAATCGCAAAAGCTAGCAATAATTAGCATTTGCGATATTTCAGGGCTTGCGCCACTACGCATATAATAAAATAGCCACAATGACCTACAACACAGCTAAAATAGCAAAGCAGTGGCTTCAGAACACTATGTGACCATTCCTGACTTACACAGCCAGAGCCTGATATAAACCCAATTCAGCATTTTGGAGAGACTTAAAATGGCGTCCACCAACGGTCACCATCCAACCAGAGAGGACATAGTGTGTCAAAATATCAATAGTTTCCCAAAATCGGTGTCAAAACCATGAACATTGGTCACAGCAGTCACTAAGGTTAAAACTAGCACAATAAGAAGAAAATAACCATCAAATCTGTGCAATTCTACAGAGCGACATAAAAGTTATACATTCAGGGGAGCACAAAAAAGGCAAGAAGGACGTTTCATGGATGACTGCTTTCATTTTCTTGTACTCCCAAATTGTATTGCCAATTGGCACTGCTGTACTAAGAGGAGACACAATCTTGGATAGTAGCCCCAAGTCACACTGTTAAAAGTAGAATATTATCTGAGTTTGGAGGTCCCACCTCTTCAGAAAAAATACAATGAAATACACTTTGCTGTTACACGTCTCGCCTAGATCAGTTCTCAAATAATAAAGTTCTAGAAAATTAGGAGGCAAACACAGAGAAAGGAATAAAATATTTATTATAGCAAGTTTGATGTGCTGTTGTTTATATCGTTATTATTTATCCATTTCCCTTTCAACAAGGACACCACATGGGAACTTTGGAAATGCCTGTGTGCTTCAAAACCGTCTGAAAACGAAGGAAAGTGTTATTTAAATGAAGAATTTGGTGAAATGGAAATGAAAGTAGACACGTAATAACTGCGTAAAAGAACCTGTAACCCTACAGAGTCTGGAAAATATTAAACACAATCGTAGAAAACCACAATGTGAAGCCTCCGTAAGAACTTTACGAGATCACAAAGAGACATTGATCTTGCCTGAGGCTTTGTGTGCTGTTGGAGCAGTGGACGGGCTAAGGATATTTGATACTAGGTGGCTGTGTGTGTTTTAACCTCTTATCTTTGCACCTGCAATTTTTTTGGTCAATTCTTGACAAGCTATAACTTTTATATCTTCTGTCACTATAACTGTTAGGGTCTCAGGTTTTTTTAGCTTGGGGGGGAATTGAGTTTTTTATAACACAATTTTGGGTTTCATATGCCCTACTAGTGAACTTAAAGGACATCTACCAGTTTACTGATGATGGATGAGTCCTGAGTTCTGAGAGAAACATCGTTGATCAGGACTTCTTTTATGATAACTCTATATGCCGCGAGTGCGGAATAAAGAGTAAAAAGTTATGCTAATATCATTGAGGTGCTCAGGCTACACACCCGAGAGCCAGGGAGCCTCCTATTTTAATTTATGCACACCCCTAGCAGTAACGGTTCATGGTGGGGGATCGGGACGGGGGACCGCAGCACAAAACAGTGAGAGTGTATAAAAATGCCAGGCTCCCTGAGGTGATCGGGTGACTGAGTCTCTTAATTAACTTTCTGTACATTATATTCAAACAAGAATGCAAACCAGTTTTATCTAATAAAATGTTCGTTTTATAATGTGGAACTAAATAAAATATAATCTTTTTATATGCATACAGCAATACCAAATATATAGTTTAGTTTTTTTAAGAAACCTTAATGAAATACTTTTAGGAGGGAAAAAATTTACATCGCCACCGTTTCAAGTCCACGCTTTTAATTTTTTTTTTTTCATGAGATTTTATTTGGACACATTTTGGGGTTCATAGAGTTTTGGTTGCATTAATAGAAATCCTAAACCCTATACGCTAACCTATTCCTAGACGCATTATAGTTTTGTTGTCGCTTCTGTTGGAATGGGCGTGTGGAGGGTACAAATTTGTGCGTTTTACTTTTTCAAAGGTCGGGGCCATTTTTGTGTGTGTGGTGCTTTTTGCCAACTTTTAAAAAACTTATTTTTTTAATAAAACTTTATTTTGCCTGTTTTTTTTATATTACTTTGTCCCACATGGGGATCTGTTATATATGCAATGCAATGTGCGGCCCTATTTCCAGCAATGTATAATGCGGATGGGTGGGCATGGCCGGCTGGCCAGAAGCTGAACTGAGGGCAGCTTCTGTGCCCTGTTTGTTTACATGGGCACGGACTGGAGAGACAGTAGCACGGGACGCGGGGGGATCGCAGAGGTAAGTAAAAGTTTGTTTGTTTTTTTTTAACTAGCCCCTCCCGGCCCACAATGGGTTTTTATTCACCCTCAGAAAACCCCTTTAGCTTCTATATGGTATCTTACTTAAGTTGTAGAGGAACCAAGCCAGTACCTCACGGAGTAGTCTTTGTATTAGATGAGAGATGGAGAACCCAGAAAGGACAAGAGATGCCAAGTTCCAGGTGGTCCAACGAGATGCCAACACTACCTCCAAGCTTTTTTCTGACCAAGGAACTAAAGGTGGATCAGTGTGGTAGCCTGAACTCGCATTTAGCTCTAAAGTCCTAGACAAGAAAGGAGCCCAACAAACTAAACAAGAAACAGATATTATTGGGAACCATAGCCAGACTAGTTATCCTAATGCTCAGTGCTTCCCCCACTGAGGTCTTCATAAAATGCCACACTGCGATCAGCCAGATACCAATTCATAGGACTTCTTTGCTTGTCAGATCCTTGTTTCTTTATAACTCATTGCACAGTGCGGTTTTGAGTAATCAGGTGTTGGACCGGCCAATGCTTGTATGTAGCACAAGCTCTTAATGTCCTCTTCGGTTTATTTACACGGTTGTAAACATGGTAATCTCACAGAGTATACAGCGTGTTCAGACACGTATTTGTTTGAGTTGTTTTATTATTAATGGGACTCAGATCCAATGCTGCGAAGATCTTAGTAACCATGCCCTTGATTGAAGAGGTTGATGAACAAAGAAATATGGAAATTTGGATGCTGAATAACTGGTTTCTCATCATTTAACGTGCCTTTTAATCAGGGCTTGACAAAGGGATCGGTGTCAGAGAAAAAAAATGAGAGACAGAGCAAACTCAAATAAATTGTGGTGTGTTCATTGAAATGAGATTTCATAGAAATGAATCAAGTGGCCAATAAAGACAACACTTCTACGACAAGTTAATTCTCACCAATGCCAATATGTTCCATCTAACAAATTCCATATGTAATTTTTATATTTGCTGATGTGTTGTGTAGAAACTATGCACAATAAAAAGGATCAATTTTGATTCTTGAATTCTTAATGTAGCTGTACTTTTTGGGTCTATGGCCAAGACATAGGTATATGGCAATTACGTCCTTATAATATGCCATCAATATCCGAGGGTGTTACCAAATTGACTGCCTGTTTCAGTGAAATGATATATAAATCAGACCCTACGGGGATCATTAACTGCTATTTATCTTCCTCAGTTCATTTTTGGCTCCTTTTTTGTCATCTCAAGCTTCATATTGCCAAGTTAAGATCTGTCACTAAGATGGTGCATTCAGGGAGTCCATGTACAACAGGATCCAATATTGTCTATAATGTGGAAGATTCTGCAACAGAAGAACACACAAAACACGTAGTTAAATAAACTGGTCCCACAGGACAAGTATAGCCCCCATATGAATGGTTCCCATTCTTGAATTATGCGAGAGTAGATGTATGGATATTAGTTTATGGAAAGGCAAAAAAATGGAATGGAAAGTTTGGGTTACTACACTAATGGGGCACATTACTTACCCAGCCTACAGGTTCTCTAAGTTTATTGTCCGACGCTCATGCACAATGCGAGTCGATAGGATTGGTGCGCCCAATATCCTGCATGTGTCGCTTCCATGCTCAGGTTCGCTGGAATTCACATCTTCTTCTGGTGATGTAAGTTGCATTGTCAGCAAACAATTTGGATCTTTAATCCCGCATGTCCTGAATAAATCGAATCATCCGACAGCCCGTCCCCAATTTTGTCGCATGAAAGCCATCGCGTGTGCCGAAATCTGATCGCGTGCGACACAATCCCAGCACAAAAGCCTGTAAATACCGTCTTAGCTGCATAAAACCCACAAAAACCATGACAGTCTGACGAAAGTGCAATCCACGCACCTCAGTAAATCAGCCCCATATGATGCTAAATATAAGTACAAGAGAGGTTCCAAAGGTTTCTGCTTAAGTTGAAATTTGTATGTAAGTGCGACCTGTTTTTTATATATGTAGATCCAGACAATTTTTTTTTTTTGCCCCAGTGACAAAGGGAGTTTCAACATTTTTGCAGACACCTTACAGCTGATCTTTGCAGTCTGGCGCTATAGTAAGCATCCAGAGAGCTCACCCGAGATCACAGTGGGAAGAAGAGGGTCCATCTTTAACTAGGGGTCGTCTGTAAGTGTGGTCCTTAAGTAGGGGACCGTCTGTACTTTTAATAAATTTGCACAGAAACTAAAAGAATTGGAGCAAAAAATTATGAAAAACATTTGATTTAAATGACAATCTAAACTGGGAGGTTCTTCAATACCCCCTTACCACAATTTCTGTTGAACCCCCTATTATTTAGAGGAGTGTTCCAAGGTTTTTCATAAGTGTTCAACAACACATTTGCCAATTGGGCTCTTATCTATTAAAGAGAAGGTAGGTGAAGATTCAGCTGTTAAACACCTTAGTGAGCTTCTATCCATTGTACTAGAAAGACAGAAACAGCAGAAATTTAGGGGAGAAAGCAAATCAGGTAAGAGGGAGGGAGGGGATGATAAGAGCCAAAGTTAATAACAATAATTCCTTATTTATATTGTGCACACACATAAAGCAGCGCTACACAGAGCTTGCCAAATCAGTCCCTGTCCCAATGGGGCTCACAATCTAATCAAACCTATCAGTATGTTTTGGAGTGTGGGAGGAAATCGGAGAACCCGGAGAACATTAAGCCACCGTGATGCCCAAAGTTAGCTTTTTAGCGATATTTATGACTGTTTATTACACAGCGGACCTGAACCCTTGGCTGAATACTTCTTAGTTGAAGCGCCCGTATTTAAACCTCTTGTGGCAAATCAATACTGGGGGGTGAGCTGTGCCTTCATATTGTGCAATTGTACTGTGCTGGGACTTCATAGTTACTTGTTTTGTTTGCAAAGCGTACCTTTCTTTTGCTGTGCTTTTAGAATAATATTGATTGAAACATATATAATAATGTATACTGTATATTTAAAACATAGCTGACTATAGAGTTGGAAACTACCCTGGTAAATACATTGCGGTGTATTACTATCCCTTGTGTTTGGATTTGCATTTTAGTAAATTTCCATTCTTTGCCGTTGAAGCCTTGGTTCATTCCTGTTTTACCCATATCCTTGTTACCTTTGTTATTTATATTTTCAAGTTTTTTTTTCAGTGATATGAATAAAAAAAATCATTCAATACCATTTGGAGATTTATAATGTGTATTTCTTTATAGGGATTATCACTATGCTTTGAAGCCTTAGGCATATCTTTTGATAGGGTGTGTATTAGGAGGAGTTATTGGTGTTGCATGTGCTTCACATTTAGTTGCTACATTTAGTGTATTGAGGCCTAAAGGCATGAGCTATACCTCCTAATTTGTAGGAGAAAAGGAGGGACACAAAAATGTGGCCACCCATACCTTAGGTTCAACCCCTAAACTCCATCCCGACACAGTATAATTCACCTAATGCCCCCAGCTCCCCCTCAAAATGCGTGATTGTACGCCCCAGTAGCTCACCCTCTTATTTGACCCCATGCAGCTCCCCTCTTATTTCAAACCAAGTAACCCCCGCCCTTCTATAGTATCCCCAGCTGCGACCCCTCTTATTTGCCCCCCCGCAGCAGCTCCTCCTCTATAGTGCCCCCCAAAAATTCCCACTCTTATAGTGCAACAGAAGTTCCCCTCTTATTTTCCCCTACAAGTCTGACTCTTATAGTGCTCCCCAGGTGTTATATCCTCTTATAGTGCTCACAGCAGTGCCCTCTAGCTGTTCCCCCTCTATAGTGCCCTCCCACTAGATCTCCCCTCTTACTGTGGCTTATTGATACATCTTGCAGATGCAGGGAGGAGCACCAGAAATGGGTCTGATGCGCCTCATAGGACCCAACTGTAGGTAAGTATAAAAGTTACTTTTTAATACGTGGGCGCAAAGGTACTTTGGTACACTCAACACCGGTCCATAAGTCCTAAATTACCTGACCGGCCCTTATTAATATATATACGTGGATACACTGTGGATATGGTGCTTGCACAATAAGTCGGGTGTACTGATCTGCTTTATTGATTTATCTCACAGCCACAGGGAACACCAGAGATAGGTCCGATGACGCCTCATGGACCTATCTTAGGTAGGTATAAAGGTTATTTTTTTTAATAGCGGCACAGAGGGAGTACCTAACGTTAACTGTACACACAACTACGGTCCATAAGAACCTGTGTGGTTGTTTTAGTGTCCAAAATGGCCCTGATTGGCCCTCATTAATATAGATACTATTTAGCAACTTCTTTTTTTTTTTTTTTTTTTTTTTAAAACGCTGGATTAATCTAACCTATTGCTGAACGTGCTACCGTATTTTTGGACTATAAGGCGACCGGATTATATACGGCGCACCATCAAAACGCCTGCTAAAACATCTAGTTCATATAAGACGCACGGATTATAGGCAAACTGATATAAGGATGAATGACAGCAGGTGGCAGACCTGTGCACAGTTCCAGGCAGCTGTGTTGTTGAAGTATGGTTCATATAAGGCGCACTGGAATAAGGCCGCCCTTTTGTGGGGCTATGGTAATTATCATACAACCCGTTTTACCCAGCATAAACTAACAAGAATAAGTAGCAATTTCTTCTAGAGAATGGGTCATTATCTCCATCTCTGGTTGTGTTTCTACCAGGAAACTACCAAGAAACGTGTTTTTACTACTTTACAATAGACCTTCATATGGGATTGTACTTTGAACATCAAAACAGATATAAAGGCAACAATAGGATGATTGTGACAATAACAACAGTAGGGGGCACATATAAAATTCAAGTTACCGATTTGTATTTTATCGGTGCACTGCACGCATAACTTCCATGTGTTTGCTGAGAATTTCACCTGTCATACGCCAGCGCCCAGCAAGTTCAAAGACTTGCAGGCTCGTGTTGAAGTCTTGAAAGGATAAGCAGTCACAACCACAAGGTCACAGCAGTTTCATATTTCACACCTGACATCGCTTTCTCATTGCAAGCTCCGGGTGCATTTTAAGAAATATTCTTCAGCCCTACCCTTGATGTATTATATTATGTACACAAGAGTACTTTACCATACATTCCTTTACATGGGCACTTTAACCCTTCGAGTGCCAAATAGTTTTTCATTCTGCTCTATTCTGCCGGTTGATTCAATTGCTGCAATCCAAAAAGTTTCTAACTTTTCCATGAATGGTGCTATCTGAGGATTGTACTTTTCAAACAAATGTGATTATTTTTTTATTCCATTTTTATGGGAAAAAGTAAAAAAAAACAGCAATTCTGGGTCTTGCATTAAGTTTTATTTGGCTTTAGCAACAATAATTTCTTCAACTGGCTAACAGGTAATAAAAACCTAACTAAAGCAGGTTGCTCTTTCCCAGGGGAAAAGAATATGACAGAGGGATTATATATATATATATATATATATTATTATAATATATATATATATACAAATACCTATGTAATGATGGACACTTCCCTTTACAGTTGTGCATTAAGTCAAGGATTTTGCTAAATTGTTTAATAATCTGAACAGATATTTCTGCGGTCTAAGCCCCATGATGGATGCGCCGTAGCACCGGGGGGGGGGCATGGCTTTAACATACGTTGGCCCAAGTGTGCATATATTGGGGCTCATTTACTAAGGGTCCGCAGTCCGCACTATCGTCAGAATATCTCATGATTTCCGATGTGCACTGCATTTAGAAGTGTTTTTTGGTGCACACGATCGGATTGTGTCACAATCGCCGGCTTTTACGTGACACAAATGGGGGGGACAGATGGATTCGGACTACGCTCGGGATTTAGCTAGTCAAATTGTGACACAATCGTCGGACAGTCCGGATCGGGGATAGCGCGCAGGACAGGTAAGTAAATGTGCCCTTTTATGTTTATACTGTATACATGTGCATTTATGGTGTGTTTATACTGTATGTGTAATTAAAAGTACATTTACATGATGTATGGGGGCCGACTTGGCCAAGTGGGCATACGTGGTGGTGAATGTACCATAAGAATGTATACGTGTGTTTTATGGTGTAAATATGAACAAATCTGTATATTTTTAAGGGGAATAGGGGCCCCATTCAGAAGTCTGCCATGGGGCCCGGCCTCACCAAGTGACACCCCTGCTCCAGACAAATCATTGTTTAAATATGCTGCATAATGAGATATTAGATTACATAGGACCTATGTTAGATATTATAGACCTCCACAGAGGCTCAAATTAATGTAAACCATTAAGAAATGTACATGGTACAGCAAATTTTATCGTAATCCATTCCCTGCTTGCAACAATCTCTATTGTGTGCACCACCTCACATAATACTGATAACTTTACAAGGAATAAAACTTTGTAGTGTCAATAGTTTCACTGCCTTTGTCTTATTTTACAACAAATACAACAGCAAATGTACCATCAGAAATCCTTCCTACAAGATAAACGCTTTCCATAAAGGGTTAGTTTTAATGATGATAGACAGTTGCTTTAGCTGCACAATGAATGCATTGAGTCCCGACCATTGTGGGACTCATTGCATTCCCTAGAGTCAGCATTACACTAGCACCATCGCATCTCATAGAGTGATTTCCGTAGAAAATTGGGTGAAAAAGTTGCATGACTCAATCAATCAGAAGTCACATCATGTGAGTCATATGGCGTGATACTATTCTGCTTAGAATTGCATAGTAAGCATCTGCTGTAGAAAAAAAAAAAGAGGAGAAATATTTAACTGTTTATGTAAATATGTTACAAACAATGGGGAGATTTATCAAGACTTGCAGTACAAAACGGTCAAGGATGTGACTTCCCCCCCCACCTCTTGCACATTCACGATAAGGCCATGGGAGTGGGGCACTTGTCATCAGTTATAATGTAGGAATCCCTCCCATGGTCACTGCTGGAGCCTTTTGGTATGACACAACCATGGGGGCACCGGTGCTTGTAAAATTCACTGGTGTTCCTTTTATAGGTATAATAGGTCTTATGCTACAGTATGTCTTTTTGGAGAGAAATGTCCTAAAGTCAGGCCAATAACAAAAGACTTGTAAACATAAACTAATGAACCTTAAAACACATTTTACACCGCCCTCTACTTATGCCTCATTAACAGTTTTCCATAATTGAAATTAAATTCATTATCTTGGTCAAATTTTACTAAAAAACAGTAAAAAGATAGCATTTGTGTAATTGCTCCCCTTAACTATAAGCAGGGGCGAGATTACAGTGGTAGCAGCCATAGCAGCTGCTATGGTGCCCATGGTTCGGGGCCCAGCATCTGGGGTATTGGGTGTATATATGCTGTATGTTTGTATATAGTATTGTATATAGTATGTCTGTGATGTGTACATGCTCTATATGTGTGTATATGCTGTATGTCCGTGTATATATGCATGATGTTATTGTACTTATGGCGCACATGTATCATAGTTTCATCTAGCCAAATGTTAATTTTAGCGACTTTTGCATTTTGCAACTTTAACTCTGTTCTTTTTCAAGTACACCTTGGTCTGCACCTTGTGCAGTGTGCCTCATGTATCTTAATTTTCAGATGTTGCATGCAACATTTTCAGTTTTGCGACATTTTTCCGGCAATTTTGGCGCAATTCTGCACCTCGTCCGGGAGGTGCAAAGGAATTTTTTTTTCATGGACGATTTCACATGTAAATTGGAATTATTCACATGCTTTAACTGTTTAACATTTTGCACAGTAACCTCTTTTGTAAAAATTTTTTAATTTTGTTCTTTTTTTTTTTAATTGGTTACTTCTAAGGGAGAAGTCACATGTAGGTTTTAATAGCGTTTTTAATGCATTTAAACTAATAATACAACAGCTGAGGAGAGGTGATTTGCCTTATTTCATTACTTGTAACTATTGCATTTACAAAATGCCAATATAAAACGCACATTAAGCCAGTGTTTAACATTTGAATTTACAAAACGCATAGTAAACGCAATGTAACACAGTAATGTTAATTCGAAAATACATCTCCTCAGCTGTTGTAATAGTTTTCAAAATGTATTAAAAATGAAACATGTAAATCCCAAATAACAGTAGTGTCCACTCCTACATATTAATAATAATAATAATAATAATTCTTATTTATATAGCGCACAAGATACGCAGCGCGCACAAAGCATGTCAAATGGTCAAACCCCCACGTGGCTTGTGTCCATGGGATTGAGACATTTGAAACAAAAAAGTCTCAAACACAAGCCAAAATTGCGCCTGCCAGGATGGAAGTGGGGTCCCCATTTGGGAGGCTGCTATGGGGCCCAGCCTCTTCTAGTTACGCCCTGCCTCTTAGGCCAGTTGCACATATCATATGTGCCCCCTCCATGGCCTCTGAAACCTTTCCAATCTGTAAATTATGCAGCTCTAATGTCGTCTATTGGAAGAACTATGAATACAACTAGCTTCCGCTTACAATCCATTTAATAAAGAAAAGAAGAGAAAGTATAAGAAACTCCTGAAAAACATCTTGGCAGGTTTGTGGAGAGGGTGAAAGTCTGGTGGTAAAGACGCCACTTGATATGGACATAAATGTTAGAAAATCTAATGCCTTAGAACGTCATGGTCAATTTAATTTGAAGTAGAGCTCGTTCTTACAAGATTTTGTGCACAAATTTTATATTATATTCCATTTCATATGTCTACAAGGGTGACTGATATGACTTGTGACATGAACACTGTAATTGATTGTATTTACACTGGTCTTGACTTTTAAAAGATTTCCAAAAAAAATGTGAGCTACAAAATATAGTCAGAAGATAACCAAGGTGAATATTAAAAATGAAGACAGGCTAAAGGGGCAGTGCCAAAATTTCATGCCTAACGGTAGTTGGCCCATTCGATAGATCTTCTATAGCACTACTTAGTTAAGACTCCATCCAAGTCTATGATGTGCTCCATCAAAAGCAATGGGTATGGCCCCTCCGCAACAGGGAGCAATGAAATAAATCCCATTTCATCGCAAAAGAACATTAACATAAACCAACCTTCTTCATGTCATCATTCAGGGAGTTAGGGTGGATTTTGGAACCTCTTAGGTGGAGTTTCCATATAGAATGGTCATCTTTGGGGATCCGTAGCCGATAGACTGGTCATTATTTCTGCTCCACCAACATCAATAATGAATTAAGTTGTGTTTTTAATCCCTTTATTTATCAAACTGTTATTTTTGCATTTTATGTATATTTGTGTATTTTGTGTTAACTTTTTGTTGATAACCCTCTGTAAGCATTGTCCTTTTTATATTAAAACTTCAATTAATAAAAGCCTTCTTGTGTTCCAACACTTCCATGAACTCAGAAGAGACGTTGCCTACATTGATCGCTTAACTAGTAATTTTTCGAGTGTATTTGGTCATAGTCTAGGGCAAGGTGTCTCGAAAGCCTAAGATTTGACAAGTTTTACAAGCTAAAATTACTTAGGTTCTGGAGGGTAGAGAGCTGTCAGAGGACATTCCAGTGTGACCTGGCAGGATCCCTTCCAGAAACTAAGATCCTGACAATCACTTTTAAGAGTTCTGAAGAAAGCTTGGCCTACTTTCTTTACAAAGCGTTTTAGTTATCAGATGTGTGTTATTTGTCAGTGCACAATTTCACACTATTTCGATTGGGTTAGATTCTGACCATTGCAACACCACAATCCTTTTTTTTCAATTATACAGGCAGTCCCCTACTTAAGAACACCCGACTTACAGACGACCCCTAGTTACAAATGGACCACTGGTAATTGGTAATTTACTATACTTTAGCCCCAGGCTACGATAAACAGCTGTAACAGTTATCAGAGGTGTCTGCAATTAAGATTTATTGATTATCCTGGTTCTTATGACAACCCAACATTTTTTAAATCCAATTGTCACAGAGACCAAAAAAAATTTGTCTGGAGTTACAATTAAAAAATATACAGTTCCGACTTACATACAAATTCAACTTAAGAACAAACCTACAGATCTTGTACATAACCCGGGGACTGCTTGTACTATGGTAGACTTTATGCTTGAAAATAACTCCAATGCGGAGCTGAAACGTTGCATTTTATCCTTGGGTGAATAAATAATCACACTTCTCGGAGTGCTGCTTCCTGTGTAATCTATGTTGTTCTTGGGATCATTGTATGTGCATGACCCGATCACAAAGTTTACCGCACGTGTGATTCTTACTTAGTATACCAAGATGCCCATGGCCAACTCAATGATGTAAAGTGTTTCTCCAGTTTTATTTCATTCTGTCCTGTGGGTGCAACAAAGGCCCAAATAATCATCCCTTTACTCTGTGCTTGATATTTGATATGAGGTGTTAATATGATGTGGGCCTTCCCCAGTACGGCATCATACAACACATACAGTGGGTCCACGAAGTTGCGCAGGCTCAGCTTCCCTATAACAACAGTGTATAAGGATTGGTGATCAGTTTTGAAAAAGCAGCCATGTTTTCTAATCCAGGTTTCTAATCCCAAGTTACATAAAAGTTTGGACAGGGGAGCTCAGGTAATTGTATAACTTAGCTATCGGTAATGTGCACATCAGACCATAGCATTGTGAACTCTCCGGAAAATAAACGTGTTCAGTGTTTTCAGGCAATTAGTTCAACGTGTCTTGTGTTAAGGGATGTGTTTACTTCTCAACAAGAAGTCGGCAGTCAAGGAACAGACAGAATGAAAAAAACTGGAGAAAACTTGTGCCTTTCAGATATCGAGAGACCACGATGTTCTATCAATTAATTTAACATCACCAACTCAACATATTAGATGAATGCACAGTCGGCTTTCATGGGCTATGTTATATGTTCTGTATTCAGCACTAGGTAACAAATGCAACCTTAGAATTTAACCCTTAAGAAGTATTGTAATAAAAAGAAACCAGACAAAACGAAAACTGATGGAAAATTACATTTGATACTCTAATTTAAAGAAGCAATGAACAAGGCAAGTTTGACATGTCATTATAGGTGTACCCTGACTCTCGCATAATTTATGGTGTGTCGCCACCTAAAAGAGGGGTAAACAGAATTTATAAATGTCCAGGACAAAAACAATGCACACAGACTACACAAACCTATAGTAAAACCGCACATTACCACAAACTTTTGTGATGGCTTCCTTTCATAATTAGGCACAGGAGAACAGGATTTCATGCAACACAAATCGGGGGGGTGTGGGGATTGAGCGCAGGATTTAAAATTTAAAATTGTGCCACAAGCCATGCACTCACATGCACCGGGGAAGAAAGAAGGTGAACTCCGGCGGACCTCAGCGGGGGAAGCGACACATGCAGGATATCGGCGCGCGATCTTGGTGAATCGCGCCAGACTTCATCCTGTCGGACAGTCTCACAGGACGGGTAAGTAAATGTGCCCCAAGACTTACACACCATTTAGGATGACTGAATGACAGGATGGGGAGAACACAGGATGAAACAGAGAAGTAGAGGCGGTGGAAGAGAGGATTTAACCCCCAAACAACTCCCCCCCCCATAAAATTGCCAGAACCCTACTATGCTTGGTAAGTAAGTGATGTGTCCTATTTTATGCTTCTAAAGCTCCTGGCTATATGAATGAGATGTATGGATCAGTGGGAGGTTGGAGTTCTTTAATAAGAGCTGAAGTTTTTTTTAGATGAGAACATATACAGAACGGATTGGAAGAGTCTCTGGAAGGACTGATTAATGGGTTTTGTAAGTAGGATGCAATGAAGGAAATTGGTTGGGTATGTGGAAAATATTTCCTTCTGGAAACATTTATGTGCAGGTAAAGCAATTAAAACATTGGGGTGTGTCTATTGAATGCCCTATAGAGAGTTATCTAATTAGTTAAATGTTACATTAAAACTAATGAGCTAGAAAAGTTACATGTTGTATGGGCTGAATATAAGCTCTAAGATGTATATCTCTAAGTGATCTACATAAGCTAATTAGGTTTCAGTTAATCAGGCCAACTACTTGTGTAAAAGTAGAGCATTTACTCTCCTTTACACTTGGGGTACAAGTACACTGAAAATAGTAATTATATCCAAGGCCCAGTTAACTGGTTTTTAAGGCCAAATCTAAGAGAAGGGCGGTTAAAAATGATGATATAGTATAAAATAGTAGTGGAAAATGTCCTTCACAAAAATATAGAAATCTCGATTTTCCATGGAAATGTTTTTATACATTATGTTATAATGATATAGTATTATCTTCACAGAAAGTTCCTCTCTGTGATTAAAAGGGACCTATCATCTCTCCTTACATGTCTGTTTTAGTAAATTCTTCAGAAGGTTGAATGGTGGAAATAACCTCTTGGAACACCTTGGACAACTAAGTCAGGGCTTTCTCTTGCCTAAAAGCAGTTGTCCTACCAATATAGCTTATCCTCAAGTCACTGGGTAGGAGATAAGTTACAGATCGCTGGGACCACAACAATTGGAGAAATAAGGCGAATCTCCCTGGTGTGAATGCATCACTCCCAAAGCCTACCGGGACTGTGTCATGTTCAGTACCCTAGAAGTGAAAGGGGCACCAATCGCATGCCCATCAATGACTCTAAAGACCAAGGGGCATTTGGTTCTCTTTGTCCCGAATAGCGATTCTGATCTACATTATTAAAAAGCAGAGTGCCTCAAAATTGCAAAGTTTGCACATTCTTGACAGAGTATGAATTTGAGATTGACTGGATCAGAAGGACCAGGCCATTGTCCTTTTTGGTTTCCATTTTCACTCCCCTTCTTCAAAAATCCATATTTTTTTCCCATTTAAAGAGCAATGTCAGGGCTTGTTTTCTGTGTAACAAATTATACTTCCTATTGACATGATTTCATATAACATGCTGGTTACTGGGAAACTAGAAAAACATTTCAAATGTGATGAAATTGTAGAAAAAACACAGTTATGACATGTTCTTGTGGACACAGCTTTTAGGACTTTCATTGTGCAACCCAAATGACACTTATCCTTTATTCCTTGGGTCGGTTTGATTATGGGGATAACAAATTTATATAGGGTGCATATGTTTATATACCGGTATATTCTTTTTAAAAATTAAAACCTCTTGTTCAAAATTATTTTCTCCTCTTTGTCCTATTCTGATAGTATGATAATAACTTAATAAAAAATAATTGTAATTTTTGTGGACATGAGTATGTTTACGTCATCCATCTGGGGGCTGTTACAACCTTTTTGATCACTTTTAATAAAAAATTTTATGTGTTGCAAAATGGTGAAAAAGTAGTGTTCAGACATTTGAGCACTATTTTTGTTACACGGTTCACCGCCTAGATAAAAGGGGTTTATATTTTCTTAGATCAGGACTTTTAGATGTGGCGGATACCTAACATTTTATGATTTTATTTGTTTATTTATTTTATATTAGTTCAAGGGAAAGGGGGGTGATTTCAATTTTTAGTTTTTTATTTTACATTTTTAAACTTTTTTTTTACTACTTGTTCCCTTGGGGATCTTATCATTCCTACCACAGTATTGCAGAATATGGAGAATTTGTAGGGATCTATAACAGATCTTAGGGATTGTCTTCTCCTCCCAAAGACAGGTCCTGGGTCACATACAGACTCCAGGCTGGCATGGAATGTAGTCGCTCCAGATGATGTTATGGGAGCGAAAAGACAACCAAAGATGGCGGTGCCCACGTTACGGGTTCAGAAGTCCATAGGCAAAGGCCCTATTATTTCTCCACTGTTGCCATTTAATCTGTGATATCATTGACAACTTTTTTTTTGGGCTAGTGTAACATTTTGTGATAAGGATTAATTTACCCAAACACATGGCTGGGCCATGATGAGTTTATAATTTTTGCCAAGACATTTGGCCCTTGCTTTTGTAGACTCCATACCAGACCCACAAATAATGTAGGACCCTACAAAATAGGAACCTTTATCAGGACTTGTACACATGCACTGTTCCTGTCCCATGCCTGCGGAACAAGATGTACAATTTTCATCTGCACTCCCTTCAAGCGCTTCTGTATTGGCTCCCCACTGCCTATCTACACACTTACACACATTCTAAGTACCTATGCCGAACTCATGGGGGGTGATTGTGCTATGGAAGCCCAGCGACAATTATTTTTATTTACATTAGATGGTATTATTATCTGTTCTCCCCACAACAGACCGCATAAACTCTTAAAAAGCATTAAATAATATCTCGAAAAATATTTTCCATTTGCCAAATCAACGAACATGAAACAATAATTCCCAATAATAATTTAAAGGGTAGGTTCAAAGCTCATTTGAAAGCCACTAATATAACTAAGCAGTATAGCTTTTCTATTATTGCCACTTTACAGTGTTTCAATTTAATAGTTGCAGAGTTTTAATTTCGTGGTTTGGAGGCCAGCCGCACTGAGTTGTTCTGGCTGAAAGCAATTGACTTTAGTATGGTTGTTAGGATAATGAGGACAGGAAGAAGTTGGCTTGTTCTGAACTTGTTGGCACGGACCGACACCTATAGAATGGACCTGCTTGTATCTTTTACCACTAATTAGAAATAGAATTGCCACCTGCCTCTACACAAACTACAATCAAGTCCCAACTTGAAATGGAGAAGGGAGATTTAAACATGTAAAGTAGCAATGAAATGAAGTATGACAAACGCGGATTACACGTCAAGCTTGATGTGGCACAAGAATGTTTTGCATGTCAATTGTACAAGTGTCAAATGAATAAAGTTTTCTCAGTTACCTTCGCCAAATACTGATTTTTGGACACGTGTAAATAGCAATACATAGGTGTTTGACAGGAATGAAGAAAACCAAGACTTGCACACTATCAACTTTCACATTTTTTGCAAATCCAATAAAAATGGACCATATTTGGACACCCTTGGTTTATACATTTCTAACTAGTGTAAGATTTGTTTTTCTAGAGATAAAAAGGTCTGAGGTCAAGGACAATTATATATGTTGGTGTTTCCATTTAAATAAAAGCATCCAATCGTAGAGAAGAGCCTTTCTGAAGCTTGAGAGTGGGAGTTAGCAGGAAGTGGCCCATCACCACCTGGGCATTTGCAGCATACTTTGTCTATGTTCTTGCAGGTTTGAATAAAGCTACTAAGTTGTCATGGTCAGATCCAGGTTTCAATAGGCCCCTGGGCAACAGACCCTCAGAGGGCCCCTTTGCAGTGAACTCACATGGGAGATTAGAATAAAGAAACTAAAACAATCTCCTATTCCCTAAAATTGTCCCTAGTTACCGTCCCTGGTAATTTTATATACAACCCCTCATAGTTTCATTATATACAGTCCCACATGGTTAAATTATATACTGAGATGCAAATGTGTGGGGCCCCCCCCAGCTGCCCTGGGCCCTGGCAGTTGCCCGGTATGCCTGGTGCTGGCGCCGGCCCTGTAAGTTGTGATTTATATTGGTTCTTGCCAAGATACTACTACTTAGTGTTTGCTCTATTTGTGGTCCACTTCCCCGATATCCTATTAGAGAGTAGACACTGACTGAGTGTTTTTGCCAGCCAGCGTTCCCCTCCTCCTACAAACTATTAAATAACAGTGTTTCTACTCTTCTCAATAGGTTATGGACAACCTTGCATGACACCTAAAAGGCATGACAACTATATGTGATTAGCGTTACCCAAGCTATATGTGATATGGTTCCTTCTTTCATTTTAAAGTGGTTGTCCAATCTGACGACTAATGGCCTATCCGTAGAATTGTTCAATAATTAGAATTGCTAAGGACCAATGCCCCACATCAACAGAAGATATTAGTAGAGTATAGAGTGTATGGCCTATCTTTGGAAGGTGATTAATTGAAGATTGATATGGTTCTGACAGATGTTCCGCATACCAATCATCTATTTAGTAGAGTATAGAATGTACAGGTCTAAAAACAGATGGCCTGGGCCATCTGAAGGCTGTGATCCCATCCAATTACTCTGAGGATAAGCCACTTATTTCATCTTGGACAACCCCTTTAGAGGAAATCTACCATCAGATATACTCTGTTCTATTACATTCTTGGACAGCTGAATTGTAGAAAATAGTGGTTATAATTAATAATTCTTATGTAGCGCATATAGATTACACAGCACTGCACAGATCTTGCCAAATAGGTCCTGTCCCCAATGGGGCTCACATCTAATCAAACCTACCAGTATGTTTTGGAATGTGGGAGGAAACCAGAGGACCCAGAGGAAACCACCGAACACGGAGAGAACATACAAACTCTTTGCAGATGTTGAACCCCCAGTGCTGCAAGGCTGTAATGCTAGCCAGTAAGCCACCGTGCCACCCCTACTAAGCCACCGTGCTGCAAATGGTCGGAGGCTATTAAGTTATTCACACCCATAGTATTAACTGGGTCCGTCCAAGTAATTATAGACTACCGTTAATGTCACCCATAGTCTGCAAATCTCAGAGTCCATGTGGGAAAACATGCAAACTGCTGGGTGACACACTGGTAGTCTAACCATACTTGGGGGACCCAGCTAAAATTAAATACAGGGGGCCCCCCCAGAGCTGAACACCTCTGGATCATTGCATATTTTAGAAAACTCTCTTTATTTACAATTCAGCTGTCTAGAATGTAATAAAAAAGAAGAAATAGGTAAGTTATAGGAGTCTACAATCAGTATATTTGTAGATGTCCTTTCACTTAGATCTTGACTCCATTCAAGTACTAAAATTGAAGTTAAAACCAAAAGCCTTCCTTCAATTTAAGTGAGTATTAATAATACAAAAAATTTACTGGTCTTGTTGTTCTTGATTCATTTCCATATTACTCATTCAGTATTTTCTGTTAAACTAATGGAACCGACATACTGGAACTGGCCCAAGGAGCAGAAAGGAAAAAATACTGAACCATAGTTTCCATTCCAAGTATCTTATAGTTATTAGTGATGTCAAGACATAAAATCTCTCTGATAGAAAAACACTGTGATTTAGTTCCAACAAGTTTTATTTATAGTATTTATTGTGGAGTAGCAAAGAAATACAAGATCGCCACAGAGTTTCCTTGATATACTAGTTTTTCAGGGCAGTTACAAATAAGATTTAAAGAGCAGTATAAAGCAAATAAAGGGAAGCTGTCATTATATTTTACCCCAAAACTGTAGAGTGTCTAAACTGTCCCTTGAAGCTTAATATTAATAATAATTATTATTATTTATTTATATACGCAGCTCTACACAAAGCACGACAAATTGGTCCCTGTCCCCATGGGGCTCACAATCTAAACATCCTATCAGTAGTTTTGGAGTGTGGGAGGAAACTGGAGGACCTGGAGGAAACCCCGCAAACATGGAGAGAGAACATACAAACTCTTTGAGATTTTGACCGGGGGTGGGACTTGAACCTAGGACTCCAGTGCTGCAAGGCAGAAGTGCTACCTACTCAGCCGCCGTGCTGCCCCATTTAAATTTAAGTTACAAAGTAGCATGTATGTAAATGACCTGTAAAGAGTCATTTTGGCAGTCCTGATTTCCCGGGGAGCCATGCTGTCGGGGCATGATGGAGAACCCACAGGTCAAGATGTGGTATAACAATTCAGCAATGGCAATTAAATTGACAGGACCAAGCACTGCGCCAAGTCTTCTGCTACTGTGAGAAAGTAAGAGGTATTGTGTGGGAAAACTGCTATCTGTCTTACAGTCAGATGAAATGCAGGTGGTAAAAGCCCTGGATTTGATTGCAGTAACCCAAGGGTTAATGCAGACATGATAAGCAGGAATAGTCTGTTTGGTCCATGTTGGCCTAGCTAACACAGACACATTTGTAATGTCCGTACTGGGCCTGCTTATTATGGAGTAGGGGTAGGCTGGTAGTGGGACTCCTACTCCACCCGGGCTTCGGTCCTGGGCTTTTGTATAGTCCACAGGTGCGGGTCACAGAGCTCGTTAGAGCCTGATATAATCTGCAGGCCAGAAGCAGTAGGAGAGGCACTACCTGGAGAGCTGAAGGCTGGACCGTGTTCACACAGCAAAGGTTACTGAGTGCCTCCTGATATTCTGGTGGCCAAGAGCGTGTGCCAGGCAGCCTGGTACCCGTATAGCTAGGACCTGATATTGTATTAGGCAGTGCCTAGCCGGGCAGGATTTATTTTTGTGTTGCTTTATATGTGCCAGAACCAAGGCTGAATTTATGTTGTTTTCTGAAGTGTGAATAAAACACTTTATTTGGACTTTAACCCTGCATGTGTCCCTCCTTCCTGCACTGCTACTACCAGGCATCTACCTGAGCAATTCCCCACAGTACCTAAGGAAAAAATTAAATGGGTTCCACCCCTGTATGCTGTGTGTATATGGGTATATACATGCATATGACCCGAGGCTATTTCGTTTTAACCCCTTCGATCAGACAACCTAGGGTTAAAGTACCCTAGGGAGTGTGAAAAATAGTAAAAATAAAAAAAAGTTAAAAAAAAAAAGATTATTATTAAAAAACCTAAATCGCCCCCTTTCCCTAGAACTGACATAAATATAAATAAACAGTAAAATTCATTAACACATTAGGTATCGACGCGTCCAAAAATGCCCGATCTATAAAAATATATTAACAGTTTTTCAATGCGTTTAACCCCGTAATAGAAAATAGCGTCCAAAGTCGAAAATGGCACTTTTTTGCCATTTTGAAAAATATAAAAAAATCTATAAAAAGTGATCAAAAGGTTGTACAGTCCTAAAATTGATATAATTGAAAATTTAATCAAATGTCGCAAAAAATGACACCACCCACAGCTCTGTACACTAAAGTATAAAAAAAGTTATTAGCACCAGAAGATGGCAAACTCAAAAAAATAATTTTTGTACAGGAGTTTTTAATTTTTGTAAATGTATGAAAACATTATAAAACCTATACAAATTTGGTATCCCCTTATTCGTACCAACCCAAAGAATAAAGTAGACATTTCATTTGGGGCGCTCAGTGAAAGACGTAATATCCAAGCCCACAAGAAAATGGCGCAAATGCGTTATTTCACCATTTTCACTGCATTTGGAATTTTTTCCCCGCTTCCGAGTACATGGCATGGAATATTTAATACCATCACTATGAAGTGCAATTTGTTACGCAGAGAACAAGCCACCACACAGCTCTTTACGTGTAAAAATAAAAAAGTTATAGATTCTTGAAGGTGGGGAGTGAAAAATGGACATGAAAAAACAGGAAAGGGCCCGGTCCTTAACCGGTTAAATCATGTCTAAAACATATTATTTGCCTTTAACATCGACAAGTAAGTCAATGTATGGAAAATGTCAACATTTTTAAATATGTTTAATGAGAAAAGTTTATTGAGCACTAGGCTATCATTTGGAAACATTGTATTTTACATGGACAACCAAAGAACCCATTTATAAATAATATCTACTTTTACTCGCCATTCCAATGTCAAGCACATGACATGTCACATGTCAAGTCGGTAGCTTCAAAAATCATGTGATGTAAAACTGACATAACTCTTGGTAACCTTTATTCAGAATATCAGGTGTCTCATTTTAACCCTTAATGGTATATATTCTAGGCCCTCACCTAAAGGAAAGTAATTGAACAATACATACTATTTTAGTGATCTCTCTGTCTATCTTGGGAGATAAAAACAGATTTGTCAAGAAAGTTATGATAAGTGATCACATTAAACAAAATTGCTTGGATTTGCTTGTATGTGTAAAGTTGGTGCAATTGATCGAACATTGTATGTGAGCATTTAAAGGGATTGGCCTTGTTGCCTCATGCTTTTAGTAATGTGTGTGTTAGTGTGGGGTGCAGGATATTTGGTAATTTACCAATATACATTATACATTTACCCTTTACCAATATGCCAATATACATCATACCTTTACATTACATTACATTTTACTATTAAAATTTCTACGTCACTTTATTCATATGTAAAGTGTCTTTTACCTCATCAACCAGACATTCTTGTCCAGAAAATGGCTTCAGGTGGAGGGTCATGTGATCTCTAACTGTCAATCATGAGCAATCACCCTGCCAGGACCTTGATACTATAGTCATGAATACTGTCATAAGGTCATGGTTGGAGGATTGCTCATGGTCAGAGATTCCTGCGGTGAGGAATGTCTGGCTGATGAGGTAAAATACAAGAGGCTTCAATTCACGTATCAATAAAACAGTGGAGAACTTTTAAAAGATGTTAATTGGTAAATGACCAAATATCCCAACACTTATACCCACATTACAAGTGGCCAATCCCTTTAAATATTTTTTGTGTAATACTACAACTTATTCAGAGGACAAAAATACAATTATGGGGGCAAATGCTGTATTATATAATTTATTAACTGCTTTATACTCCAGTGAGAGGCCGTATTATTCTATCAAAGAGGTCATTTTATAAACTTTGTATATGGTCAGCTTTATAAATGTTTCATGTTTCACTGTGAACATTTATGTGTATCATCATGGGACTACACAACTATAAGTGTAAAAATAACTCTGGACATTTATCAAAATTGTCGGAGATAAAACATTTCTAGTTGCCGATGGAAACCAATCAGAGCTCAGCTTTAATTAGATAAACAGCTATGTAAAAATGAAACCTGAGCTCTGATTGGTTGCTAGAACAGTTCTGCTCTGACACTTCTGATAAATGACTCTAGACAGCGCACACCTAATGTACCTCAACAGTTGCCGACCACACCGGCATCAAAGATTTTCGATTGCCTGTTGTGTAAAGCAACACTCAATCATCCTTCAGTTACGCATTCCTTTTATCTAGAAGAAACAAAGAAACCACCGCAGCCCATAAACCCCTCTTCTCTGTGTTGATCACGTTTCCTGGAATAATTTATATACGTCTGTCTGAAATGGGAGAAAGGTTCTGATATCTCACATGAATGCCTTGCTGACAACCTACATTACATGAACTGTATCATATGCTCCATAATGTACTGTGTGCAGCACGCAGAATTAATGTGTAATACTTCCATTGTATCAGCGTGATTCCCAGCTAAGAACACAAAGTGGAGAATTACTGATAATAGTGTCTTACCGGCAGAAAAAGCATTATTTTCCATGCTGCTTACAACTTATGTATATAACTAGATAATTACAGTATCACATCGCATCTCATAAAGCACTCAAAACCTGAGATTATAATAAAAATGTATGCAAAAAAGTATAACAACAGCACTTTTCAATTGCCACTCCATATGCAACCAGCTGCTCTGTTAATTTTGGGATATAACAAACCCCTGTTCTTGTAAAATGTGGGGTCTAGAGACACACTTGACATTGAACTTGTTGTGGCTGGACAAGCCCTTTAAAGGACATCTACCACCAGATATACTGATGGTAGATTCCTATAATGTACTTGTTCATCGAGATGTCTTTTATTTATTAAATCATGAAACCGGGGCGTTTTCCTAAAAAAAACCCCAAAAAACGGCTTCTCTAAAATATGCAAATGAGCCAGAGGCTCTCAGGTTTAAATAAACCGCTTACAACAGGGGCCTCATTTTAGCTAGAGACATATTGCACAAAGGTGGGGGCTGAGAGCTGAGGAGTGAGCAGCACAGACAAGTCACATGTTTCTTTTTAAATGCATTTAAACCAAACCCCAACCCCTGGGACTACACAGAGGATTTTGTCAAGAAAGTTAAAACACACAATGGCAACCTGTCTTCAGAGAAAAGGAGGTACCTAGTGACAGGTTCCCTTTAAGTCACCTGAGCGCCTCCAGGCTCCAGGGGCTAATAAATTGTTCAAGCCACAGACTACCGGTGACGTCAGCTGGAAATTTCACAGTCTTGCCTTGCATGCAGCTGGCTTCAGCTGTGCAAGGAAAGTCTCAGCTAGCATGCGCAATATTTACCGACTGCCAGCTGAAGTCACCAGCAATAATGGCGGCATGAATAAATTATCAGCCCCCAGAGCAAGGAGGTGATGTAAGCCTGAGCGTCTCCGACTCATTAGCATATTTTATCACATTATTTTTCAGGAGACTTGCCCTGTTCCAGGATATAATGAAAACACCATAAGAAATAAGACATATCGATGAATAACTACGTTATAGGAGTCCTTAAAACCAAAAAAAAAGGGACACTAAAGGTGACCCTATAGCAAATTATTATGCATACTAGCCATCTTCTAAGACAATACACCTAATTTTGAAGGTTTCACTCAGGGTTGGCTCCAGGTTTCAGTAGGCCCCTGGGCGACAGAGCCTCAGTAGCCTCAGTAGGCCCTTTTACAGTGAACTCACAAGGCGGCATTAAAAATTTAGAAAATAAAACAGTCTCCTGTTCCCTAAAATTTTCCCTAGTTTATCATCCCAAACAGCCACCTCATGGTTATTTTATATAAAGCCCCCCTCACCCCCTATGGATTCATTAGATACAGCCCCCCTCACCCACATGGATTCCTTATGTACAGCCTTTTGTGGGCCCCCCAGCAGTTCTGGGGCCCCGGCACATGCACCGGTATGCCCAGTACTAGCGCCGACCCTGGTTTCACTGTATGTTGCTACAAGACAATACCTTTTTCAAACAAAAGGGTGAAATGTTGAAATTCTACACACTGTATTCTACTTTCTAGAATTAGGACACCTTCATGCCCCCCCATAACTCATCCAAATTTGTGGCAACCATAAATCTAATTTGAACTATAATCTTTGAAAATTATTATTATACTACATGAAATACTCTCTAATATTGAAAAGCAGCTGACAATGATTTGTTTCTGAAATAAACTGTGAAGAAATTCATAAAATAATATTTTTAAAAGAATCCGTATTTGCCTACTTTCCTAGACGTCCAATATTGTCTGTGTTTCTATTTAGAATAGTCCATTTCTATTATTGCATTTTACGACAGTCTAGGTTAACATTTTACAGCTTCATGACACCAGACTCTTAAAAGAGAAGCTATAAAGAAACATACCGTATATTTCGGACTATAAGGCGCACAAAAAATCCTTTGATTTTCTCTGAAATCAAAGGTGCGCCTTATAGTCCAGTGCGCCTTATATATGAACCTACTTACAGACAACAGCTGCCTTGAACTGTGCACAGGTCTGCCACCTGCTGGTCATTCATCCTTATAATCAGGTGCGCCTTATAATCCGGTGTGCCTTATAGTCCAAAAAATACTGTAATTTAAAAATTCTGGTTACTGATAAGCATGTGACAAACGTTCATTTTTTTAGATTTCCATGTAAAAAGCTGTGTGAGGACTTCTGTGTAACAAATTTATTTTTAATGCTACCATTTTGAGGACTGTACGGCCTTTTGATCACTTTTTATAGAATTTTTTTTATTTTTCAAAATGGCAAAAAAGTAGCACTTTCGACTTTGGGCGCTATTTTCTGTTACGGGGTTAAACACCGTTATTATATTTTGATCGGACATTTTGGGACGTGTTAATACCGAACATGTTTATGATTCTTACTGTTTATTTACTTTTATATGTGATATATGGAAAGGGGGGGTGATTTAAATTTTAATATTTTTACGTTTTTTTTCATATATTTTTTTTTAATGCACATTTTTTTTTAGCATTATTTCAGATCTTACATGGTACTTTAACCCTGCAGGGTCTGATTGCTAATACTATATACTGCAATACTACTGTATTGCAGTATATAGCAATATAACTGATATCTAATGGCCTGCCATCTGCTGGCTATTAGAGATCATTACACATGGTAAGCCAACAGTCTCAATGAGACTGTAGGCTGCCATGGCAACCAATCACTGCCCTCCGATGACGACATCGGGCGACAGCGATTGGCCATCCAAGATGGCGGCGCCCATGTAATGATAAACAAGATATATTTCTGCATCAGTGTAGCTACAGCATTCTCAAGATATGTTTGGTTCAAAATGCATGAAAACAAATTATAAATTTCCTTTCATTTTGATGTAATTTCATACTAGTATCTACTAACCTCTCAGATTTCAGATTCATTTCGGGTATTTTTAAACTTTTATGTACCATTCAGTTATAGCCACAAAGAACCTGTGCCAGGTGGAAAACAGCCGCCTTCCACGATATCTAGGGAGTTCTTCTATCTAACTACACAGGACAAGGATGTCAGACAGAGGCTGAGAAAGCTTTAGCTGATCCTCTTAGTTAATGTTGTATCATCTTGTACTGTTTGCATTGAATTTTCTCCAGGTTATTTACCCTGGAGAATTTTCAGCTGCAGATGTCAGTAGGGTTTAGTATTTACTGAACAGTTTTTCTTAGAGTTTTGTGCTTCAAACACTTGTGTAAAATATTACATTACTGTCCTAGACAAGGTATGAGACTTGTCTACACACAATATAATAGAAATCATCCTGATCTACTTGTCATGTCCTTTTATAGCATTATCACTTAAAGAGGACCTTTTCAGGTCAATTTGGGACCCTAAACCGTATCGACCTGTGGTTTAGGGTCCTAAATCGACCTGTATATTAGCTTTGCGTGGCCTCAATCTAAAAAAAAAAAAATATGCTAACCTAGATGTGAGTCCGATGAGGCACATTGTACCTGCATGTGCAGATCTCACTTCGGCGCCCTGTCATGTGTTGCAGCAATAGTACCTCGGCTTCACGGCACTTGCACAGTGACGCTGGGGTGTACTACACTTGCCGCAACATGGAGGCAGCAGGAGTTCCGTAGATAATTAAATTATTATTAAATGTTTTTTTTTTATTTTGACCACAAAGAGGCCAATTTGGAACACTAAGCCACACCTCCATGTCTCTAAAAGGACCTGTGGGTGCTTAAAGGGGTATTCCAGGAATCAGCATAATTCATATGCAAATGGCTACTCAAAATATAAACTAATGTGTAATTAGTTGATATTTAAAATTTTGCTCCCCTTAGCAGTAAATGCTGATGACATAGACTGTAATGAAGAAATAAAATGCTACTGGCCCTTTAATCAGGCCTTTGTTAATTTCCTCACGCGCGGCCTCCGTGCAAGAACAGAAGATGGCCGCTGGTCACATGTGCACATCACCATGTCTGCTCCTGCCTGGGCAGGTCAGTGATCACCACTACGTTTGGCTGTAGTCGGTTGGTTGCAGTGCATCCAGTATGGACAGAGTTGGTGGTGATGGCAGTTACATATCATTACTATGGTAACAGAGCAAGAAAACCTGATAGATCATCACGGTTAGCAGAGCATAAGAGGGAGGAGGAGTTACTGAGAACTAAAGGATCATGGAACTTTGTAGTTTCCAGAGGCGGCCATCTTAGTGATAACTCCACCTACTTTAGAGAGGCCATACATTTTGTAAATCTATAAAATCAAACTATTTAAGCTCCGTTTTGTGACTAATGACATTGAGTATGTTGTATTCATTTATTTATATCATCATGGGCTTTTGTGTCAGACATTCATATTCGGAATACCCCTTTAAGTATCCCAAATTGCCCTTTCAGGGTCTCTAAGGACGCAGCCATTTTACAGCTTAAGGCTCAGTCCCATTTTTTGGATTCTGACCTGCGTCTCTTTATATGGTTATAACTTTTGAACACTTTTACTTAACAAAGCGAATCTGATTGCTTGTTCATTATAATACTCTGCAATACTCATGTATTGCAGGGTATTAGCAGTGCCAGCCTATGCAGATGCATAGGCTGACACTTGCCTTTAAGATGACGTCACAGACGCATCTTAAAGGCACCTCTTAGGCTTTCTGGGGTCCCGACGGACCCCAGAGGTGCCAAAACAGCGATCAGCCCCCCTGAAAACGGCGCGGGGGGGGGGGGGGGGGGGGGGCAATCGTGGGGTAAAGACCCCGGAAGGCATGTTAAATGCCGCGTCGCGTTGAACGCGGCATTTAACGGTTGTTAAACGCCCCGCGAGATCGAAGCCCACTCTGACCGCGGGTGTTAGCCGGGATGTCAACGGTAGATTACCGTTGAAACCCGGGTAACGATGCCGGTTCGGTGCTATGCAGTGCTGAATCAGATCGTCTCTGCGCAGTAGCTGTACTGCGCTGAGCGCTATTGCGGGACTCAGTGCAGAGTACAGTACGGCGCAGAGCGCTAAGGGGTTAAAAAATCCGTTTATTGTTGCAGACATTCCCGTAAGTATTATTCTGACAGGTGTGCGAACGGATTTTCCACGCTATAGATTGAAGAACAATGCCTGGTCATGCCCGAGCTTTAAATACTTGCAGTTTTATACCATTGAAGCTAAGCGCATTTCAGGAACAGCCACTTAATTAGCAGAACAGGTTAGCTGTCTTGCTCTCGCTCGGTGCCAAAGGCATACAACCAGTCATCTGATATGTACAAAATTTTCTAAAAAAAAATGAGTGTATGAAAGGCATGTAGAAGATCTAGGAGAATCATAAGTGTCTTCTGTCTACAGTGTCTGCTGTACTTCATTCCTTTTTGATCAATCTATAATACTGTGAAAAGGTGTTACTCCCAAAAATTTTAGTAAGGATTAAGGGTTGTCCAATTTCAGTAAATAAATGTATTGTTTGTGTATGAAAGGTTATGAATTTTCATATATACTTTCTGTATTGAATTCCTCACGGGATCTAGATCTCTGCTTGTGTGCGTCACCCAACAGGAGGCGTCATTGTTCACTTCCTGTGGATAACAAAATGCTCATGGTTCTGTGATGTCACAAGGTTGCAGGTCGTTATATCACACACAGAACATCATGTCTATAACGAGTTGTACCACGGTGGACAAAATCGGCTTGCTTTGAAAAAACGGAGTTAACATATCTTTTCACAGCTATGTGTCAGTCTGCGGTCGTTTTCACAGTTCTTTAAAAATAAATATGCTATGGGGGGGGGGGGGGGTCAGGGCATTGTGTGCGTGTCATTGGGTGAATTTGTAGGGTTTGGACATATTTAGTGTTATTTAGAGGGTGATATAAACAGCATTGTGTTGTCTCTCTTGTATTATATTGCACAAAGTCACAAGTTCTTCTGCACATCCTTCTAAACTCTTTCCTGCGCTTGTCTGAACAAGAATATTTGTGGCAAAATTGTTATTTTAGGATTTTTACTTTCATACTCCATCAATCAGGATTTTAAAGATATATCAGGTCGGCAACACTGAAAAATTCTGTGTGCAGACTCTTGCTAGGGTGAGAGTGTTTAAGAAAAATATGTGGCAATAAGCAAAAGCGCCAAGAACAGTCACAAATAAGGAGAGAGAAAATATGGACCCACGAGAGTGTACGGGCCTCGGAAATGCATCCTATTTGAAAACGTGGTCGCCCGGCTGTGAGAATGATCCCTCAGAGCTGAATTTTCGGTGCTTTGTTGCGTAACATCGCGCTCTCATGGTTTGGGTGAATTGTAAAACGTAATTAATTCTGATGCGGTCCGATGCTGGAATTACTTCCTTGTGACTCTGGGTTGTTTGTCCTTCTTTCTAGGTGGAAGAAATGTATCTTTTCTTTGGTCCCGAAGATACGGGAAGATGTTTTCCAGTCGGCAAAAACTCATATTCACAGCACATACACAAACGATAACTTTGAGCTGCGTATCATGGAGTGGAATGAAGAGGGCCAATCCCCACGAGTAAAATATTACATTACTGTCCTAGACAAGGTATGAGACTTGTCTACATACAATATAATAGAAATCATCCTGATCTACTTGTCATGTCCTTTTATAGAATTATCACTTAAAGAGGACCTTTTCAGGTCAATTTGGGACCCTAAACCGTATCGACCTGTGGTTTAGGGTCCTAAATCGGCCTGTATATTAGCTTTGCGTGGCCTCAATCTAAAAAAAAAAAAAATTATACTAACCTCGATGTGAGTCCGATGCGGCACATTGGACCTGCATGTGCAGATCTCACTTCGGCGTCCTGTCTTGTGTTGCAGCAATAGTACCTCGGCTTCACGGCACTTGCACAGTGGCGCTGGGGTGTACTACACTTGCCGCAACATGGAGGCAGCAGGAGTTCCGTAGATAATTAAATTATTATTAAATGTTTTTTTTTTTATTTTGACCACAAAGAGGCCAATTTGGAACACTAAACCACACCTCCATGTCTCTAAAAGGACCTGTGGGTGCTTAAGTATCCCAAATTGCCCTTTCAGGGTCTCTAAGGACGCAGCCATTTTACAGCTTAAGGCTCAGTCCCATTTTTTGGATTCTGACCTACGTCTCTTTATATGGTTATGAACGTTGGTGAACACGTTTTACTTTACCCAAAGCGAATCTGATTGGCTTGTTTCATTATAATACTCTGCAATACTCATGTATTGCAGGTTATTAGCAGTGCCAGCCTATGCAGATGCATAGGCTGACACTTTGCCTTTAAGATGAGACGTCACAGACGCCATCTTAAAAAGGCACCATCTTCAGGCTTCTCTGGGTCCCGACGGACCCCAGAGGTGCCAAAACAGCGCTCAGCCCCCCTGAAAACGGCGCGGGGGGGTGGGCAATCGTGGGGTAAAGACCCCCGGAAGGCATGTTAAATGCCGCGGTCGCGTTGACCGCGGCATTTAACGGGTTAAACGCCCGCGATCGAAGCCCACTCTGACCGCGGGTGTTAGCCGGGGATGTCAACGGTAGATTACCGTTGAAATCCCGCGGCTAACGATGCCGGTTCGGCTGCTATGCAGTGCTGAATCAGCATCGTCTCTGCGCAGTAGCTGTACTGCGCTGAGCGCTATTCGCGGGACTCAGTGCAGTACAGCTACGGCGCAGAGCGCTAAGGGGTTAAAAAATCCGTTTATTGTTGCAGACATTCCCGTAATGTATTATTCTGACAGGTGCTGAAACGGATTTTCCAGCTTATAGATCTTGAAGAACAATGCCCTTGCCCTGCGTCATGCCAGAGCTCTATGTACAATTAAGTTTTATACATTGAAGCTAGCTGCAATTTCAGGACCACCACTTTACAGAACTGGAGCTGTGAAACAGTCTTGTCTCGGTGGCCAAAAGGCATACAACCAGTCATCTGAATGTTCAACTTATTTATCTAAAAAAAATGAGTTGTTAAAAGGCCTGTAGAAGATCTCAGGAAAATCAAGGTCTTCTGTCGACAGTGTCTGCTTACGTCCTTCATTTTGATCAATCTAAATGTGAAAAAAGTGTTTTACTCCAAAAATTGTCTAGTAAGGCTACGGGTTGGTCAATGTCAGTATAATAAAATGCATTGTTTGTGTAATGAACGGTTATGCAATTTCTAATATACTTTCGTATAAATTCTCACGGGTGATCTAGTCTCTGCTGCTTGTCATACCAAAGAGGCATGCACTTGTGCATTCTGTGGATAAAACAAAATGGTCCATGGTCAGGTGATGTCACACAGGTGCAGGGCTCGTTATATCACACACAGAAATCATGATATAGAGAGCGGATGTACACGGCGGTGGCAAAATCGGGCTTCTTTGGAAAAAAAGGAAGTTAACATATCTTTTCCCAGCTAGTCGTACAGTGCGGTCGTTTTCACAGATTTTGGTTAAAAACTATAAGCTTAGGTTTATAGGGGGGGGGGGGGGCAGGCGATTTGTGCGTGTCATTTTGTGAACTTTTATGGTTTTGGACATATTAGTGATTTTAGGGTGATATAACCAGCATGTGTTGTCTCTTGTATTTTTATATTGCAACAAAAGTCACAAGTTCTCTGCAAACTACCTTCTAAATTTTCCTTTGCCTGTTGAACAGAGATATTGTGGCAAACATTGTTATTTTAGGATTTGAACTTTTCATACATCCACTCAGATTTTAACACCCCAAGATATATCAGGTGCAACACTGAAAAAATTCTTGTGCAGTTAACTCTGCTAGGAGGGAGGTGTTAAAGTAAAAATATTGTGCGCTCAATAAGCAAAAACGCCAAAGAACAGTCACACATATAAGGCGGAGAAAAAATATGACCCCGAGAGGTGACTGGACTAGGACATGCTCCTCTTTGAAACAGATGGTCGCACGGATGCGAACGTCCATAAGAAGGTTTGGACTTACGGACTGCTGTGCTTTCCGTTAGGACCTACATTCACTTGCTGGTCAGGTGGTCTGTGGGAAAGAGATCGTAATAACGGACAGTTAACATTTCCTGATTTGATGGCACGAGCAGAACTTACTTCACTCTGCATGGTAAAATAAAATTGGCAGATTTTTCTTTATTGTAGCTGGTCCGTTTTTTTTTTCTAGGTGGAAAAAGAAAATGTATTTCTTTATTATCATTTTGTCAATCAACGTTAGAACAATGGGGAAGACTTGTTTTCAGTGTCTGGAAAATGTAATTATGAACACAGCCCAAAACACCAAAGCAGTTTACCTTTCTGTGTATGCAGAGCTGTTTGCCCAGTCACACATGGTCGTGGCAAGTGAAAGAGGGTTTGCCCCAACTCCCCCATCGAGAATGGGTACCCCACCATTCGAGAGAATTCGCTGCTGGCATGATTGATTCTCACATTAAAAAAATACCATGCCCATGGCTCCCCCTCAGGACGTCATACATGTCTGCCAACAGGGAGCACTAAATTACTGCTTTAATTTTTGGTTGGCACCTCGCAATACATAAGGGGGGTTTTGGGTTGCAGTTTGGGCACTCGGCCGCTAAAAGGTTCGCCATCACTGCCCTACGTCATGCCCGAGCTATATTACATTGCAGTTTTCTACCATTGAAGCTAAGCTGCAATTTTCAGGACCAGCCACTTTACAGAACATGGAGCTGTTGAACAAGTCTTGTTCCTCGGTGCCAAAGGCATACAACCAGTCATCTGATATGTACAAATTTATTTTCTAAAAAAAAAATGAGTTGTAAAAGGCATGTAGAAGATCTCAGGAGAATCATAAGTGTCTTCTGTCTACAGTGTCTGCTGTACTTCACTTTCCTTTTTGATCAATCTAAATACTGTGAAAAAGTGTTTACTCCCAAAAATTGTCTAGTAAGGCTTAAAGGGTTGTCCAATTTCAGTAAATAAATGCTATTGTTTGTGTAATGAAAGGTTATGCAATTTTCTAATATACTTTCTGTATCAATTCCTCACGGGTATCTAGATCTCTGCTTGCTGTCACACAACAGGAGGCTTCATTGTTCACTTCCTGTGGATAACAAACTGTCCATGGTCATGTGATGTCACACAGGTGCAGGGCTCGTTATTATCACACACAGAAATCATGATATAACGAGTTGTACACCGGTGGACAAAATCGGCTTTGAAAAAACGGAAGTTAACATATCTTTTCACAGCTATGTGGTCAGTCTGCGGTCCGTTTTTCACAGATTCTTAAAAACTATAGCTTATGGGGGGGGGGGGGTCAGGGCATTTGTGCGTGTCATTTGTGTGAACTTTTTATGTGTTTTGGACATATTTAGTTTATTTTAGAGGGTGATATAACCAGCATTGTGTGTCTCTTGTATTTTTATATTTGCACAAAAGTCACAAGTTCTTCTGCAACTCCTTCTAAACTCTTTCCTTTGCCTTGTCGGAACAAGAGATTATTTGTGGCAAAATTGTTATTTTAGGATTTTTAACTTTTTCATACATCCACATCAGGATTTTACAGATATATCAGGTGCAACACTGAAAAATTCTTGTGCAGTTAACTTTGCTAGGGGAGTGTTTAAAGTAAAAATATTGTGGCTCAAATAAGCAAAAGCGCCAAAGAAAAGTCACAAATATAAGAGAGAGAAAAATAATGACCCCCGATGAGTGATCGGACTAGGACATGCTCTTCTTTGAAACAGATGGGTCGCACGGATTGGGAACTGATCCATTAAGAAGCTTTGGATTTACTGCACCTGTGTGCTGTCTGTAAGGATACATTCACTTTGCTGTCAGGTGTCTGTTGGGAAGATCGTAATAACGGACATTTACATTTCCCTGATTGATGGCTACGAGCAGAACTCTACTTCACTCTGATGGTAAAATAAAATTGGCAGATCTCTTCTGTTAGCTGTCCGTTTTTTTTTTCTAGGTGGAAGAAAATGTATTTCTTTATTTTATCATTTTGGTCAATCACGATAGATACAATGGGAAAGACTTGTGTTTTTCAGTTCTGGAAACTTAATTATGAACACAGCCCAAAACACCAAAAAGTTTACCTTTCTGTATGCAGAGCTGTGTCCCTAGTCCCATGGGAGTGGCAAGTGAAGAGTGGTTGCCCCCAACTCCCCCATCGAGAATGGGTCCCCCCCCATTCGAGAATTCGCTCTGTCATGCATTGATTCTCAATTAAAAAAACTCCCATGCCCCATGGCTCCCCCCTCAGGACGTCATACATGTCTGCCCCACTCCTCACTGGCCACTCTCATGGGACTAGGACCACAGCTCTGCACACAGAAAGGTAAACTTTCATCTAACTTATCTTTTTTTCCGGAAAAAGACAGTTTTACTATAAAAACTCTTTGCCAATGTGTACACTATTCTCTATGGGAAATAGGGAAAAATGGGCTAATGATGACTGATTCCTTTTAATAAAGTCAAAGAAAACCAAGGTTTTTCGATTAAAAAAAAAAAACGGGAAAGGAAACGTTGAGTTTTTCTTGGTTACGGCACAGATGTTGTGATTATAATAGAGATCTTGCTTTTCAATAACAACAGATTCCCGTGACAAATAAATATCGGAGCAATATGTGCAAGTGAGTGTGGATGCCAAATCTGTGCTGCCGCTTCATTATCTGTCTAAATCGTCCAGTCGTCATCGAATTATCTCGTCTCCTGTCAGCTTTTATTTTCCCCGTCACAGACCGTGCAGGCTGTCCGCGCTTCTGCAACCCGTAACTGTTCTTCTCATTAACACAAACAAGGCGCACGCATGCCAGACTGACTTTTCATCCTGAAAGTGCTCTGTCTTATGGCTGGCAGATTTTAGAAAGTTACATTGTGTACAGGCTGGATCTGGATTTTTACCCATTTAATAAAAATTGGTTCTTAGAATGAGCTCCCCTCCTCATCATTAAATAATGATACAATTAGGTCCTCTGTGTTTTCATTAAATTACTGTAATGTATTTTCAGTTTTTTTTATGTAGGGATAGGTTATATACTGAATACAGTTTATATAAGTATTGGGTAGAAGTAAATGAAATATATAACCATTTCAATTTCTCATGTGGCCCCATGGGAAACATAAATGCCCACCCTGGCAATAAAGCCGGCTATATATCCAGCAGTTATTGGCTGTAATTTACAACTTAGTCTATGTTTTGCTAAGCATCCATGTAATGTTTGTCCTTATGCAATCCATATACCTACGTAGGGTTGTGTCCCATTTGAGTGTGTATTTTGCATGATGGTACGGTATCAATACATTTTGTAAATTGCCACATTTCCTACGTTGACTACTTTACCTTCCCCTTATCTTACCCAGGGTAAAAGTATCTCTGTTACCAGCTTTTACACTAGTAAACCACCAGCCTCCTCAGGTAGGTCCGATGGAAAACTGGTGCATGACCCTTAGTAAATGTGCTGCATTATGATCGTGTTCTATAGAAAATAAAGGGGTATCTGAAAGATGCCACCCAACAGCCTTTAAATTAACTCATGTCAAGCAAAAAGTATAATATAAAGGATACTAGGTTACTATAGGATACTATAAAGTGTATTTTATAACCAACCCCGGGGTGCTGGTAGTTTACTGATGTAAAAACTAGTGACAGGATCCAAAGAGTGGCACTTACCTTGGCCATAAAATTGCACCAATTTTTGCTCCAGTTTTCTTGTCAGGAAGTAGGAATATAGAAAAAGATAATATAGAATATGTGGAATAATATGTAATATAATAATAATAAAACAATATGTGATGATATTCCCTTTAACCTATATACAGGCAGTCCCCGGGTTACATAGAAGATAGGGTCTGTAGGTTTGTTCTTAAGTTGAATTTGTATGTAAGTCGGAACTGTATATTTTATCATTGTAACCCCAGCCAGAACTTTTTTGGTCTCTGTGACAATTGGATTTTTAAAATGTTGGGTTGTCATAAGAATCAATAAGGTCATAAGATCATTGTAGCCTAGGACTTAAGTACAATAAATTACCAATATCCAGTGGTCCATTTGTAACTAGGGGTCATATGTAAGTCGAGTGTTCTTAAGTAGGGGACCACCTGTATATCACTGGAATGAAGAGTTCAATATGTGTCTTTAGTTGGGTTAGTTAGGATTTCAAACAAAAGAGGCTTCTACCATCTTGAAAATAGTTTTCTTATAAAAATAATGGAGGGGACTATTCGCTTGACTGGGCAAAAAGAAATTGGTCTGGATTGATGACTAGACTGAACAAAACTGATAAAATCATGATTTTGCAAGTTCTATGTGATAAGGGGCATTACCTTATATATTACACCGGCATTCCTTTCTGTACAATCCCGTTGTTATTAATGTATGATGGTGATGGCTCTGAAGCCAAAGTACTGTCCCAGCTGCTGTGAACTTCTTTCGACCTGGGAAAGGACTCACATGAGCGATGCTGTGGAGTGCCAATGTTTGTTTTGGGACAGGGATTGGTGTTATAGTTACTAGTGCAATGCAGGAAGATCGCAGTGTTTTAGTCTATTATCACTACGGAGTGTAATGTTCTGTGGGGTAATATCACACTGTAGTGTCGTATCGCTCTGTACTTAGGGGCTTAGCAATCTTTCAAGACCACATAATAATTTTAGTTTTTGCTTCCTTGCTATCTAATAACCATAACTTTTTTTTTACTTCGCATTTGGACATGTGATCACATTTTACACAATTTAATGTTACATGTATACTTTTTTTATAAGAATTTTAAAAGGACAAAAAGCAAAATAATGCACTACGTGCGAGTCCGGCTCACCCTTCCAGCCGCTCTATCCTTAAACGTATGTAGGTGCTCGCAGGTCTATGTGGTGGCTTGAACACATCAATATATAGGAAACAGGAGAGTGATCTTGGCACTAATCCGCAGGTTTAAAAGAAGAGACATGAGTTGTGGAGTCTTCTTTATTGAATGTAAAAGAGTAACATGGAACATGTATCCAGAGAGAACAACACATGGACCTACGCGTTTCAGCTATTCAGTCTTCAGCATGGTCCGTGTGTTGTACTCTCTGGATACGTTTTCCATGTTACTCTTTTACATTCAATAAAGAAGACTCCACAACTCATGTCTCTTCCTTTAAACCTGTGGATTAACCGTTATTATATTTTGATACATTAGGCATTTTGGGACGCGGGGTTACACAAACATTTTTATGATGTTTTATTATTTATTTATATTAGTTCTAAGGAAAGGGGGGATTGTTTTTTTTAATAAAATTTTTAAAAACTTTTTCTTTTTTGACTATTTTTCAGACCCCCCTAGGGTACTTTAACCATATATTTTCTGCTTGATCCTACCATATACTGCCATACTACAGTTTGGCAGTATATGGGGATTTACCACATCATTTATTAGAATTTTTGTTCCCACGAATAGTCATGATTATGCTAGGTAACAGAGGGTGGGCAGTGTGGCTGGCACTGTATGGCCTGCATCCAAATATGATACATATGACTACAAAATAGTGTCTTGTATAAGGTGGAATACATTTATTAACCAATTACATGAGACATCAGAGCTATTTGTGCCATGCACAGTAATGTAAAAGAATGAAGAAAAAGAGGGAAAAGGAACCTGCACAAGGCCATATGGGAAGCCATCATAGCACCACAGCCACATGGCGAAACAGTCTCTTACATATAAACCTGGCACCAATTTGTTACTATGCCAATGTTAATTTCTTCCCCCTTTAAGTTCACTCAGCATCTACTTTTTGTAATTCTTGACATCACAGCATTGTAGTGCATGATAAATGTCATTTCGAGAACTACTATTGCTATACTCAGTGCCTTTAAGTTTGGGATCATATGGCACAGAAAATTGCTTAATTTTAGTGCAATGTTTCCATGGCAGAAAGTAACAGTACAGTAGTGGCACTTTTTAACAAATCTCATCCAACCTATAATGTAAAATATTGGCATTTACTTTAAAGGGGTTTCCCAGGATCCTTAGGATAGCTCATGAAGAGTTGATCAGTAAGGGATGGCACCTCCAAATCACATCCATGCTTTCAGACTTGTAGATGTAGCTCCCATCCACTTCTATACAAACCGTCAGTTCTGCAGCCCACCAATATATTACTTAGGGAGCTGTTTGCTTCCTGGTCCTAGTGTAGAGGCTGGATGGTACGGCTGCATAAGCATTGCACCCACCTTCTTTATACAAGGGATGTCAGTCATAGAGGTAACTGGAAGCATAGAAATCCGTGGATCAGTGGACCTGGACACAAACAGGAACTGAACTGACATGCTGCGATCAGTTCCGGTTTGCAGCATTCGGGCCGGGCGATCCAGACAGCACTAGCTGCTAGTG
The DNA here is from genome assembly GCA_019512145.1 of Engystomops pustulosus. Classification (NCBI taxonomy): domain Eukaryota; kingdom Metazoa; phylum Chordata; class Amphibia; order Anura; family Leptodactylidae; genus Engystomops; species Engystomops pustulosus. The sequence continues at coordinate 25,015,481 of CM033648.1, read as the reverse complement.
TGATGCAAGTTCAGCGCATCACACTCGCAAGTGTGGAAGGGGCCTAAAACTGCCATGGGCGGCTACTGGCTACATAGGGCACCAGACCCAAGCTTACTTAGAGTAACAACAGATGAAAGGGGGGGCCAATTAATTGCTAAAGTTTAAGGGCAACTTTCAAAAGTTCTGGAAGGGCTGTGTCAGGAGTCAACACACACGAAAGAGTAGTAAAGAGCTGGAGAACCTTCTCCTAATTGTATCAACGGGGCTGTTTGTGGCCATGGGCTGTAGAAATCTCAGGCCCCGGGCGGTTGCCAAATCGCCCAAATTATAATCTTCTAATGGTCCCGCCCTTCATGTACAGGAGCTAAATTATAATCCTCTAATGGTCCCGCCCTTCATGTACAAGAGCTAAATTATATCTTCTAATGGTCCTGCCCTTCATGTACAGGAGCTAAATTATAATCTTCTAATATTCCCGCCCTTCATGTACAAGAGCTAAATTATAATCTTCTAAAGGTCCCGCCCTTCATGTACAGGAGCTAATTTGTACAAAGATAGAAACTAAATTTACTCTCAAATGACAGATTACAAGAAAACCAATTTCTACAAAGGTTAAAAAGTTGGTGGCCTACAAGAATAGAAAACTACAGTAGTAGGAGAGATATTAGTCAGATAAGAAAAAATAGCTTGCATAGACAAAAAGACTCTCTGCGGCCGTGTTAATAACACATCTACAATCTTCCACCACAAGTAGAAGTTTATGCTGTGTTCATAAAATCGGCGTTGCTATGGATATGGCTACCCCACTGACAACCAGAGAACCACTTACTTTATCATTAAAGATATTCTTGCACTACTGGTTTGGAAGGGGAATTTCCTAGTCTTGGGCTGAAGTCATAACCAACCCCATCATAATCTGTAATTATATAAGAGGATTAAGCTCAAAACTCTGATGTGTAATTTTATTTAGTTTTCTGCCAAAACCTCTGCAGTCAATAATAGGTCCCTGCTATAAAAGGGAATGTCAAATACAAACATAACGGAAAAGGATAAAATGTCAGTGATGTTTCATGTTTTTATAGTTTTCTATAGGACATAGTTTTTGCTTTATAAATAATGATGGGTGAAACTCAGAGAAGATGTATTATTTTAATAGACAGTAATTCATATCTTAGGACTGAATTTTCTCATATCATACAGTGGAGAGTGAAATGTTAAGAAACAGAATTGATCCGTATTTCCATCTCTCTTGTCTAGGGGGCACCTGTCATTATTTCTGACATGTCTCGTCTTGTATTTCATTTCTGGAGCATTTTTCTAAGAATTACACGTTGTGATGTTTCTCTTATCCCTTCTAGAAATGTATTAATAACTGGGTTTTATTTCTTTTGTCAAGTGGGTGTGTCCTTACAAAGTCCGGCAATGGCATAACTGATTGGACAATGTCAATGAATACAAACCCCCAACTGGTGACACCCATTTCTAATCCAAAAAAACGGACAGTTATAATAAGAGATGGTTATTTCATGGGGAATAGAATTATTCACTAAAATAGACATGTAAGTAGAAATGTCAGGTTACCTTTAAAATGCAAATATGCAAGTATCTGTACAGGACCCATATATGTCTGATTTATTAGTAAATTGCAAAGCGAAATTCAGTTTGTAATACTAACCATGACTTAGGAAGCTGCCCAGAACCTGAATCGAACCTGAAAACCAGTTTGTTAACCCTATTGCTCTGCTCTCTCACTGAGGATCTCCAACTACCCTCCCATATACATTGTGAGCCCCCAAGTGGAGGGTCGTACTTCCACTTTTTCCATTTTAATGTAGTTTTGCATCATTTGTACTTCCATTTGATCTCATTTTAAAGGACATCTACCATCAGATTTTTTGTACCAAACTTACTTGCCTGTTCCATATGCCAGGGGATGACCTCACTTTTATAAAGTCCTGTGATATAGACATTGTTCTAAAAAAGATATTCAAACTATCACCTGCCTCCTGCTAATATATGCATGCCCTTCATGTTCACAGCGCCTGGCCATGCCCAATGATCGAACTACATCACGGTCGGTGGGTGGGGCCAGGTGCCATGAACACAGAGGGGGCGTGCATATGTTAGCAGGAGGCAGAGCCGAGGGGCACTTGGCTGACTTAATCCTGAGCGCATCCGGCTCATTTGAATATCTTTATAAAGTCTTTTTTTTGAACAATGACATAAAAGCAGGATCATCCCCTGACCGACAGGACGAGCAAGTAAGTTTGGGACATCAGTAAATCTGTTGGTAGATATATTTTAATGTAATGTATGTGAACCCCTTATTGAATGTACAAAACCATGGAATTAATAGTACTCTGTATATAAATAGTAAATCACTGTAATAGTATATTCTCTTTATCTTATCAAAAAACAAGAACTTCCATTAGACTCTATTAACTCCTCATTGATTTTGGGCCTTCAGGAAGCCCTAAAACATCTGGTATGATACATATGATGTATATAACAGCAATAGGGAGACTTCTTATTCAGTGAATCATTTTAGCTCTAGCAACTGCTCTGATCTTTTTTTAATAATTTTATTTTATTACTAACTGTACTTGTACTAAACTTTTCGGTGGATAGATAAATATCAGGATCTTATTTTCTCATTATACTATAAGTGGAGACTGGAACTTACCAATTCTTCATAAGAAATCAGATCCTGCCACAGGATAATTTATCAGGAATATCATACAGACAACCCCTCAGGCTATAATCCCGGCCATGGTTTTGATGGCCAATATTCTGTCCATTTGCAGTTCATTTTTTTCAAGGACTCATTAACTTTCAAAGAGTGATCTAGGTTTTTTAAAACCTGTTCAAGTTCCCGATGTTCCATGTTGTTTGTGGATCTTGGACTTGGCTGTGGAAGTTGATCATGTGAATGGAGACAAGGGGAGTCAAAGGTCCGAGAACACTGCTTAATTTCAGAAACAAAAGGTTTCTTTTAGGCAATATCAAGAACATGGCTGCCATTTTGAAGGCGCTATATTGGATTAAAACATTTTTTTCCCAACAGAAAAGTGGTCATGTGGTATGTAATTTTGCTCTCCTGATGGCCAATAGTATCATGATAAGTAACAATAGACTGCAATTAAAAGATTCTTAAACTAAACCCAAAACACTGATAAATATATATAAAGATTAAAAAACACACAAATACATATACTTTGTTCAATTTTTATTAGTGGCTGAAAAAAATGTCTAGTTTTTCAATGCATCAGTACAATAACATACATTTTTCTGAGAGGATTATATACAACCATATATGAACAAAGATAAAACATTTTAAAGTGCGAGGATTAATAAATAAAATCCAGTATTTATTTTTTTCTTGTCATGTCAGACGGAAATCTGATTGGAATTGCTGTCAAGTTCCATCATAAGAGAACACAAGGCATCATGGCTTGTGTGGGCAGAATGCAACAGACTCAATTCTAGGGCCAAAACAGTAAGAAGTTAGACTCTGCCCCCTTTTTGAAAAGGAGCTTTACAATAGAAAAAATGCCATAACCAGAAGAAGGGTAAGAAACACAATATGGACATCAGTATGTTTGTCTTAAACTGATGAATCAGATATAACAATTTGATAAAAACCATAATGAACCTGGAGGTACTCTTTAAATAAATACATCTGTACCTGATAAATAATGTTACTGGTAAACAAGAAAACCTAATGAGGTGCTAAAAATTGCTGTAACATGTTTCCTGTAAACGGTTCAGTCTACTAATGCTGGCGGTGGTTCAACTGGTCAGACCTCCAAAGATGAGATGTTTATTTCCTGAGGAATGGTCAGAAATGCATTTTTTGATCACCCCTTTAATATTTATATGTGGGATTATTAGATTGGGTTATCATGTCAGATTTTAAGGGTAAAAAGAGATATAGGCCAAATACTGACCTTTTCAATTTGCTTAGCCCCTCCAGCTGTCTACAGGTAGGACAATGGGAATGTCTAAAAGTACAAATGTTCTTAGTTGCCCATGGCAGCCAATTACATCTCAGCTTTCATTTTACCAGTGCTCATGAATATTTAAAAGTGGATCTGTAATTGGTTGCCATGGGCAACTAAGAACATTCTTACTTTTAGACAGCTTGATAAATCTACCCCAATATGTACAATGTTCACAGCTCTTCCTGCTCTATAACATGCTACCTGCAGATAGAACACTATGTACAATCTGCTCAGGTCCTTTAGCTTTATAACATGCTGCCTGCAGATTGGACCCTATGTACAATCTACTCAACCCCTCTGCTCTATAATATACAAATTATTTATCCACTCTACTTTATAACATGTGTTCTGCAGAAATTATACTATGCCCACTCTGATCAGCTCCTACTGCTCTATAACATGCTGCCTGCAATGTGTATTATAAAATGATTTTGTTATAGTTAAGACAACTTATCCACCCCTAGCACTTAGCAATAGACAGAAAAATGCATTGTATGCCCATCAAATAGTTAAAACATCCCACGTACATCTTTTAACCTCTTTGGCCAAAAGTCTGTCTACGTTGGAATAGCTCCACTTCTATATTTTAAATGTGGCCAAAAATAAAGAAAGGAAGTGAATGTGGTAGTTTAAAGAGGTTTTCCAAAAACATCCAAGCTATCTCCTGGAGTTGCTTGGAGGGTCCAGAGACTCAGAAGAACACTGCAAGAGCAATAAGGATTTTTAGGGGCATTATGGTAGTGTAATGGAAACACATCTGCCCCCAAAAGTCCCTCATTTTCCCTGCGGTATACAGCTATGCAAAACAAGGTGGACCTTGGCAGCTCATGGCTTCACTAGAAAGGAAAGGGTATAGTTAGTAAAGTAATACAAGAAAGATCTTTCTCCCACAACAGACAACATAATAAAAGATATGTGTAAAGTGAAATATTAAGCGATGTGCCATAATGGCAAAGCTTTTGTCCATAAAAGAACATCACGTAGCCCAAGAATATAAATATAAAAAAGTTAAATACAGGGTATCAGCCTATGACGTGTCTTTTGTGCTTTAAGTTCTCTTGGGTGATATATAAATGGACTTTTATAACTCAAGAACAAGATCCATGATCACCACTGACCCAATAATTGCCATAAGGTACCTTCTACATGAGCATTAAATTAATTGAAATGGCAAAATCAATACAGAAGGAAGGGGCGATAAGCTCCTAATGTAACATTGTGCAGAAAGGTTACATAAGTCACCAATGATCCAATGGAGTCGGCATCCTCATAGGGCATATAAACCATCAAGTTGTCTTTTTTGTACTAGCAATACATGGATAAACATCCAGGAGGGACAAATACAATCAAATCTGCAGTACAATTTCTCTTGGCTTTACGCTACGGTACTTTATTAGACTTCATAGATGTAATGAAATGCAGAACTTTCTGTCGGTTACAAGGAGTCTTGACCCTTGTTGAGACTGGTTTTGTATGAATATCATTATACAAATATTTTATGCATTTTACAGCCGAGATGTACGCTGCTTAAGGGTTGATATTCATACCCTAAAATGTAGATTTTATGAGAATAATCTTCTTAATGGTTTTTTTATATATTTTAAATTTGCCATTAAACGTATGTCATTCTCTCAATGTATGAAAATTTGGGAAATCACTGCAATGAAGTGGCCAAGGTGCAAGAAAAGAACGCGATCATTTCTTATCTTGTCAGTGCAGCCTCCTGTTCAAATCTCATTGGCCATTAAACATAGTCAATGTAACCTCCGAATAGACAGAAAAGCTAAGAGTAGGCGCAAAACACTATTCAGTGGTTACTTCTAGCAAAAAGCCAAGATTACCGTTGTCACGTCTACATCAATCAAACAGTGATGAAACATCCCTTTCCAAGGCCGGTGGGCTTACTCTCCCACGACTGATCCCTGTAAAAAAAAATAATAATAATTTCCTGTCTTAACCCAAATCCCTTTGTTTTTGTAGTATATATGGCGTAGTATAATTCCCACACCCTATATAATGCCCCCCATAGTGGGCCCGTATAAGACCCTTATAGGGAGCCCTATAATTACCCCCTTTATGAAAGCCTTCCCACCCTCCTTTCCTTTGTTCTATATCTGTTAATCCATATCAGTATTAGAGAAGATCTTTTAAATAGCTCAGGATATAAGAAGGCCACACAGACTGGCAAACCTGCCAATTTGGTTGGTACCAGTTGAGTATAGTACCTGTATAGTGGGTGTCAATACTCCCCTGAGTGATGATGTTCACGGAAAGAAGAATCAGTTTGGTTCCAAATCTGAATATTTTTAGGAAAAAAGTTTTTTCCACCAGGCTTGGACTGGACCGCAGGCTAATCGGCCTTTGAGCTTGGTGGGCTCCCAGGCCCTGTATCAGATGTGCAGGATCCTCACAATACATCATACTGATATTATTCAGCAGACGACATTTCAACCACCCTATAATAATATGGCTAAAATGATCGCACACCCCCGTTTTGTTTTTAGATGCTCTGAACGACTGAGATGACATATAAATATTGAGGGAGATTTATAAGAAGAGTCTGAGGAAAAACTGTTTTAGCTACCCATGGAAACCTTAATGCTATAGGGAAGATGAAAGCTAAGCTCTGATTGGTTGTCCATTGGCAACTAGAACAATTCTGCTCTCAAACATTCCTTATAATCTCCCCGATAATGTTTAGCAAACCAGTATCTTTCCTCCCCAAGCCTTCTTAATCATGCTGTGGAGCTCGATTACATTGCAGCATCTTTCTAAAGCCCGAGACCTGATCCTTCATGGCCCTGTATTCCTGGCTCACAAAAAGTCAGACTAAAGAAAAAGGCCTGTCAGCCGGTTACTGACAGGGCTCCAAGCCATAGCACTCCGAGGCATGGGATAGAAAACAAGCTATGGGTCAGCTATGTTTTCGTAATTTGAAAATGAATATCTATTTGCACGTAGCTGTACAGCTGTGAGCCCCATGAAAAGATTTTACTAATGGTTTCTAGGCACTCCAGTCCAACACTATTTACCAGGAGCAGGTCCGGCGCCAGAACTTGGCATACCTAGGCAAGTGCCAGGGCCCAGAGCTTCTGGGGGGCCCACATAAGGCTGTACATAAGGAATCAATGGGGGTGAGGGGCTGTATCTATTGAATCCGCAGGGTGTAAGGGGGGTTTATATAACATAACCATGGGGGGCTGTTTGGTATAATAGACTAGGGAATATTTAAGGAACAGAAGACTGTTTTAGTTTCTGAATTTTGAAAGCTGGCACGCAAGCTGGGGTCTTCTGAGTCTGTCGCTCAGGGGTCTACTGAAACCTGGAGTCGACCCTGACTAGGAGTTACATATACTGAAGGTCAGCAAGAAAATGTAGCAACTGTAGTAACTTTTAACTATATGATCAGAATACTTAGTTATCTACACTTCTATACAAAACACTCCAATATTTAAAGTGCATTCAATTTTGCAAAGTTTTTTTTCTATTAATTGAGATGTACTGGAACAATAACATTATGTACAAAAATGCACAAACCCTATAAACATAAAAATGCTCATGATGTGCTTCCACAGCTGGGTATAATGCATGATACTGTTGATACATAGTCACCACAAAAACAAATGTAATTGATTAATCATGCTGAGCATCATGCTGCCGCAAGCATTCTACAAAAATGTGCTTTTACAGTAAAAATAAAAATGTGTGCATAGAATATAAACCATGCATTGTAAAAAAAAATCCATCACAACAATCAACACTGGGACTGTTGGAATGTGCAATAAAAGACCATATGATTTCATTCCAACAGGGATGTTTTCTCCTGCGTGCTATGTGGACCTGGGCAGCTGCCAGCTGTCTAGATACATCAATGACAAAGTACCCACATATTGGTGGCAACCAGTTGACTGAAGATATAGTGTCATAGGTATGCAGAACGAAGGAACACGCTGTACCCAATCCGGGTAACCACGTCCTACTGCTCTGGAAGAATTCCCTAATGTTAAGACACAAGGATATGTTACCACATTGAGCCAATACATACAGCAGAACTAAACAACAGCAAGGAAGTCAAAGTAATTAATTGCCACTAGGTGATACTAACGTCTATGAACAAATGTCATGGCAATCAAGCCGAAGAGGAAAAGAAGGCGAAAAAAACTTGAAATACATATGTTTTGAATAAGGTCAGAGCCACGTTGTGATTTACATTTAGCCTACGGCTTACAAATAATTAAAACATTTGCAACTTTTTATGCCCCTAACCACCAGGGTCGGCTCCAGGTTTCAGTAGGCCCCTGGGTGACAGAGCCTCCATAGGCCTTTGGAGTGAACTCACATGGTAGCATTAAAAATTCAGTAACTAAAATAGTTTCCTGTTCCCTAAAATATTACCTAGTTTATCATACCAAACAGCCCCCTCACGGTTATTTTATATAAAGCCCCCCTCAACCCCAAGCAGTCCTTATGTACAGCCTTATGCGGGCCCCCCATCAGCCCTGGGCCTCGGGATTTGCTCAGGTATGCCCTGTGATAGCGCCAGCCATGCAAAACAACCTTGATGCCAAGTGAGATGGAGAGTTGTTATAGCTACTGAAGGCTATAGCAGAATTGTGCACCAAGGTGGACAAGGCGTAAAATTAATCCGGGCATACAGAGCCTCTTAGTAATTTGGGAACAACATAGGAGTAGATCACAACATGTACACCATGGGGGTGATGTATCATTGCTTTTTTTGTCTATATTTTGATGCAGTTGTGGTGAAAACGCTGCATTGCAACTTTCCACTATACATAATGAATATAGGACAACGCAAACTCACTTTGACATAGACACTGTTTGCACCAAATTCATTTTGGATAGACTAGTTTTTACAATAGGACATGAAAGGTGACTTTTCATTTTGGTGCAACTTTTGACGCGAATTGATGCCTGTCCCCACCCTAGTCTATGTTCTGAGACTTGATGATTTATTGCTACTTTTTATGCGACTGTCGCAAACAACCCCCCTAAAGTAATTGTGTGGGATTTTTTGTAAATTTTTCTGCATTTGGAATTTTTTTTGCAGCTTCCCATTGTATTGCATGGTATATTAAATGTTACCACTGGAAATTCCAAATTGTTATACAAGAAACAAACCCTCATATGTCTCTGTAAACCGAAAACTAAAAAAAGTCCTGGGTGTTAGAAGGAGGGAAACAAAAAAAAGAACAATATTGTAAAAAATGAGAAGGGAATTAGCAGCACAGGGTTAAAGGTCAAGAAAAAAAATGATTATAAAAACCACCACCATAGATTATTCCCATATATTCCAGCCAGTTACACAGGGAGTTAAAGCGTTAAACAAGCCTCGAACAAAAAATTCTTTTACGTCAATATTCCTTCCAAAGAATCACAGTAGGTTTTCTTAGTAAAACATGTCAAGCATGTGACAAGAATAAATAAATGTTCCAATGACAGAGGTATAAAATAAAATCTACGAGTGTATCAGTAAATCACATTTCGAGCACGGAGACTCTTGAGGTTTTGTATTGATGAGAAGCATTTCTGTTAAATAATATGTGTTAAGGGCTTGTTATTAATGGCCGATACTGAGAAGATTCCAAGAACTGTTTCATAACTCGGCTGTAATCCCTACAAAGTTTCTGCTTTAGTTAAATAGGAGGTTTAGCAGAACATTACACTCACTGGGCTTTATGTCTGCTGTTGTGTGATCAATATAAGAGAAGCTTTTAATTCCAAACACACAGGGGGGCATTTATTTATCGACTTTCAATCAGAAAATTGGCAGATTTATTTTCCCCTTACTCTGCCTCTTGTGCCTTATTTATGAAGTGTCGGCTTTTCAGACACTCACAATTCGTTCTGTTTTTGGGTGCAAAATTATGTTCCGCTAGTGAATCCGACACTTTTCAGGCACTTCTATTTTTCCGGCTGGTTTTGTGGTGCAAAAAGAGAGCAGCTAAAAGCACCTCCAGGGAGTTTTATTTCAACTTCACTGCCACGCTGTACAGTTGAAACGCAGGACCGGCGTATTCATGAGGGGGTGGGATTAGGGGCGGTGACTGCCGCATGACAAGCAGCAGTCACCTCTGGCCTATAGAGAGGGCGGTCCGGGGAAGAGGCCGCGCCTCAGACTGCCCCCTGATGAATATGCTGGACCGCTTTGAGACCGCTTTGGCGTTTCCAGTGTACAGCGCAGCAGTGTTTGTTAGCGTTATCGGAGGTCATTTTTAAGGGTGACAGGTCCTCTTTAAATCACACTGAAAATCATAGCATGCTTCCTGCGCTACCCTGCACCCAAATTAAGAAATGCCCCCAACAGTTCTGATAAAACCAGAAAGCGTGGATAAAGTCAGGGTAAAACTACAGAAGTAGCAGCTGCTATGGAGCCCCAACATCCAACCTGACACATTAAAAAATGGAGAATGTGCACCATTATATAAATATTATGCTGCACATTTTAGAGTATAATATGTATACTGTATCTTCTATGGGACACAGCATGAATCGGCAGCTCAGATAAGAAATGTCGGAGACGGAGGGGACAGCAGAACGACAGGACTAGGGATCTCTCATTTCTTCCCCCATATTTTCTGTGGGGGTTGGGGTCTGCTATGGAGCCCTGCCTCCTAGTTACACCCCTGAATACAGTATACAAAGTTTATTTCAAAATCTGACCAATAATTCTTTTGGGTGCGGCATGCAATATACTAATTTTTATTTAAAATCAGGTAGAAGGCAAATTCATCACTGAGTTGTACTTGTTAGCATAAATTTTATTCCAATTTCAATAGAAACAATAGCCTGTGCATGAAAGTCAAAGCTAAAGCGGTAAGACCTCCCTGGGTGACAGGTGACATTTAACAGCAGCTCTTAGAGAAATAACATGGATGACAATGATAACCGTAAGGTAGCAACCAAACGTCTACGAAACTGACACGAGAAGATTGAACACATGGGAATTCCAACATTTTTGAAATGACATAGAAGGTCCTTTTTCGTCACCACAACATGGGTGTGACTAAATGGGGTAAACACTGCTCCAAAGACTAAAAATTGAGCACAAAAATAGTTAACACACTCATGAACACGTATCAAATACAGAGGAACAGAGTATCAAAAAATAAAAATTTCGAAACATAAAAAAACTTCCATTCTAGTGCTGCAAAGTCCGATCATAAGTCATCCTGTTGCTGTTGGAAGTAATAATGATGCGTTGTTCCTGTACCTTATCTGTTCCTGAATAACTGCTCATTGCTACATTTAAAAAATAATTTCTAAAAAATTCTTTCAATCTAGGAACATTTCAGCTCTTTAAATCCCCCCTTGTATATACCACTACACTGATACTAAGGCCAGCAGTACACAACCATGGTTGCTCCATGATCATGATAGCAGTTTGGACGCTGCTGTTTCCTGTGGAAGAGGGGACTCTTTGTATCATATATATCACAATGCTGTACACATCCTTTTTTCGAGTTGTGAAATCCTTCCAGTGCAATGTCCATGATTCATAGACTGACCACGATCATGTGGCACTGGTCTAAGAGGCGTGAAGTAAGACCAACCCTACATCTCTGGTATCCTCAACATTAGGCTACATTCACATTGACACGTGTGCCCGCCGTACTGTAGCCACCGGGGAGAGGAGGAGCGTTGATCACCCCTACCCATCTCCATAGAGGAATACTGCGCACGGACATGTCCTATCTTTCCACGGGGGTATGGAACGGTATGGTGCCGCACTTGCGTTGCACCGTACTGCTCCTGTAGGGCGCCTTGCGCCCCATTACTGCCTATGGGGGACGTATATATGTCGTAAATACGTCCCCCATACGTGTGTGAATGCAGCCTAAGATTAATTAAAAAAATGTTAAATATTTTCTAAAAGTTAACAATAAAGGTTAACAAAAAGATTTTTAAAAAGGCACTTATTATGGGCATAAATTCACCAACAGTTACTAACAGCAGGAATATCGGAGTTAAAAATTAAACAAAGATTAGGAAATAATGTATGTGACTGCTCATACGTGGGAAGTTGCAGCTATCAGCAGTCTGAGTTATGGCAGTAATGTATGCTATATCAGAAATTGGATATGTTTCTGCAAATAAAGTATTTCAAATATTTTAATTCTTTGTTTGATCTTTTTCATCTAAAAGCGCATGGATGGGTGTAGAGGAACATAGCAGACCAGTTCATTTATCATCCAGAAAGTTGCTATTTCACTTAATCCAGGAAATATTGGAAAAGGCCCAGAAAATTAAGCCTTTTTTGGGGGGAGGGGGCAGGATTGGTTAACAGTCAGCTTTGGGTGGTCACCAGCCAGTGAGGACTTTTCAGAACATTTTTAAATTTCTGTTGTGGCACAGCAGTTCGGCTCACTAATAGCACGATGGGACACGTTGCATGCACTGGTGGGAATTTTGCATCAGTATTTGAAAGCCAAGGCCCGAAGCAGACCAAAAAGTGACATGGAAAGATATGAACGTCTTCTGAATTTAGGACTCATTTCTAAAGTAAATACTGACAAAATAATTGCTATGTGACATTAGTCTAAAACTTCAACCTATTTAAATGTTATAAAATCCCATCCTACACAAAAGAAGCCCTCGTAAGGCTACATCAGCCATATTATTATGGGAATACGCCATTAAAGGGTGAAATTAAGGCAACTAAAATTAAAGACAACAATAAACCAGATACATAGTTGATGTCATTGCCTCGTGATGTCTATATTGACATAAATTGTCTTGTGGAAATCCTGTAGAAAACCCAGAAGTTGATATCTGATGTCTGGCTAGAAGGGGTGGAGCCTAATAATTTAGGACCAAATCTTGAGGGGAAAGAACATCTGGGAGCCATATATACATATTTTTATATCATTCTTGATACAGCTCATACTGTAATAGAAAAAACATGAAGGGGGGGGGGTTATCAAAGTTTGTGACTATAAACCCCCCCCCCCCCATGCGTGTAGTGTGTAGTGGGCAGTGTTTGACCACAAACTGCACAGGAAATAGTGCAGGTCATTGCATAATTAATGTAGAACCTGGCATAGAATTGCCCACCCACACGGTTAAGTGTTAGGACCAAAGTGGCTGGGATCACATCCCGATGTGCCAGTACATAATACATCCCCCCCCCCCCAAAGTGCTTCTATGCATCTTCTGTGTTTCGAAGTTAGTGTTGCTATAGGTATGAAGTTTTAATTTTTTCCATAAATTTTGTTTTACAAACATTTTATTTTGCTTTTATTTAACTAGGTTAACCCTAATACAGGCGGTCCCCTACTTAAGTAAACCTGACTTTCAGACGACCCCTAGTTACAAATGGACCTCTGGTAATTGGTAATTTACTATTGTTTAGCCCTAGGCTAGAATAAACAATATATAACAATAACAATTATTAAAGGTGTCTGTAATGAAGCTTTATTGTTAATCCTTGTTCCTATGTCAATCCAACATTTTTAGAATCCACTTCTAAAAAATGTGTCTGGAGCTGCAATTATAAAATATACAGTTCGGCCTCACATACAAATTCAACTTAAGCTGCAGAACCTATCTGTAATGCAGGTCATATTCAGCCAATTAAATTGGGCTAAGCTGCAATATTGGACTCATCATTTAGACAATAGTGGTACTGTGGGATGCTTAAAGGACATCTACCATCAGAAATACTGATGGAAGAGACCTATAACGTACTTACTCATCAATAGGTCTTCCCTCCCATACAATTTTTATTCAATTCTGGGACAGGGCGATTTCCCTAAAAAAAAGTTTTATAAAATATGCTGAGCGCGAGGCACTCAGGCTTCCGTTACCTGAGTGGTGGCTGATAATATATTCATGCATTCTTCTTAACACAGCCGAGTCCCGCCTTTTTATCACTGCCGTTGACGTGCACAGGCTCCTTGCACAGTCGAAGCTGGAGAGATTTTGAGACAGCCGACTGACTCATGGGCAGTCTGAGTGATAAGAAGGTGGGACCCGGCTTTGTTAAGAAGAATAATCAGCCCCCTGGAGCCAGGAGGTGCTCAGGTGAAGTAAGCCTGAGCGCCTCCTGCTCATTAGAATATTTTTTAGGGAAATCGCCCTGTCCCAGCATTGAATAAAGCCAGTATAGTAAAGAAGACCTCTTGATTAGTAAGTACATTATAGGACTATTTGTATTTTTGTCCTTTAAGGGGGAAAAAGGCGATTTAACATCTGTAATTGTATAGCAGTCAATTGTCAGATTTCAAAAAGTTCCCAAATATTAGGCCCCTCTTCATTATAAAACATTCATGAGCTCACCAGGACCTCCATCATTTAGTCAAGATCTAAATATACTTCTACAACCTGTAGGTGTCACTCTTTCCGCTGCTTTATAAAGGGATTTAGTCATTGGCCAAAAGTCCCTATTGGCAGCAGCTGCAAGAGTTACATCACATGAAAATTATTTGTGAAAGATGGCAACACGGCAGATATAAACAAAATGATGAATGGCTGATAAAGGTAAGTGATATTTAACATTTTTCAACATTTACCAAGGTGCTCCAGACCAGATGATAAATGTAATGGATAGAATTGGGTCACGAGAAATGGCCAGTTTACTTTGTAGTGTGCCCTATCACGCAGGGGTGTTACTATTAGGATTCTAGATGATGTAGTGGCACCTACGCCCTCTTAGAAGATAAGTGCTACCAGTATATTTTGAATGATGCAAGATTTCCCTTAGAGCTCATTCACACGGCTGTCTGCGGGGCCGTACATGCGCCCGCAAATTTGAGGCTGCATGTACGTCCCCATAGACGGCAATAGAGGCACAGCTGGGATACATGTGTGGCACCGATCCAGGCCGCACACCACAAAAAGATAGAGCATGCTCTATCTTTCGGCGAGTGTGCGGGCGTGCACCGCTGTTTCCTATGGAGGGAGGAGGGATCGCTTCCTCCTCCTCTCCAGCACACCGCTTGTGAATGTACCCTTAAAGGCTAAAGGCTTTGCAGTATCTTCCCATATTGTTGCAGTTTGCATTGCTAATCAAGCTGTCAGAATACAAAGACATAACATAGAAACCATTGACGGGAGCCATTAGGATTCCTTAAAAAAAACACTGTAAGCAGAAGCCATGGTGCCTTAACCAAGCCTTAAATAAAGAAAATTTGCTATGTAGACTCCTTAAGTACAGCAATATCAACTATGGGTTGGTCTTTAAAACGGGCAAAAGTAAATTTATTAATTTTTTCAGGCATGAAAGACTGTTTTGTGTATTTTTATGTGTAAAAAATAAAGAAAAAAAACCAAAGAAAACTATCCCCTAAACTTTAGGACCTAAAGGAAGTGATATTTTATGGGGTAGGGACAAAAGGTTAAATAGTGCCCCTAAAGGGGTGTTCCAACGAAGACAAGTTTCTTATATGTACTCAGGATAACAAAATAACACTTTCTCTAATTCACTATTATTAATAAAAATGCAGCATTTCACAGAAATAAGTCCAACCTGTCTCTATCAGTCCTGCTGTACACAATTTCAGTTTCCCCTAGACACGACCAGTAACTTCTTACTTGGATTCGGGACGCCATCTTGGATTGGGATTGTACAGATGAGATTTCTGACTGTCCATGATGTGTGTCTGTAGCCACGCTCCCTGCACGGAACTCAGAGAAACTCACTAATTACTTCCTGCCAAGACATTGCGAGGAGAAAGAGACGCTATAAACTACAAGGCTATAAGTGTTCGGGGGGAAGAGGGAGACAGGCACATGTCTGTGAGATGTAGCAGAGCTCACAATGTAACGGTCTGTCAGCCTCTGTGTAATCTCATGCATCTCATATCTTTCTCATCTCTCTTTCTATTTATCAGTGTGTTAGTACAGTGTCAAAAGCCAGATGAAAGTGCATAAACACCTGTACCCTGATAATGTAACCACATTGTCACCCCACAAAACTAGATGGGTAATACAGTAATGTGTCTGCTTGGAGAGGCACCGCCCACACCAGGGATTTTACACTGAGCACCATAGAGAGTGATAGGAGCTAAACAGCAATAAGACTGTAAAGTAAGGGGTTAAATTATCTTTATTGTGTTAACATCACTAGGGGATTGAGATGTGAGAATTTTCTTTCATGGGAAAACCCCTTTAATATGCTTCCATATTTTCTACTATTAATAAGCAAAAAATAAAAACACAAATGGTTTGAGTCCAGCTGCATTCATGAGCAGAATGCTCAGCTATCTTTGCCTTCCCTCTTGTGATAGTGACAGTCAAGTTTCTAGGTAAATACATTTACACTGCACTTACAGCAAATAACTGATATTGTTTTATATAATAAAAAGTTATACAATTTTCCAATATATTTTCTGTATCAACTTCTCATAGTTTTCTAGATCTCTGCTTGCTGTCATTCTATAGGAACCTTGATTGTTTACTTCCTGTGGATAGAAAAAAGGTAATCAGAGAGTAATCAGAGCAGTGTGATATAACAAATCGTGCACCTGTGTGACATCACATGACCAGGGATATAACAAGTCGTGCACCTGTGTGCCATCACATATCCAAGGACTGTTTTCTGTTTTTATCTACAGAAGTAAACAACAATGAAGCCTCATATAGAATGACAGCAAGCAGAGATCTAAAAACTCTGAGGAACTAATACAAAAAAACACATTGGAAAATTGTATAACTATTCATTACACAAACAATAACAATTATTTGATGAAAGTGGACAACCCCTAAGGCTATATTCACACTGCCGTTGCCCGCCTGTACCGTACCGGGCAACGGCAGTGCACGGGGAGAGGAGGAGGAGGTGAGCGCAGCTCACCCCTGCCCCTCTCCATAGGAAGTAATGGCGCGCCCTATCTTTTTCCGGGTACAGAGCGGTACGGTGCCGCACGTAGGGCGCCGTGCGCCCATTGCCATCTATGGAGGACGTATATCGGCCGTATATACGTCGGCCGTATATACGTCCTCCATACGTTAGTGTGAATGTAGCCTTAAACTGTATAAAGTACAGTGCCATGCACCACTAAAATAAGTGCCCACCTAGTTCAGGGGCCCATTAACCTGGGGGGCAGTTCCAACCTGAATGTCAAGAATTATAGTAGTTTCACACTTCCACAGACACTAATCATATATACTATAAATATACACTATAAACTTAATACACTATTTACCAAATCTTTAAACATAAAGAGGGATGGGAACTACAAAAAAATTAGGAATAGGTGTTACTAATGTTTTCTTAAAATATATATTCACCAAATCAGTCACTCTATAAAATCCAGTATAAACTATATATCACATTTTGCTTTACTTTGCTATTTTTGCTGCCCTAAAAGGGTTTTCCTTAACAACCCTGAAGTCCAATGAGCAGCTCTTCTAACTTTTTTCTTTTCAAATCTCTTTTTATTGGGTTTCTTTATTGCAACTATCCAAAATACCTACATGCATGGTCCCCATTGTATGGACATGTCACACTCTTCCAACTTTTTTAACCACAACTTACAACCAGATATATGGTATATTATGTAATATAACAAGGATTTAGAATGAAGGTCACTTATGAATAGTGATGAGCAGACCCAGACGAGCTTGACCAAGCATTCATCGGTGACACCTGCGATACTTGCATCAATTGTGGGGGAGACGGGGTTATCCCTTAAAAACCAGCAACCTTGTAATTGTCAGTGGCCCATATTGTCATTCTCCGTGACATAGCGGGGAGCAAAAAGAAGACAGCACTGATCGCAGGTGTTAGGCTTAATTCACGTTGCACGACGGGCACAGGTTGGCGCCGGGGTGAGCACTCCATAGAGATATATGGCGCACGGTGTCGTATTCCCAGGAAAGATAGGACATGTGCTATCCGGGTATGGAAAGGTATGGTGCTGCACATTTGCTGCACCGTCCCGCTCTCTACGGTGCCATGCACCCATTCCCGGTCTATGGGTGACGTATATGCAACGTATATACGTCCCCCAATGTCGTGTGAATGAGCCCTAAATGCGGGGTCCTATTCTAAAAGCCGCCGGCAGTTAGCTTTGGATTTGGTTTGTATTCCTGGACTTTTGGTCCAGGTTCGGTGAAACCCGCTGGCCCGATTTCCCCTGGTTTTGCTTACCAATTATGATGCAATTCAATAATACTAATAACTTGCTACCATGTGAACAATATCTGAACTGAATGTATGCTTTTATTATCTAGGACACCAGTAAAGCTACACCTGCAAGTGATGGCATACACCATGTGATATTATGTGATGCTTGCAGCCTAAAAATATGTATAGTCTCCTAGGGAGCAGGATGTTCTCTTTAAAAGCCTGCTGCAACTTATGTCAGCCTTGGCATTGATTGTCCATTAGTTCTGCTTCAAATGCGCTCATAAAATCCATTGTGGAATATGACTATATAAGAAAGTTCTGTTTATAAAATATAAATATATACGTAATGGGAGGGAATAGAATTGCATCTCATACTCATGCTGACGTTCTAAGATTGCGAACCCATTGAGCAAATTGCTCTGCGCAATTTAAATCAATTGTAAGTGATTGCAATAAAACGCAAGTGTATCCAGTAGGTAAAGAGATTCTGCAATTGTTTTAAATCTTACACAACTAAAGATTAGAGTAAATACTGAGATTATTAACCAGATTGCATGTACATGCATTGTAGAAGGCTGTAGGTGAGTTTGATTTGTTGAGGTTATATTCACACCTGTCCTGTGACACTCCAGTAGGGTCTCCCTCGAGGTTTCCATCGCCTTTGATGCCAAGAAAAGCATAGTTCACACTGCTATTCTTACTGTTCAATTGATGGAAACATTAATGGAGCCTTTTATAATCATTACATAATTGGCCGGTAATGAACAGGGACTAACATTTATCTTTCCATCCCAGTGTTACAATCATGACACTGCAATTTCCATGAACGTGTGCCACAATGCCATACACCAGACACAAAATGATAAGTACATACTTGTTCTACTTAGATTGAGTAGAAGCCCCAAAAGTAGTTTCAAAAGGAGCTACACTCAGACATAGTCAGGGCTACTTTAACACACTCATTAGCCCAATTTAAAGGTTCTGAGGTCCTAGTTACAAATGGACCTCTGGATATTGGTAATTTGCTGTACTTTAGTCGTAGGCTACAATGATTAGCTGTAACAGTTATCAAAAGTGTCAGCAATTAAGCTTTATTACTAATCCTTGTTCATATGACAACCCAAAAGTTTTAAAATCCAATTGTCACAGAGACCAAAAAAATTTTGTCCAGAGTTCCAATTATGAAATATACAGTTCCGACTTACATACAAATTCAACTTAAGAACAAACCTAAAGAACCTATCTTATATGTAACCCTGGGGCTGCCTGTATGTACATATATAGTAGTTAGTAGTACTGTGTTATTTACTGCACATGAAGGATATGAGTAGTATTACTGTGCCCATATATACAGGATAGGAGCATTAGTACTGTGCTGTGACTATATATACAGGATAGGAGCAGTAGTACTGTCCTATATCCATATACAGGCAGTCCCCGGGTTACGTACAAGATAGGGTCCAGAGGTTTGTTCTTAAGTTGAATTTGTATGTAAGTCGAAACTGTATATTTTATAATTGTAGATCCAGACAAAAAAAATTTGGCCCCAGTGACAATTAGAGTTTAAACATTTTTTGCTGTAATGGGACCAAGGATTATACATAAAGCTTCATTACAGACACATTACAGCTGATTATTGCAATCTGGGACTATAGTAAAGCATCCAGAGAGCTTCACCAAAGGTCAGAGGGGTCTGTATGTAACTATGGGTTGTCTGTAAGTCGGGTGTCCTTAAGTAGGGGACCGCCTGTATACAGGGTATAAGTAGCAGTATTGTGCTGGGCAGGATTAATATTGCTGTGTCTATATATGCTCCATTAGAATAGTAGTACTGGGATCTACCCAAATATGAAGGATAAGAGTAGTAGTACTGTGCTCTGTCTATATTTGCAGGGTACGTTTAATAGTACGTTCGGTAGACATATTAGTACTATGCTGTGCCTATATATGAAAGACAAGAGTAGTAGTACGGGATGTGCCCACATATGTAGGATATGTGTCTTGTCCAAATATACAGGATAAAATGAGTATGACTATCATGTCTATAAATGAAGGATAAGAGTAGTCGTACTGGGATGTGTCCCTATTGTATATGCAATGGGGCTCAATGCACTAGGGTTAAAGTGGTCCTGAGTACAGTACAAAACATTACCTCCCTATTCAACGTTATCAGCAATATAGCACTCCAAACGCTCAACATATTGTATATCCCATATTAAATGACTAAAATATCATTGCTCAGAATGGCTCTGATGTACACCTATAGGAGCCTGTAACCTTCCAAACTGAGCTGCCTCTGTGTGTAGGATATTATAACATAAGCATAATAGGACATGATGTAGATCAGTATTTATGTGATTTATGAAAATAAATCAACAAGCCCCTGGATGGTTTCCCAAAAAATCCCATTTGCTTTCTGTAAATTAAAACTAACTACCTTATATACTCGAGTATAAGCCTAGTTTTTCAGCACAAAAATATGTGCTGAAAACCCAAACTCGGCTTATACTCGAGTAAACAAAATATAGGTTTTACCATGTTTTTGTGGTAAAATTAGGGGCCTCGGCTTATACTTGGGTCGGCTTATACGGTAGTAATTATCTAAATCAGACAAACAGGAGCAAGAAAATGAAGGACTCTGCAGCCATATATCACAACAGGTGAGGTCTGAAGCAGTTATGTATCTCTAAAAATGCTCATAAAAATTGAAAAGTATCTTTAATACTTTTTATGTTAGTGGCTTTTTTAAATTCACAGAAGTTAATGTGGCAGATTTGGCCTTTTTTAGGAAAGAATTATGTGGCAGCAAAGAAAAACCTTGCACCAGGTTTTTCATGGGGATTAGTCACTTAATGGGCCGGCTATGCAGGAAAGGGATGTGTTACAAAAGTTGAGCAAATGTAACAGATTTTTGGAGCATTTGTCTAGTGTAAACTAAGCCAATAATAATAGGGGGCACAACGTTTTACTTTTGTCATAATAGATCTGGGGATACTTTAGTTCTTTTATACACCTTTCCCTAATAATAATGCTGTTCATGTGAATGGAGTCTGCTTTGATGCGTAAATAAAGCTTTGACACGTTTTTTTTTCTGAAATGAATATAGTAGAGGATAATCGTTAACTTTGTAATACACATCTTTAAGAAAAACAGCTGCTCTGTATTTTTTTTCTGCTTCTTTCTCCTGCACTGAGTAGTATATCTAATCTAATCTACATCTATAGCCTGATGTCCCTCCATTTCTGGAGGCTAATGACCCTCCTAAATGGGCCCTCTATCTCTCAGCTGTCAGTGGATACAGGACAGAAAGATGATTTACAAAAACTGCTTAAATAAGGAAGAAAGGCAGGGGAAAAAGAAGGAAACAGGAACAAATTTCTATGATAGTTTACTTTTATCATCAGCATTTATCATTCTAGTTTCTCCAACACTTTTTTAGCGCAATTTTTGGCCAAAGTCTATCTCTATTACACCTTCTGGTGTGAAGTCATTTCAGATGATAATTTCTGAAGTGCAATATTAAATTACATTCTAATAAACCACACAGTTCATAAGCCAAAAAAAGCTAACCTTGTGACACAAATAATAAATGCTCCCAATGGTTCTATACTTTACCCTGCTATAAAAACTACCATCACAAAGATTAAGATTTATAGGAAATGACAAAGAGGGAATTTTTCTCCTTGTCTTTGGGATTTAATGCAATAAAGATCACCGGGGAATAAGGTGACCTTTAACTAATACCAGGCCGGGGACACACTAGGTATAACCATGATCCTGGATGCTTAATTGCCATGGCAAATGAAATGTTTAGTCTAATAGCAGTTCTTATTCTTCATTACTTATGACTATTGATAATCTACTATTGCATCAAATTGCACAAATCTGTTATAGGTTTAGAAATCTGTAAATCTCTAAATTGCAGCACTGGAGTCCTGAGTTCTAGTTCCACCCAGGTCAACATCTGCAAAGAGTTTGTATGTTCTCTCTGTGTTTGCGTGGGTTTCCTCCAGGTCTTCCGGTTTCCTCCCACACTCCAAAACATACTGGTAGGTTGATTAGATTGTGAGCCCCATGGGGACAGGGACCAATTTGTCATGCTTTGTGCAGCGCTGCGTAATTTGTGTGCGCTATATAAATAAAGAATTATTATAAGAATTATTATAATAGTTTCCTTCGTCTTGACATGTCTGTTACAAACAGCTTTTTTTTCTGAATCGTAGAACCTAGAAACACAGTTGTGGTGTTATTTTAAACATCAGTACTTCCACTTAAATACATGGACTGTGTTTATAGATGCAACCAATCTAGATATCCACTGATAAAGTTAGAGTCGGAGCACTATTTCCCTATACAGAGCCAACTCCCGAACTTTAAAGGGGTTGTCCATGTTTTAAGAAAATATTGTAAGGCTTTATATAAACCTCATACCCCTGTTCAACCATGGCATTGTAGTTAGGTGCTACAATTCAGCCAGTTTACTCATTTGAAATATGCCCCACTCCAGCCTGTTAGCTGAGGTGAAGAAGGAGGAGGGAGCTGCAGGGAAGAAGGAGCAGACACATGCAAAGTGATATAAGCAGCCTACACGGAGCTGTTCATTTAAGGAGAGTGCAATTGTTAGACATTGTAAATTGGGGTCAACGATTCTAAAGGTCATAGTCGCAAGGAATTAAAACTGGAATTCAGGGTGCGGAGAGTTATGATGATGTTCCAGAAAATGATAACATGATGACACACATTTGGTGCTACCATGGTTCTTGTGGTCAGAGTGAATGCCACCACTGGTATAGGAGATAACTTGTTGTGACCAGAACACCCCTATAAAATTCTCAGTCTCTTGTAGAGTCATTACACATGAGCAGATTGGAAAGTCTAGTCAGCAATAACTTCAATAAGCCCAGTGAACCTTATACTTAAAGGGGTATTTTCATCTCTGTATTCACATTCAATTGGATGTTATAAAAAAAAATGTTCCTGTGAGAAATTAATTTAGTATAAATGTAGTCAGGTTGCGCTATTGAGCCCTTGGTGACCTCCTGGAATCAGCGTTCATTAGCACAGGACAGCTGTCGGACATGCACTAGTAAAAATATGCATGTGTAACTATGTGCAATCACTTCAGCAGCGGTGGTCGTCTCCAAGGACAACAATCTTGTTTCTAAGGGAAAACATGACAGCATTTATGGATAATTATCTTCAGACGGGTAATTTTATTTTTAAATAACATCCAATTAAAAAAATGTTTGTATAGGGCTGATTAATTAAATTAAAGCTGATTGTCCAGATGAAAATACCCCTTTAAGGAACCACAGCGGACACTTTAACTTCTCTTTCTTTGATGCATTATGACAATGGTCTGTTTTAACTGGCTTACATTTCATCTATGAAGATACTAAATTTACTTCAAGTGTACAAGCTGATACTTTAATGGGTTCATCAAGGCTAATCATATTAATGAGGGATCCTTAGCATATGTCATTAATATGTGATTGTTATGGATACAACACTGCTCATCAGCTGATAGAAGCAAAGCCTCTAAAATACACACAGGACAGATCCAGAAGCGCCATCCCGTTCTGCTCTGTAACAGTTGTGTAGGCTTACTCGGCATGACTTCATGTTATCAGGAGCCAATGTAAGTAGATGATCAAAAGGTTTGTTGGGTGTTATCATTACCAATCACATATTAAAGACCTATCCTTAGAATAGGTCACTAATATATATGCCATGGAAAACCCCTTTAAGGGATCCATAAGTTTACAACTGGTCTTCTGTCATTGTCAAAGGGATCAGTCTGTCTATGATCGTCTAAGTATGCCTAAACGTACCGAAATATTTAATATTGTTCTAATTCATCTGTGACAAATGGGACAACAGAAGTACATCCATATTGCTTGTGACCTTTGAACTTTAATCTAATTTATTTATGCTAATTTATGCTGAGTATATAGAGCAAAAATATGAACCAGCAAAGTAAAGAGATCCCAATAGAGCTCACAATCTAATCTCCCAATTCCAGACACATATACCAGGCCAAATTTTATAGGAAAACCAATTAAATTCTCAGTATATTTCTTGGAGTGAGAAAAGAAACAGGAGTATCTGGAGGAAACCTGTGATGACATGAGGAGAATATATAAACTTTATGCAGATGTTGCTCTTGGTCAGATTCAATGCAGCGTGTGTGGTGTCACTTTACTATGAATATAATGTTTGCTGGTTACTTATAGTACAGTATAAAACAAATAATGTGCTGAAAAACCCTAACTCGGCTTATACTCGAGTCTATATAAAAAAAAAAAGTGTACTCACCTTCCCGCCCCCCCAGGAGGTCCTGTTCTGTCCAAAGATGTTCCAGCTCCCTCGAGCTGTGACGTCAGCGGCTGGCTGACATCACAGTGTGTGCCAAAGGCGGCGCACACACTAGAACGTCAGCAAGCCGCTGACGTCAAAGCTCGAGCGATGGCGCCGAAGGGCTTCTGTGCGTCTTCTGTGTTTCGAATTAAGTGTTGCTATAGGTATGAAGTTTTAATTTTTTCCATACATTTTTTTTACATTTTATTTTGCTTTTATTTAGCTAGGTTAACCCTAATACAGACGGTCCCCTACTTAATAAAACCTGACTTACAGATGACCCCTAGTTGCAAACAGACCTTTGGATGTTTGTAATTCACTATTCTTTAGCCCCAGGCCACAATAAACAGCCGTAACAATTATTAAAGGTGTCTGCAATGAAGCTTTATTGTTAATCCTTGTTCCTATGACAATCCAACATTTTAAGAATCCACTTCTAAAAAATGTGTCTGGAGCTGCAATTATAAAATATACAGTTCCGCCTTACATACAAATTCAACTTAAGCTGCAAAACCTATCTTGTACATAACCCAGGGACTATCTGTAATGCAGGTCATATTCAGTCAATTAAATTGGGCTAAGCTGCAATATCGGACTCATCATTTAGACAATAGTGGTACTGTGGGATGCTTAAAGTACATCTACCATCAGAAATACTGATGGTAGATGTACTATAACGTACTTAATCATCAAGAGGTCTTCTTTCCCGAACCATTTTTATTCAATCCTGGGACTGGGCGATTTCCCTAAAAAAAAAAAGCTTAATAAAATATGCTAATGAGCGTGAGGCACTCAGGCTTCCGTTACCTGATAATATATTCACACATTCTTCTTAACACAGCCGAGTCCCGCCTTTTTATCACTGCCGTTGACGTCAGTGCATGAGCACTGAGGCTCCTTGCACAGTCGAAGCTGGAAAGATTTTGAGACAGCCGACTGACTCATGGGCAGTCTGAGTGATAAGGAGGTGGGACCCGGCTGTGTTAAGAATAATCAGCCAGGAGGCGTTCAGGTGACGTAAGCCTGAGCGCCTCCTGCTCATTAGAATATTTTTTAGGGAAATTGCCCTGTCCCAGCATTGAATAAAACCGATATAGTAAAGAAGACCTCTTGATGAGTAACTACACTACATATATAATTGTATAGCACTCAATTGTCAGATTTCAAAAAGTTCCCAAATATTAGGCCCTTCTTCATTATAAAACATTCTACAGCCTGTAGATGTCACTCTTTCCGCTGCTTTATAAAGGGATTTAGTCATTGGCCAAAAGTCCCTATTGGCAGCAGCTGCAAGAGTTACATCACATGAAAATTATTTCTGAAAGATGGCAACACGGCAGATATAAACAAAGTGATGAATGGTTGATAAAGGTAAGTGATATTTAACATTTTTCAACATTTACCAAGGTGATCCAGAACCAGATGATAAATGTAAGGATAGAATTGGTCACCGAGAAATGGCCAGTTTACTTTGTAGTGGGCCCTATCACGCAGGGGGAGGTTCCTATTAGGATTCTTAGATGAGGTAGTGGCACACTTACGCCTCTAAGAAGATAAGGCTCCAGTATATTTTGAATGATGCAAATTTCCGTAGGGCTCATTCACACGGCTGATGCGGGGCGAATTGCCCCCGCAATTTGAGGCTGCAGTACGTCCCATAGACGGCAATAGAGGCACCGGCGGGGATACGTTGCCACGATCAGGCCGCCACACAACAAACGTAGAGCATGCTCTATCTTTGGCGAGTGTGCGGCCATGTGCCACTGTTCCTATGAGGGAGGGACGAGGATCGAAAAGACTGTTTGTGTATTTTTATGGTAAAAAAACAAGAAACATATCCCTAAAACTGTAGGACCTAAAGGAGTGATATTTTATGGGGTAGGGACAAAAGGTTAATACCTGCCCCTAAAGGGGTTGCCAACGAAGACAAGTTTCGTATATGTATCAGGATAACAAAATAACAAATTCTCGAATTCATGTATATAAAAATGCAGCATTCTCACAAGAAATAAGTCCAACTATCTCTATCAGTCCTGGTGTACACGATTTTGAGTTCCCCTAGGACACGACCAGTAACTTTACTTGATTCGGGACGCCATCTTGGATTGGTATGTGTACAGAAGATTCTGTCTTATATGATGTGTGTCAGTGAGCCAGCTCCCTGCACGGAAACTCAAGAGAAACTCAATTGATACTTACTCAAGACATTGCGAGGAGAAGAAGAGACGCTATATAAACACAAGGGCTATATTGTTCGGGGGGGAACGAGGAGGGACAGGCACATTTCTGTGAGGTAGACAGAGCTCACATGAGTAACAATGTATGGTCTTCTAAGCCTCTGTGTAATCTAGGCATATCATATCTGTCTCATCTCTCTTTCTATTATCAGTGTGTTGTTACATGTCAGTAGCCAGAATGAAAGTGCATAAAAAAAACCTGTACCCTGATAATGTAACCACATTGTCATCCCACACAAACTAGATGGGTAATACGTTAATGTGGTCTGCTTGGAGAGGACCCACCCACACAGGGATTTTACCACTGGAGCACCATAGAGGTGATAGAGAATAAAACAGAAATAAGACTAGTAGTAAATTGGTAAGTAAGGGGTAAATTATCTTTATTGTGATAACATTAGGGATTGAGATGTGAGAATTTTCTTTCGGGAAAAAACCCTTAATATGCTTCCTTATTTCTTCTATTAATAAGCACAACATAAAAAACACAAATGTTTGAGTCCAGCTGCATTCATGGGCAGAATGTACTCGACTATCTTTGCTTTTGGGTTTTGTTGTTACTCCTTCTTGTGATAGTGACAGTAAGTTTCTAGTGTAAATACATTTACACTGCAAATAACTGATAATTGTTTTAGTATAATAAAAAGTGATACAATTTTCCAATATATTTTCTGTATCACACTCTCATAAGTTTCTGATCTCTGTTGCTGTCATTTATAGGAACCTTGATGTTTATTCCTGTGGATAGAAAAAAGGTCTCTATGCGTCATGTTATGTCACACAGGTGCACAGGTGGTTATATACAGGAGTGAGTAGAGGCAGTGTGATATAAACAAATCTGCAATGGTGAACATCACAGGACAGGGGAATAAACAGTCGTGCACCTGTGTGCCATCACATATCAAGGACTGTTTTCTGTTTTATCTACAGAAGTAAACAACAATGAAGCCTCATATAGAATGGACAGCAAGCAGAGCTCTAAAAACTCTGAGGAACTAATACAAAAAACACATTGGAAATTGTATAACTATTTCATTACACAAACAATAAACAATTATTTGATGAAAGTGGACAACCCCTAAGGCTATATTCACACTGCCGTTGCCGCCCGTACGTACGAAGCAACGGCAGTGCACGGGGAGAGGAGGAGGTGAGCGCAGATCACCCCTGCCCTCTCCATAGGAAGTGAATGGCGCTTCCATCTTTTCGGGTAACAGAGCGGTACGGTGGCCGCACGGTGCTGCACCGTACCGCCGTTAGGGCGCGCGTGCCATTGCCGTCTATGGAGGACGTATATCGGCCGGATATACGTCGGCGTATATACGTCCTCCATACGTTAGTGTGAATGTAGCTTAAAACTGTATAAAGTGACAGTGCCATGCCCACTAAAATAAGTGCCCACCTAGTTCAGGGCCCATTAACCTGGGGGGCAGTTCCAACCTGGAATGTCAAAGATTATAGTAGTTTCACACTTCCACAGACACTAATCAGATATACTATAAATAACACTATAAACTTAATACACTATTACCAAATCTTTAAACATAAAGAGGGATGGGAACTACAAAAAATTAGGAATAGGTGTTACTAAGTTGTGTCTAAAATAATATTCACAAATATATAGTCCACTCTATAAAATCCAGTATAAACTATATATCACATTTTGCTTTACTTGCTATTTTTGCTGCCCTAAAAGGGTTTTCCTTAACAACCTGAAGTCCAATGAGCAGCTCTTCTAACTTTTTCTTTTCAAATCTCTTTTTATTGGGTTTCTTTATTGCAAACTATCCAAAATACCTACATGCCATGGTCCCAGTTGTATGGACAGTCACACTCTTCCAACTTACAACCAGATATATGGTATATATGTAATATAAAAGGATTTAGATGAAGGTCACTTAGGAATAGTGATGAGCAGACCCAGACGAGCTGACCAAGCATTCATCGGTGACACTGCGATACTTGCATCAATTGTGGGGGAGAAGGGGTTATCCCTTAAAAACCAGAAACCTTTAATTGTCAGGGCCCATTGTCATCTCGTGACATTGCGGGGAGCAAAAAAGAAGACAGCACTGATCGCAGGTGTTAGGCTTAATTCACGTTGCACGACGGGCACAGGTTGGCGCCGGGGTGAGCACTCCATAGAGATATATGGCGCACTGTGTCGTATTCCCAGGAAAGATAGGACATGGCTATCCGGGTATGGAAAGGTATGGTGCTGCACATTGCTGCAACATCCCGCTCTCTACGGCGCCATGCGCCCATTGCCGGTCTATGGGTGACATATATGCAACATATAATACGTCCCTCAATGTGTCGTGTGAATGAGCCTAAATGCGGGGACCCATTCTAAAAGCCGCCGGCAGTTAGCTTTGATTGGTTGTATTCCTGGACTTTTGGTCCAGGTTCGGTCAAACCGGCTGGCCCGATTTCCCCTGTTTCTGCTTACTAAATGATGCAATTCAATAATACTAATAAATTGCTACATGTGAACAATATTGAACTGAATGTTGCTTTTAGTATCTGGGACAACAGTAAAGCTACACCTGCAAGTGATGGCATAAACCAGTGATATTATGTGATGCTTGCAGCCTAAAAATATGTTAGTCTCAAGCGAGGATGTTCTCTTTAAAGACTGCTGCAACTTATGTCAGCCTTGGCATGTTGATGGTCCATAGTCTGCTTCAAATGCGCTCATAAATCCATTGTGGAATATGACTATAAAGAAAGTTCTGTTTATAAAATATAAATATACGTAATGGGAGGGAATAGAATTGAATCTCATACTCATGCTGAGTTCTAAGATGCGAACCATTGAACAAATGCTCTGCGCAATTTAAATCAATTGTAAGTGATTGCAATAAAACGCAAGTGTATCCAGTAGGTAAAGAGATTCTGCAATTGTTTTAAACCTTACCCAACTAAAGATTAGAGTAAATACTGAGATTATTAACCAAGTTGCATGTACAGTAGTTGCATTGTAGAAGGCTGTAGGTGAGTTTGATTTGTGAGTTATATTCACACTGTCCTGTGACACTCCAGTAGGGTCTCCCTCGAGGTTTCCATCCCCTTTGATGCCAAGAAAGCATAGTTACACTGATATTCTTAGTTCATTGATGGAAACATTAATGGAGGCTTTTATAATCATACATTAATGGCCGGTAATGAACAGGGACTAACATTTATCTTCCATCCCAGTGTTACAATCATGACACTGCAATTTCCATGAATGTGTGCCACAATGCCATACATCAGACACAAAATGATAAGCACAAACTTGTTCTACTTAGATTGAGTAGAAGCCCCAAAAGGAGCTACACTCAGACATAGTCAGGGCTACTTTAACACACTCATTAGCCCAATTTAAAGGTTCTGAGGAGTGGCCCAATTTACCTCTCAAGGAGGGATAATAATTTTAGTACTGTGTGTATAAATATATAATATTTATATATGTATGTATACGATCCCCGACTTAAGAACACCCGACTTACATATGATCCCTAGTTACAAACGGACCTTTGGATATTGGTAATTTGCTGTACTTTAGCCCCAGGCTACAATGATTAGCTGTAACAGTTATCAAAAGTGTCTGCAATTAATCTTTATTACTAATCCTTGTTCATATGACAACCCAAAAGTTATAAATCCAATTGTCACAGAGACAAAAAATTGTCAGAGTTCCAATTATAAATATACAGTTCCGACTTACATACAAATTCAACTTAACACAAAACTAAAGAACCTATCTTAATGTAACCCTGGGCTGCGCTGTAGTACTATAGTAGTTAGTAGACTGTGTTATTAATGCACATGAGGATATGAGTAGCATTACTGTGCCCATATATACGGATAGGAGATATAGTACTGTGCTGTGACTATATATACAGGATAGGGCAGTAAGTTACTCGTCCTATATCCTATACAGGGTTATAAGTCAGCAGTATTGTGCTGGGCAGGTAATATTGCTGTGTCTATATATGCTCCATTAGAAAGTAGTACTGGGATCTACCCAAATATGAAGGATAAGAGTAGTAGTACTGTGCTCTGTCTATATTTGCGGGTACGTTTAATAGTACGTTCGGTAGACCATTAGTACTAGCTGTGCCTATATATGAAAGACAAGAGTAGTAGTACGGGATGTGCCCACATATGCGGATTGGTCTTGCCAAATAACAGGATAAAATAGTATGACTATCATGTCTATAAATGAAGGATAAGAGTCGTCGACTGGATGTCCCTATTGTATATGCAATGGGGCTCAATGCACTAGGGTTAAAGTGGTCTGAGTACAGTACAAACATTACCTCCCTATTCAACGTTACGCAATATAGCCTACAACGCTCAACATATTGTATATCCCATATTAATGACTAAAATATCATTGCTCAGAATGGTCTGATGTACACCTATAGGAGCCGTAAACCTACCAAACTGAGCTGCCTCTCTGTGTAGGATTTATAACAAAGCATAATAGCACATGATGTAGATCAGGTCTATGTGATTTATGAAAATAATCAACAAGCCCTGGATGGTTCCCCAAAAAATCCCATTTGCTTTCTGTAAATTAAAACTAACTAGTAATTATCTAACTCAGACAAACAGGAGCAAGAAAATGAAGGACTCTGCAGCCATATATCACAACAGGTGAGGTCTGAGGCAGTTATGTATCTTAAAAATGCTCATAAAAATTGAAAAGTATCTTTATACTTTTTATGTTAGTGGCTTTTTTTAATTCACAGAAGTTAATGTGGCAGATTTGGCCTTTTTATGAAAGAATTATGTGGCAGCAAAGAAAAACCTTGCACCAGGTTTTTCATGGGGATTGTCACTTAACGGGCCGGCATTGCAGGAAAGGGGTGTGTTACAAAGTTGAGCAAATGTAACAGATTTTTGGAGCATTTGTTAGTGTAAACTAAGCAATATAATAGGGGGCCACACGTTTATTTTGTCATAATAGATCTGGGGATACTTTAGTTCTTTTATACACCTTTCCCTATAATAATGCTGTTCATGTGAATGGAGGCTGCTTTGATGCGTAAATAAAGCTTTGAACGTTTTTTTTTCTGAAATGAATATAGTAGAGGATAATCGTTAACTTTGTAATACAACATTCTAAGAAAAACAGCTGCTCTGTATTTTTTTGCTTCTTTCTCCTGCACTGAGTAGTATATCAATCAATCTATATCTATAGCCTGATGTCCCTCCATTTCGGAGGCTAATGACCCTCCTAAATGGGCCCTCTATCTTCGCTGTCAGTGGATACAGGACAGAAAGATGATTTACAAAAACTGCTTAAATAAGAAGAAGAAAGGCAGGGAAAAAGAAGGAAACAGGAACAAATTTCTATGATAGTTTACTTTTATCATCAGCATTTATCATTCTAGTTTCTCCTACACTTTTTTAGCGCAATTTTTGGCCAAAGTCTATCTCTATTACACCTTCTGGTGTGAAGTCATTTCAGATGATACTTTCTGAAGTGCAATATTAAATTACATTCTAATAAACCACACTGTTCATAAACCAAAAAAGCTAACCTTGTGACACAAATAATAAATGCCCCCAATGGTTCTACCATTTACCCTGCTATAAAAACTACCATCACAAAATATAAATAATGTTACAGATATATAATATATATGACTAAAACAACATATTTTGTATGTGCCTATAAGATTTATAGGAAATGACAAAGAGGGAATTTTTCTCCATGTCTTTGGGATTTAATGCAATAAAGATCACCGAGGAATAAGGTGACCTTTAACATAATACCAGGCCGGGGACACACTAGGATAACCCTATGTAACTGGATGCTTAATTGCCATGGCAAATGAAATGTTTGTCTAATAGCAGTTCTATTCTTCATACTTATGACTATGATTGATATCTACTATTGCATCAAATTGCACAAATCTGTTATAGGTTTAGAAAATCTGTAAATCTCTAAATTGCAGACACTGGAGTCCTGAGTTCTAGTCCCACCCAGGTTAACATCTGCAAAGAGTTTGTATGTTCTCTCTGTGTTTGCGGGGGTTTCCTCCAGGTCCTCCGGTTTCCTCCCACACTCCAAACATACTGGTAGGTTGTTTAGATTGTGAGCCCATGGGGACAGGGACCAATTTGTCATGCTTTGTGCAGCGCTGCGTAATTTGTGTGCGCATATAAAATAAAGAATTATTATAGAATTATTAAATATTGCCTTCGTCTGACATGCTGTTACAAACAGCTTTTTTTCTGAATGTGAGAACTAGAAACACAGTTGTGGTGGTTTTTTAAACATCAGTACTTCCACCTTAAATACCTGGACTGTGTTTATAGATGCACTAATCTAGATATCCACTGATAAGTTAGAGTCGGAGCGCTATTTCCCTATACAGAGCCAACTCCCGAACTTTAAAGGGGTTGTCCAGTTTTAAGAAAATATTGTAAGGCTTTATATAAACACTCATACTCCTGTTCACCCATGACAATGTAGTTAAGTGCTACAGTTCAGCAGTTACTCATTTGAAATATGCCCCACTCCAGCTGTTAGCTGAGGTGAAGAAGGAGGAGGGAGCTGCAGGGAAGAAGGAGCAGACAATGCAAAGTGCTATAGCAGCATAATGGAGCTGTTCATTTAAGGAGAGTGCAATTGTTAGACATTGTAAATTGGGGTCAACGATTCTAAAGGTCATAGTCGCAAGGATTAAAACTGGAATTCAGGGTGCGGAGAGTTATTGATGATGTTCCAGAAAATGATAACATGATGACACACATTTGGTGCTACCTGGTTCTTGTGGTCAGAGTGAATGCCACCAATGTGTGTAGGAAACTTGTGTGACCAGAACACCCTGTAAATTCTCAGTTCTTGTGAGAGTCATTACACACGAGCAGATTAGTCAGCAATAACTTCAATAAGCCAGTGAACCTATAGGGGTATTTCATCTCTGTATTCACATTCAATTGATGTTATTAAAAAAAATTTTCCTGTGAGAAATTAATTTAGTATAATGTAGCAGTGGTGCTATTGAGCCCTTGGTGACCTCGTGGAATCAGCGTTCATTAGCACAGGACGGCTGTCGGACATGCACTAGTAAACATATGAATGTGTAAAAACTATGTGCAATCACTTCAGCAGCGTGGTCGTCTCCAAGGACAACAATCTTGTTTCTAAGGGAAAACAGACTGATTTATGGGAAATTATTCTTCAGAGGGTAATTTTATTTTAAATAACATCCAATTAAAAAAATGTTGTATAGGGGGATTAATTAAATTAAGCTGATTGTCAGATGAAAATACCCCTTAAGGACCACAGCGGACACTTAACTCTCTTTTCTTTGATGCATTATGACAATGGTCTGTTTTAACTGGCTTACATTTATCTGAAGATCTAAATTACTTCGTTTACAAGCTGATTTTAAGGGTTCATCAAGGCTAATCATATTAATGAGGGATCCTTAGCATATGTCATTTAAATGTGATTGTTATGGATGCAACACTGCTTATCAGCTGATAGAAGCAAAGCTCTAAAATACACACAGGACAGATCCGGAAGCAACGTCCCGTTCGGCTGTAACGGTGTGTAGGCTTACTCGGCATGACTTCATGTTATCAGGAGCCAATGTAAGTAGATGATCAAAGGTTTGTTGGGTGTATCATTACCAATCACATATTAAAGACTATCCTTAGAATAGGTCACTAATATATATGCCATGGAAAAACCTTTAAGGGATCCATAAGTTTACAACTGGTCTTCTGTCATTGTCAAAGGGATCAGTCTGTCTATGATCGTCTAAGTATGCCTAAACGTACCGAAATATTTAATATGGTTCTAATTATCTGTGACAAATGGGACAACAGAAATACATCCATATTGCTTGTGACCTTGAACTTTAATCTAATTTATTATGCTAATTTATGCTGAGTTATAGAGCAAAAATATGAACAGCAAAGTAAAGAGTCCCAATAGAGCTCACAATCTAATCTCCCAATTCCAGACACATATACCAGGCCAAGTTTTATAGGAAAAACCAATTAAATTCTCAGATATTTCTTGGAGTGAGAAAAGAAACAGGAGTATCTGGAGGAAACCTGTGAGACATGAGGGAATATATAAACTTTATGCAGATGTTGCTCTTGGTCAATTCAATGCCAACCGCTGAAGCAGCGTGTGTGGTGTCACTTACTATGAATTAATGTTGGTGGTTACTTATAGTACAGCATAAAAACAAATAATGTGCTGAATAACTCGGCTATAATCGGCCTATATAAAAAAAAACAGTGTACTCACCTTCCCGCCCCCCCCCCCCAGGAGGTCCTGTTCTGTCCAAGATGTTCCAGCCCCTCGAGCTGTGACGTCAGCGGCTGGCTGACATCACAGTGTGTGCCAAAGGCGGCGCACACACTAGAACGTCAGCAAGCCGCTGACGTCAAAGCTCGAGCGATGGCGCCGCGCGGAGACAGGGAGCCGGTACCGAAACATCTTTGGACAGAAGAGGACCTCCCGGGGGGCCGGAAAGTGAGTACACTTTTTTTTTTCTTATAGGCTGGGCAAGGGCTGTATACTGGGGACAGGGGGCTGCAGGCTGCATACGATAGACAGGGGGCTGCAGGCTGTACACTGGGGGGTAGGGGCTGTACACTGCAGGGTAGGGGCTGCAGGCTGTATACTGGGGGAAGGGGCTGCAGGTTGTATACTGGGGTGCAGGGGCTGCAGGCTGTATACTGGGGGCAGGGGCTGCAGGCTGTATACTGGGGGCAGGGGCTGCAGGTTGTATACTGGGGGGCATGCACTGGCTGGCTGTATACTGGGGGAAAGCTGGGACCAATACATTTCCTACCTTCGGCTTATACT
The DNA here is from genome assembly GCA_019512145.1 of Engystomops pustulosus. Lineage (NCBI taxonomy): Eukaryota > Metazoa > Chordata > Amphibia > Anura > Leptodactylidae > Engystomops > Engystomops pustulosus. Next base: position 24,979,985 of record CM033648.1, on the reverse strand, counting down.
CTAGTAAATAGTTTTTTCCAGTTTTTTGAGTTAAAATTAGGTACTTCGGCTTATACTCGGGTCTGCTTATACTCTGGTATATAGTGTTACCATCAGTTCAGGATTGGTTCATATACAAATAACTAACATCCACATGTTTTCAAAATATCCTCAAAATAGAAACATTTCAATATTTATCAAAATGCTGTTTTTTATTCCAGATTTATAATATGATGGATTATACAATTCGGGAAGAAATGCTCTTTAATTCTGAAATTATTAGTCACATTATAACTGAAATGTCTTAAAGTAGACAAAATGTTTAGGGCAGCAAATCTGTTGCAGAATTTACAACTTTCCCATCATTTTAAGTGTATTTTCACACAAATGCGCAGATTCAAGGCCTTTTTTTTTAACAGTGAAGAACCAGCCATATGTGAAAAAAGGCCATAATCTGTGAAATAATAAACTTTGCAGTCATGTTAGTCATAGAAATTTGCTGCTATATATTGCTTAAAAAACAGAGGATGTCACATTTTTAACCACACCCACAATAAAAACCAAAACTGCGTTTTCAGGAGCCACTAAGAAGATCTCATGCACATGAACAAGGGGGCACGAACAAAGGTTCCATGGTATTAATGTGTAGGAACTCATAGAAATATATGTGGAGGAGTACCAGATGCTAAACAGCCGCCAGCACTCATGCCTCAACAATGTGTCAGCTGCAAAAGACACTATAAAATGCTACTTTTATGTCTGGTGAAAAGAAAGTTCCTGGTGCCCGTCCATTTACAAAATAAAATGAATCAAAAAAACCCTAAAGAAAACCAACCAACAAAATCCATCATCATAAACCAGGGAAACGTACTCATAGATCCAGGCACTGTGACTATGGCAATCTTCTTATATTTGATATCCATTGCCTCCTTCCTTCTAAAATCAACTTTTAAAATTATGGTAGTGAGCCTGAAGGGCACTACGGGTGTAACCTGTTGCAGATTCCCAGGCTGTTACAATGAGCAGAACATGTCTCACCCAACCTCTGCTTTCTCCCTCTTCCATCTGCCTGTGTAATTGAGGAGCAGCAGGAAGTGCAAGGGGGGGGGGGAGACCTGCTCTGCTCATTGTAACAGCCTGTGAAGATATAGCACTGAGGAAAACACCCCCAGAGCCATTTATGATAACAAATGTATGAAGATTACCATACTCATGGTGCCTGGATTTATGAGAAAGTGTCCCTGGTTTATCATGCTTGATTTTTATGGTGAGATTTCCATTAAATAGTTGCATGCCGGCATACTACTATCAAAGATAACAGTAGACTAAATGCTGTTAAAAAAAGTCTTTAATATTTTTCTTTTCTTCTATAGCCTCCTGTCTCCGGCTACACCCCCCCGCAGCCCTTCTAGCCTGCCCAGTAGCTTCTCCTCCAGCCATCTGCTGAGCCGGCTGACATCATCAGGAGAGGAGAGCCGGAGGTGGCAGCAGGCAGATTGCAAGGACCACAGGGAGAATGTAGCCGAAGCCCGGAGGGGTTCTACCAACACCCCCTTAAGCCCTTCAGGAGAATTTAAAAAAAATGTAAGACATTTTTTGTAGCATTCAGCCGACTACTAGCTTTGATAATAATATGCCCGGGGGGTGGGGGAGGGGCAACATGTAACCACCACCACCCAATAAAAACCAAGTCTGTACACGTTTTTCAATTAACCCCAACCTCACTGAGCACTTCTTTAATGTAGGAAATAAATACATATTAAAATATTATTCTTCCTTACCCAAAATCTTCCATTTTCAACATCCCCCACAACAATTACCTACTTTACAACGCAGCAGAAAATGTTAGCACTACATAAATAAGAGCTAAGAATAATGGCTCCGGATTTAGAGACAAAGCTCACACGTTCAGCTCACAGCAACACTGCAGACTTTACACATTCGATATTAGTCAGCACTAAGGAAGCAACTAGTGCTCAGATTACAAATTAGTCTAAAAGCGATTAAATAAGCATGGGACTGAGAGTCCTTAACTTCCACTGAGCATGAATATTAAAATGCTCAGCCCTTACATTCCAAATGTATGGGAACGGCTGAAATATTCAGTATGGAAAAGAACAGAACTGAAGAAGATTTACCAATTTCCCTTTGGAAAAGAAACATATGTCTGCACCCACTGGCTCCCTATATATATGAAATGTGAGTGTTGCTTATAAAGTCTTCCATAATTGTGCATTTGCGAATCTATAGTTATAAATAGTTACACTATTACAATAAATCTCTTCCATTAGACATGTCTCTGCATGTATATGTGTCTTTGCCTCCTTTGATAGCTTTAGCCTTTCCCTGTTCTCACCATGCTCCCCTCTGTGTATATACACAGCTTCTTCTCTCTAACTGTACTAGGCCGTCCTGTGTCTTTCTTTTCACTGTCCGTCCTGGCTGACAGAGACAGGTAGAGGGTAGGGGGGAATAGAAGGATAACTCTCCTGTTACAGCTCCTCCTATTCATCAGAGCATAGACATGTAAGCAAAAAATCAAGAAACACGAAGCAAATCATCAAGCATGTCTGCACACAGCACAAAGGGAGTAGCAGCTAGTGCTGAGTCACTTGATGAATATTCAAGGATTATTAGTAAAGCAGTAGAGTCACATGAGCAATTTAAGTTAATGAGTGGACAACCCCTTAATATGTACAAACCCCCTGGAGGTGTAAGGACCAAAAATAAAACCTATCTTATCTGCTCCGGTTCCCATTTCCCCTCCCTTCAGTTCACCGACACTCCCTGCTGGACCGCCTATTGTTTCCAACTTCAGTCTTGTGTGTCAGCCCACGAGACCCTGAGCGGCTCCTGCTCATTTGCATAGCTATAAAAGTTTATTTTCTCCATACCACAGGGGTCCCGGAGGAAAGGCAAAGCGGCTCCATCGTGTGCATAAGGTAACGAGAGTGGCATATGGGATAGTTTACCAACGACAAAATGGTCGCAGATTTCCTTTAACAAGTTTTAAGTTTTATGTACCAAATCTATGGACTTTTAATAGATTTGGGACATCCTTGGTGGAAATCTGCTATGCAATGTTTCTCTACTTTCTGTTCTGCCCCTTCACTGGCACAAGATTTTAGCAACTTTTTCAAATGTTCAGCAACACAGGAAGGGTTAGCGGCACTCATAGTGAACCACACTGGTACTGTGCAACAAAGGCTTGTCTTTTATTTCAACTGGGGTGCATCACAAGGATACCAAAAATAGTTCAACGCGTTTCGACGCTAGCGAGTCTTAGTCATGATCTCTTTTGTGTTGCTATATGTAGTTGTGGAGTTGGCGACCTGACGGCGTGCACCACCGCATGGACTTACTGTTGGAGGCTATTGAAGGTGAACCGGATGCTTTTTACTTTTATTTTTTTTAAATGTTCAGATGATAAATCTGCCTAACCAGCACCACTTTTCCTCTCTTTTCTAAAAAAAAAAAATCGCTAGTATAAACATGCAAAACATTACAATTACAGTCTACCCTAGAGTAACACATTTTAACATGGCAGGTTGGACACAGTGGATCGCCTGTTCATAGTAGATACCTCTATGTTACATCCACAAAATATTGTTTAGATGCCAGATGTAAAATGTGAAAAGTGATAACGCTCAAATTACACCCAAGGGTGTCTTATTTTATTGTAATGGTGGGAATGGAGTAAAATCTCTTGAATAGCTCAACAGTCTCTTCAACAGCCTTTCCTAATAGACTACACTCTGACCTACAATACGAAGTAGATGTTGAACAATCTCCTAGTAGGAGATTGGCAGTCTGTATCTCAATCTAAGTGCACAGAGAAAGAAGGAAAAGATTTCTGAAATTTTTTAAACTGCCAGACATCAAAGGTTTTCAGTTGCATTGGGTGGAATTTTTGAAGCAAGGTGGACTGTGTGCCCATTATCCACCCGCCAGTGCCACTCCACGCTGCAGTAGCCTCTTTAGAAAATTTGAGTATTGTGTGAATTAAAATTTACAAAAGTTACGGGTCACCAAAGAATTAGCCCTAAAAAGGGCTATACAACTCTACATGAGAGGAACCTGCCACCGGATCTACCTTAATAGGTAGATCCGTGGTGGTAGGTTTCCTTTAAGGAGGAGAAGCAAACTAACACATAAGTCATGAAAAATGCCCCGTTGAGTTGTACAATTACTGTTAAGCAACCACACCCAAGGGCACCTGGTTTATATATCAGGCAGTATAGTGCAGAGTCAGTTTGCCCTTGTGCGTAATGCCTCTTCACTTAAAAGAAAACTTTCTGCCACACACCCATTTCACTGGAAATGCACTTTAATAATCCCTCATTTTTTTTTTCTTTTTCTTACACTTTTCAAGCAAAGAATGCACTAAATACCAGGTCACAATATTCATCCTGGCTATAAAATGTTGCTTTGTCCTCTATATTGATATTGATGCTTTGCCAAGCCAAGTACAACGTTCTGACAAGTCAGACACAGGAATGAATATTATTAGATCCGAATATTTGACTCAACAGCATAATAATGGAACGATAACAAATATACAACCGCGGGAGACTGGTAGGAATTGCTTTTTTTTCCGACCAGTGATTAACTTCTAATTGTTACACTCTAAAGAGTATTGAAACAACGTTCTACAATGAAGCGTTGTTAAACTGCATTTTGACAAAGTATTCATTAAAATATCATTTGGCTGGGAAACGACAAGCTTGTAGCTTTTTAATGCAGCTATCTTTTTCCTGCAGATCTCAGGTTCACAAGTCAGTATATTCAGCTGCTTACATTTCTGCTGTTGGAAATTTCCTTGCATATTCAAGTGGTTGTAATCTGCTCCGTTCACCCTTCACACGCAGACCCATACAACCTTTCACCAGTGTAATGATGCTGCCTTGTAGACTCATTATAATACATATACTGATACTTAGCTGAAGCACCAGAGCAAGAGGTCATGCTGTAAGGCAGGAATTTGGCCGACTCATGGAAAAAGCGGGTATGCGGCTCTACTGGGTGGTGGGTTCATGTAGCAGATTGCGAGAAAAAGTGACAAAGGTTAACAGTAAAAAAAGACATTAAAATGGCTCGAGCCGGTTACAAGACTGATTAAATAAAAATGGAGAGCAGCTGTTAGATAATAGTGTAGGAGCGAAATAATCATGTAAATGAAAGTCACAGGAAAACAGAAAGAACTCTATAAGTATAAGTAAGGATTTGAGCAACTCTGACAAGAACCAAATTATGACGACTAGATCAATGGGACAGAGGATTTCCAAAACTGAAAGTATTGTGGGGATCCCCAGTATGAAGTGGATGATATCTAATAAATAGATAAACTGGTGTACTGGTGTCACCCAAGGCGATATAATATACAGGCAGTCCCAGTATTACGTACAGGATAGGTTCTTTAGGTCTGTTCTTAAGTTGAATTTTTGGGTTCTCATAAGAACGAGGATTAACAATAAATCTTAATCACAGAGACCTTTAATAACTGTTGTAGCTTTTTATTGTAGTCTAGGACAAAAGTACAGTAAATTACCAACATCCAGAAAGCCATTTGTAACTACGGGTCGTCTGAAACCTTAAAATAACTTCTGTAGCACAAATTTGAAAATAATTTGTGCTCGAAATGGAATAAAAATGTGGATAGAAAGGCATCAGAGATCCATAGACTAAGATCAGTCAGGGTACTACCAAAGTGACTACAATGAGCAAGAGAGTCTCAGAACTATTTACATCAAAGGCAATCGGCAAGAAAGCCGAGGCAGTGTGAGGCTTAGCATATGTTCTGTCCCAAACCATCGGTTTTGCACTCATATTGTTGTTTATAAATTAATTTTCCCTTAAAGAGAACCTGTCACCACAACCCCCATTTTTCACCATGCACATGTTCCAAAAGGCCATAACATGACAATTGCATAGTTGCTTTTGTCATGTTTGTGAGTTTTCTGTGTATTTTACTTGGCTCCTTCCGCAATCCCATACTGAGTTCTGGGGGCAGGTATTCAAAAATCAAACACACCTTTGGATCTTTTCCCCAGCCCTCACACTCCAGTCCCTGGGGGACTGGGGAAAAGATCCAAGAGCAGCGGTGTGTTTGATTTTAAATACCTGCCCTCAGGACTCAGTGTGGGAGCTTGACAGGGAGCCAGGTAAAATACACTACAGGCAGTCCCCGGTGTACTTAAGTTGAATTTGTATATAAGTCCGAATTGTAAATTTTATAATTGTAGCTCCAGATAAAAAATTATTCTCCCAGTGACAATTGAATTTTCAAATTTTTTTTATTTAATGGGGCCAAGGATTATCAATTAAACTTCATTACAGACAACTTACTGCTGACCATTACAGCCTAGGACTAGTGTAAACCATCCAGAGAGATTCACCAGAGGTCACAGAGGGCAGAGGGGTCCGTCTTTAAAAAGGGGTCATCTGTAAATCGTGTGTCCTTAAGTAGGGGAACGCCTGTACTCACAAATGTAACAAAGAAGCAACTATGCTTTTGGAACATGTGCATGATGAAAAATGGGGGGTTTTGGTAACAGGTTCCCTTTAAAGCTTATCACAGTATCACAGTTGTCTTCATTTTATGAGTGTTCAGTGCTGGACCACAAATAGACTATAGACCAAATTGTGGCATTTTAGCTTTAAATGTCAATATGCTATCAATGTGGCGCAGGATCCACCACTGCAAAGTCAGGCAACACTAGTTTTTTTGCTGCACCAGATTTATCGCTGTGATGTTAAATTTGGGCACAGTTAAAACCGGTTATGTTCTTTGAGACAGTCTGAAGTGCTTGCTGGTCTTTTTTTTTTCTGTGCATAGCCTATTTTTCACCCAACCACACCCTCTTTTTAGAAGACCATGCCCCATTTTCACAGGTGATGCCCCATTAGTCAGAAATGTGTGACAATAGGTCTAAAAGCCTATATAAATTTGTTGTCAATTATATTTTGGCACAAATGACATCAGAAGTCTGGAAAAAAAATGGCTTAATAAATTCCCCCAGGTTTATTAAAGATAATTGGCAGGGGTGCTGAATGTAGTACCCCCACCAATCAACTCCTAATGAGCTATCCTATGGAGCCCAGAAAACCCCCTAACCTTAGATCAGGGGGGATCCAGTTCCTGCACTAATCATGAGTTTTCTACTCAGTAGTATAAAAATGTAGATATCTCCATAGCCTTAAAAGTTACCACTCTCATGACTTTGTACCTAAAATAAAACAATTTCCAGAATATAGTTCATTTTTTTGTGCTTATGCTTAAAAATTACAGAAATGAACAATCAGTATTAATAGATTTTTACTAAAATACATAAAAATATTATACAGATAAAGTTACTGGTAAAATTGTTGAAAGACATAAGGGGGCCCGAAGTTACTCTATGGCGCAAAGAGATGGCCCTGCTACAACCATTGTATTTATTTAAAACTAAAATTTACATGCAGAAAGACCTATCAAGTTTGGACACGGATGGAAATTTTCAGTAAAGCAAGCAAAGGTCACAGCTGTGCAAGACTATTATGGGAGCAAGAGACTAGTCTGAACAAAAGACTTGTAAATACTTCATTTCCATCCCAAAAAAAACAAGCACTATTCACTCATAATAAATAAATCCTAATAATAAACTAATTATTACCCTGTTTACAATTTGACATAATTTTACTACTCTTTTGTCCACAGTAAGGTCAGCGTGTAGTGTTTGTTGCTGAGATGTATCTGGTAAGCAGTATTCACATGATTAAGCTACTGGTGTTTATCTTCTGCTATAGTAACCATATGGTCACCGTCCCTCTTGGGCTTCCTAAAGTAGACATGTCCCTTTTCACCAGTGCTCTCTGGATTTCACACTCTCCATGTGACAGATAATATTTTTGATGCTGGGCAGCAGATAATTCAGAGTCAATGAGCAACAGACTATAAGAGCAAACAAAGAATACATGCAGTATTGTAAAATATTTTGAAATATATCCTTGAAATGTATCCTTTAAAGCTGGTTTATACCATATAAATACGTTAAAAAAATAAATAAATATGTGTCTCCACATACTTGAAAAAAACTTTTAGATTAAGGAGACTGTCAAGAAACTAGCCGATCCAGGATGGTCCCACTGATTGGATATTTTACAAAGAATTCAATGGATGGTCAACACCCAAGTGCTCTGCTTCCTTGTGCTCGTGGATGTAGTTACGTGAGTATAGAAGTAGATGATCACAACACCATCACACATCAGAAAAGCAAACACAATAACATTCACACAGGACGTGTTTCAGCTCAAAGAGAGCCTTTGTTAACTGGATGTTTTACATAGTTATATAAGGAGACATTTATCAGTGCTTCTATGCCAGTTTTCTGAAATAATCGCAATTCCTTACGCACTGCAAGAAATTGTGATTACTCTACCACTACACCATAGCGTGGAGGGGGCGTGAAGGGTGCAGCCATTGCCGGAGTTCCTGGTGTTCCTGCCCCATGCCTGCGCACTTTTTAAAAATCACTAAATTCACCGCTGAATGTTCACAGGTTTTTACTCAAATCTACGCCCTGTTGGCTACATGCTGACATATACATTATAGGCTATAAGCCTCATTATGTATTTGCCATGGCGGCAAGGGGCTGGGCTTTATCATACATAAATTTCCCCCATAGTGCAGTGGAAAAAGTCATAAGTCCAACAAGTTCAACCACAGAAGGCAAGGGAAATGGCTGAAGGTATTCTATATTATAATATAACCATCAATTTTATTTTGCTGTATGAAAACATCTAGTGGAAAAAATACATGTTACTCGATATCCTAAGGTTTGGGGTGCACATAAAAAAAAATGTTATGCAACATTTTGGTCTTAGTAAGTCAGACCTTCACCAGGTACGAATTGCAAGGTATATGTGAAGGTAGAGTGATGATGAGATGCTGTGCTGTGATTCATATAGCGCCAGCGGAAGCTCCTGCTCTTCTCTACCAGTGCTATATGGGTCACAGCACAGCATCTCATCATCACTCTACCTTCACATATACCTTGCAATTCGTGGCAGATGAAGGTCTGACTTAATAAGACCGAAACGTTGCATAAAAAAAATATTGGATTGCCATACTCTTATTTTTGGAATAAAATAAAAAAATTCCTCAGTTCTCTCTACCAAGGAGCGCCAAGTTTTTTCATTTATGTAGACCTTTATTTAAGCTCTCCGCAATCTCTGCTGTGTCTAGCTCCTGAGCTCGGCTATTCCATACATTCACAGTTCTTACTATAAAGAAGCCTTGCTGCCTCTGGAGATTGAACCTTTTTTCTCCAGAGACAGTCTCCCCTTGGCTTTTGATGTTATTAATCTGAAACAACTTTTCAACATATTTTTTTGTGGACCATTAATAGATTAATATATACAGGTGGTCCCTTACTTAAGAACACCTGACTTACAGACGATCCCTAGTTACAAACGGACCACTGGATTTTGGTAATTTACTGTACTTTAACAGTAGACTACAACAAACAGCTATAACAGTTATCATAGGTGTCTGTAATTAAGATTTATTGTTACTCCTGGTTCTTATGACAATCCAACATTTTTAAAATCCAATTGTCACAGAGACCAAAAAAAGTTTGTCTGGACTTACAATAATAAAATATACAGTTCCGACTTACATACAAATTCAACTTAAGAACAAACCTACAGAACCTTTCTTGTATGTAACCCGGGGACTGCCTGTATTTATGTATATATTATTCATGTAACCATGCCTTTAACACTTAGGCATTATTGATGTGGTTACTGTTCTCTGTCATCATCTTGCCTAAAGAGTGGAATTAAATGAGTTGCCTGTTGCCTGTCCATTAAGGAAAACAAAATGTTTGGCAACTCCATTAAACATGAAATGCACCCGCTGAAGTCCATACACTTCGCACACAAGTCGGTTATAAGAGATGTTCTTTGTTCACAGGGTTTAGATAGGCGATCCACCTTATTCATCTATTTATCTATATGCCCTATAACTGTGCATGTAGACTTCTTTCAAAAATATAAAGCTTTAATATGGATCCAATGTCTCTAAAAGCAGCTCACTCTTATGGACATGATTACAAAGTACAATAACAAAGTAGTGTACTGAAAATATCTTAAATCCATAACTTAACATACTCAAATCTTGGTGTAGCAACACTTACAAACTACTTAAGTAGTTCTCAAGTACAAGAAGATGGATTTGTTATGGTGTATCACCAAGCACTGGGTTCACTATGGAGCAATTGTTATGGAAGTGGATTCACACTGAAGTGGCTTCAAAATAGCCCTCTCTAATACAAGCACGTCATTGATATCCAAGGATTGCTACGTAGAATCCTGGTGACTCTTTTTCTCTTCCAGTATTCTATGAGCATATAAAACCACGCTGGTATATCATTCCAGTTGTCACTTTTGAGTTATCTTCTCGGCATTTGCTGATAAAACTGTTCTTTGGTTGATTGAACATCCTGACAAAATGAAACCTGACCAGCAGTTTTTTGTTCAAAATAAAGCTAAAAATGTTCAATGCAGCTGCCATTGCTGTTGTCACTTTTGCAGTCACAATTCTAAAAATTGAAAGCTACTGCTTATTAACAAAATTATTTTTGATATAAGAAGAAAATCCTCTTCCAATTTAGTCAATTTCTGGTTGTTCATAAAAAAAATCAACTAACCTTGACCCTTAAAGCAAAAGTTTCCCAACTACATGAGAATATTGTGATCCTACAGTGATGATAAAACCAACAATTTGGAACTTACAAAGGGGAGATTTACCTCCAAAGATGTGCCCAATATGCTAAAGCAGTAGAATTTACAATAGCACCGTTATCTAGAGAGGATTCTGACTGCTAAGTACACGGTGGTCGGTTTAAAAGGCAGACCATGACCTAATGTTTGAAAATGAACCTTCCCTCTAAAGACTTTCTACCACAGAGCCTAAGCAGTCTACAAGTTACTCAACAGATCCATCTCGTAACTCTTCCTGGCGACATCATCTAGAAAATGATGAAACTAATATTTATGCATGTTGTTGTAATGTCGCTGTCTGGGCCAACTTGAATTTATTTATGGACCAGCGGGGATCAAGTTTAGAGGTCACCATGGAGTGTTTGTTTTTTTTTTTAAAAAAGAAAATCCTAAAATTTTGAAGTCTCCTTACTGGTCATGGAGCTTTATGGTACGCTGACACTTTCTGCCTCGTACTGATCACTTCTCAGACAGGATTGCGTTTATTTTTTTTCTTTGGTTGTCTTACATTCATAGCTCTTCTCTCTTGTCACACCATGCACACCAGCACCCACAGGATTTCTTTTATTATATGGACCTTCTGGTGACACCTCAATGACCTATTTGACTTTTTTTAATCAAACTTTCATTGTCTGCTTTAACTCAATTAATTAATAATCATTTCACAACACTACTTTATCTGGGCCCTTGGCATGACTGCTATTAGAATGTTGTACAAGGGCTCTTTCACATTGGCACTGAGTTTAGTTGCACATCCGTTCCGTTTTGTCTCCATTGTGTCTCTGTTTTTCTACCGTTTTGTCTTTGTGATGCAACCATTTTGTGTCTGTGTCCGCAAAAAAAACATAAAGGTTTAACGCTGCTTTGAAAACATCACACCTGGTTTTTCAGTCTCATCAGTGAAAAATATGGATGCTGTATCCATGTTTTTGCAAACCCATAGACTTCTATTGCCTTCCACGATCCGCATCAGGTAAGAAAATAGGAAATTTCCACAGACAACAGATCAGTAAAAATACAAGCCAATTTGAAAACACCCATAGAAATCAATGACTATGTGAGGCATCCGTGGAAATCACGGTACCATGGACATGAAAAACCATTGCATTGTGAAAGAGCCTTTGATGATCTATCGTGGACTTTTCACAATAATTGATGGTCACAAATCAACGCCCCAAAACACTGTACCACAGTGATCAATGGAGGAGACATAAGGTTTCTAAGATAAAATTTTGTTAAAAAAAAAAGTTTGGTAAAAGTTGCAAATTTGCTATTTCTATCGCTCAAGCCATTTTTTAGCGAGTGTTGGGTCGGAAGGAAACAGGTCTTTACAGTTTATCAGCTGTCACATTAACTGTGCAAAACTATTGGAGTATAAATCTATGTAAAAACCTAACAAGTCCTGGGAGGATTGACTGCATTCCACCAATGTGGGCCTTCCTAATCTCTAAGGCCCCAGGCAATCATTTTCCAGGTAAATCTGCCCCTGCCTTTGGTACACATGGTTGCTTTACAGCAAATCTCTGAGCTGCTGTTTGCAGAGCAGATTAGCAGTTCAGTTAAGATGGATTTCCCCACAATCATGTACATTGTATAGAATTAAAAAAAAATCTTCAACCAATCTACAAAAATATAAATAATTCATTATAAGGTTCCACTAAGATAAAAATAGAAAAAAAATTATTCTTTAGTGAACTCGAGGCTAGCACAAACTAGAATTTTCCTTTAAGAGTAAAGACCAGTTATCATAAGGTTGAACTCATAAACCACTATATAACTTCAAGTTCATTATTGCTAAGCCAATGTCATATTTTGTTAATCATTTCTAAATCCAGCTTGGCGCTGTCAATCGATTATGTAAACAATTATCCTGTTTTTTTTTCAGGCAAACTGCGGGGAGAGCAAGGAAATAAATTGTTAGTTTTTGTATTGTAATTAACAACTATAAAAAACTAAGAAAAAGGTAAATGTTAAAAGTAACATTGTATTCAAGTAACAAGGAGTAACAACTAGTAGGATTTTTTCCCTTCATAACAAGGCCAACCAAGCGGTTCTGATTGGGCTGGTTGGCAGCAATCTCCCCAATGTAAATGGGTACATAACTAAATGAGGAGCCAGAACACTGATACACATGGCATCTGGATGACCTTGCAAAACAGTACTTCGAAAATAGATAACTAAACTCCCCCATATAGCACCCCTCTGGCTGACTCCTCTAGAACTGGCTAGGTGGAATCATCTACTCTATCGGAAAAGGGTTGATAAATTCTCAACAGCTTCATGTCCACCCTACCTATTCATATTTAAAGGGATATTCCTAGAATTTCCTGAATTTAGCAGGACACAGAGAGCTTGATAAAATAAGAACAAAAATCCTCGCTTGCCAACTGGACATCCTAGTTCCATTGAGGTTGAGGGTAAAGGTACCAGGATGAATCATGCGTTACAAAGGATTCAATACAGGATAAATTGAATAATTAAATTGTTCATAAAAGATTAAAAATGGTTTGGACAATGCGTTTCGGGGATGAACCATCAGGTCCAATACAAAGCCTATATATAGTAGCGTTGGATGGAGTGTCCCTTTAAAAACGCCAAACTAGTTGGCTTATGGGAGCATAGGTGAGAGCGATCAGGTTGTCCTAGGTCACAGCCCTTTGTGTGATGGACACCATATTTTTACTTAACTTTTACAATATGTAAATGCAATATGTAGGCAGAGTGATCGATCCTTTTCAAAGGGACACTCCATCCAAGGTTACTAAATCTATGCAACACGTGCTTTGTATTGAACATGAGTAAAGGGGATGCTTCATCGCTGAAACACGTTGTCCAAACTATTTTCTTTTATGAAAAATGTAATTATTCAATTTATCCTGTATCAATGTTATCGAATCGCTAGGGGAGCGTGATACATGCTGAAACCTTCAACCAGGTGACGCAGAAGACTTAACAGGGATAACCAAGCCTATAGTGAGGCCCCTTGACCCACCTATTATAGTGTTCTGGGGACACACCACAGACTAGTTACATTGGAGCAGAAGGTAAGCCCATAGTCGCATGCAGACTGGAGGGAAGATAGAGATTCATGTGCCTTCTCCCCTAGTTACATAATTGATTTCCCCCCACCGTGTTTTAAAAGTTTCCATTATTAGGGCGAACTTTCATCTACGTTCATGAATGGCACTCAGGAGACTGGTCACACAATCAATGGATGCATCATCACCACTATAGAGATTCAATTGGAGGTCCTTTAGTAACCCACAGGGTACACATGGACCCAGGCAACTTTCCCTCTATCTTTATGGCAGCTGAGATACAATGTTATCAACTCTTCTCTCCTCGAAACTGTTTACTACTGTGCTTATTTCCTAGAAAGGGTAATTACATTCTCAGCTGCACTTTGGTATTTTGTATTATTCTTTGTTTTTGAGAAGGTCCCTAGAAACAAGGTGGACAATTCTGTTGATGTTTTATGATGCTGGTTACACTCGTATATTAGGCAATTAAGTTGTATATTATGGTTAACAATTCATATTTCCAAATGGCATGTCGATGGGCACAATGAACACCCGCTTCCATTACCAAAACATGCCCTCATAGGGCACAAGCCAAGAGACTGCTATTAGCAAACCTCTTTACATAGCAAAACGTTCTCTAGGGTTGTAAAATTATAATTTTGTGAAATAATAGATAACTCAGTTACAGTGAAGCTCAAGTAATACAAGCAATTAAAAAAAAAAAATTTTTAATGCTTTTTAACTGTATTTAAATGAATAGGACTGAACTCTTCCCCGGCTGTGAATAGAATCCTGTGTGTGAGAGACAACTGAAAAACAGGCCTGTGAACTGCTGACAATATCATTTCTGAAGGACTCCCATATATCACAGCCAACAGCATGTGCGTGACACTGTCAGGAAGTCTCCCTCATAAATAGCTGAAAGTTCTCCGAATGAATAGAGCTTGTTTTCTATATTGTGGATACTTTAACCTCTTAATTTCTGCACTTCTATCCAAACTTATCCATGCTAAACAGTCTTTCTTTTTGTTTTTTCCACTGTACTCTTGATTGCTAAAGTTCCGTCCTGGTGCCAGGGGTAACAACGTAGCCGTAACTTGTTGATAAATATGTTTTTTCAGAGGAGGCGGCGCCTTATGTGCAGTTATGTAACACAGTAACACAACAAGTCTTACAGAAGATTACGGTACCTGCCAGAGCAGATTTTTCCTTGTGAACTCTGGCACAATTTTCTCTCCCCGGAAAGTTTTACACCTGCCTTAAATGTGTTTATTATGGCAAAACATTTCTTTTTTTTTTAGTAATATTTTCTTTTTCTGTAGTGAACAATGTTGTCAGCACAAGAAGGATGACCTAGCATCAAAGTTTGAAGATACTCCGCCACAGGGAAAATATGGATCTAATATATCAAACCTGTCTAAGAGAATAATCGGCCTTGTTGCCCATAGAAATCAATCATAGCTCACATTTAATTTTACTAGTGCAGTTAAGAAAAGATAAACTCTAGAGATTGCAATGTTCTAGCTTTCTACCTGCTTCACTCAGAAGGGTATAATAACACAGGCGGTTTGGGGGGTAGCCCGGGGCCCAAACATTCTAGGGGAGTGGTGGCGAACCTATGGCACGAGTGCCAGAAGTGGCACTCAGACCATTGCCGTGTTCACCAAATAAGACCAAATCCACCAAATCTTCCTGCAGTCCCAGGCAACTTAAGAGATGCTGTTCTCAGCGCTATTTTAAAGCGACACTTCATTGGCTGTTTGGAACTGCGGGAAAAGTGAGAAGGTGTTGACAGAACTGCAATATCTTTGGAGGTCATCCTGCTGGACGCACCATTCTTCCTCTACAGAGAGACCCTGGAGAGAAGCTATAATGAGAGTCTGAATTTGCCCTCCTTTCAACTGTATTGGTGGTCTTGCGGAGGGGGCGGGGGGGTACGATTAAAAGATGTGGAAGAACAGGTAGCAATAAGTTACTGTTTAAAAGCCATGTTGGCACTTACTGGTAAATACGTGGATTTAATTTGTAGTTTGGGCACTCGGTCTCTAAAAGGTTCACCATCACTGTTCTAGGGGGTCGTAACCACCAAAACCACCCACCAAATTTAATACTAAGGAGGACCTTCAACCATGAAATCCTCCTACATCTGTATGTACACAAGAGCCATTTCAGGACCTTTGATGGTCCTGAAACTGCAGATTGAGAGCAGGCGGAAGGAACGCCCCCTCCATTCCCCAAGACGCTGGAATCTAGTACCATATGTACTAGTGTGTTCCAGACTTGTTCCAGACTTAATCCAACCCCGTGAATAAACTCTATCAAAATAATTTCCCACACAATCCACAAACCGGTGCTGAGGACCAGGAGATATTTTCCAGACAGTAAAGTTCATTAGCTGGAAGGTCCAGTAATGCATATCAATACATTACACTTGCCCTGGTATCTGTGGACATCCAGCTGGGGGTAAAGTCATCCAAAAGTGTTAAGCCAGCTGCATAGCAAGCACAGCAGTTGTACAAATGTTCAGTAGAGGAGTTAAAAAGGAGCTATAGATCATTTCAATAAAGAAATCCATTATTATTATATGTCTAAATATGCAAAATATATACCATAGTGGTCTCATGTATAAGAATATGTTGAATTCACTGAAACAAATACGATGGACATACATCAGCAGAGCACAAAACTGATAAACCCTTTATCTATGCATCATTGAAGCAGATCACAAGTCAATCATGAGACCAGTAGCTTCGGACACTCCTCCCTAATTTTTCTTAGAAGAAGCCCTGTATGCTGAAACTTAACGCTGAGTGAGCAGTCTATAATGAAGAATAAAATACTGAGCTTTAGGACATAGTGGTGATGGCCCCAAGTCATAGTCTAAATCTACTTATAGGCTAAATTAAAGAGCAAGGGACTCCTGATAAGGCACACTTAGGGGACCATATAGAAGCTCTGGTTTTCAATTAAAAAAATATTGGTCTCCAGTTTTTGCTGGAGTCAGATTTTAAAGCGGTTGTCCGGGATTTGAATACACGGCTGCTTTCTTCCAAAATCTGTGCCAGATCAGACCATAGTCTGTATTGCTGTTGCAGTTCAGTTACATAGAAATGAATGGAGTTTCTGTGTAATACCATATGCTACCCATGGATTTGTTAGAAGAATGTAGGCATTTTTTTTAACATACCTCAGACAACCCCTATAAGGGTTAATGCAAAAGTCCCTCTTTTGGCTGTGTACATCCCCCAAGTTGTACAGAACTAAAATATATCAAATGAAGCTCATACAATTCTATGGGTCTTTCCAATACCCCAGTATGTCTCCATTATACAGAAGTTGTGTGATTCAGAAAAAGTAGTGGCATAATCTGCTGGACACTGTGGAGGGGGGGAGGGGTATTCATCAACTGTGGCGCAGTTTCTGTGTATTTGGTGCACTAATTGTGCGATAATTTACACTGGAATTTTGAATTGTGGTTCTAGGGGTTAGTGAATTGGCGCACAACCGAAAAGGTTTTGACCTGTCTCCATATTCATGAAGGTGAAATAGAACTTGGTAGACCAGCATTTACCTCCACTATTTGTGCTCCAAAATTGGTGTGGAGGTGGCATGAAGAGGGAAATAATCACAATCACTAGTAATAGTGATTTCTGATAGATTTTCTTTATGAACCAACATACCTTGAGAATGCTGTAGCTACGCTGATGCAGAAACATATCTTGTTCCCGGAACCGAGTGATTTTGCTGAAAAAACAATTATGATAATGAGGTTCCTGTGGCTGCCCTGGCACTCTCCTCACCCTAATTATGCACTGCTTCAGTCTTGTCCTGCCCAGCTTAACACATCATCACTGTGTTGCCCCTGACAGGCAGAAGTAATCATACCTGCACTATCCCCCAGCTTATGTATATGAGTCATTCAGCTCAGTTTGATTAGTCCTGTCTGGACAGTTCAGGCAGCTCTTTTATGTACAGAAGCCAGTCTGCACTCAGCTTCCCAAGGTACAGAATTGTATAATTGTTTTTTGAGCAAAACCACTCATCAGGGATTAAACAAGATATGTTTCTGCACCAGTACAGCTACAGAATTCTCAAGGTACGTATGGTTCACAATGCATAAAAACAAATGCTAAATTTCTTTAAGCAATTGAAAAAATTGGCTTGAATCAAGTACTTTCATGGCGTTGTACAAATACAACGCGTTGCAAAATAATACAGTTTTCTGATTCATTACAAATAATGTTGATAAGGAAATTACAGTGCAGACCACAAGAATATATCAACTTACGTAAACTTTTTCTCTGCCAAAAATCTATTTACTGAATTTATTTTTCAATATGGTTTACGCAGCGAAGCGCAACATTAAAACATACAATGCACTTTGAGCTATAAACAAGTTATTTTAGAAATGTTGAAGGTGCCTCCCTTTTGTACGCTGAAAGATTAACAGTTGCACGTGTGCCAAGTTTTCTTCACTGCAGGATAATTCTGCCTCTCCCAGTCTGTTAATTTATTTTCTGTAGATAATCAACCAAGTGGTGGCTGTACAATACTAATCTCCTCTGGAGTCCTACAATCTCTAGATTTGAAAACCAAAATATTACAGTAGAGTGTTTGGTGATACCGTATATTGCTCATTGACTCTTATACAGAATCTACATTACATTGCAGCAATTAAATTGGCTTTGAAAGTTAAATTGTATTGCCCTCAATCACCAAGTCAATGAGGCTTCAGAGTTGCCTGGAAAAGATAATAGCTAGCAACGGAGGTGACACTTCGAGGCTCATTAACAACTCTATAAGGCTTCTGATATTATACAAAGAATACATTTTGGGTTTAATGTAGCATAAAAAGTGTTATTTTTATTTTTTTATTGTTGTAAAAGGTATATTGTGCCCACTTTTACTGTGTATGTTTTTTTAATCAGGCTGTCATATAGCAAATTACATACAATATACAGGCAGTCCGCGGGTTACGTGTAAGATAGGTTCTGTAAGTTTGTTCTTAAGTTGAATTTGTATGTAAGTCGGAACTGTATATTTTATAATTGTAACCCCAGCCAAATTTTTTTTGGACTCTGTGATAATTGGATTTTAAAAATGTTGGATTGTCATAAGAACCAGGATTAACAATAAATCTGAATTACAGACACCTTTGATAAGTGTTATCGCTGTTTATTGTAGAATAAGGCTAAAGAGTGGGGAAGTCCCTTTTCCATTGGAATATGAACCCAGTAAACTGGCGATTTGCTAAATAATATTCACTTTAAGGCTACTTTCACAGGAATGTAGCCTAACGTGTACTCACCCGGCCTTAGCCTGGTCGAGCATACATCAACGCGCGGGAGAGGAGGAGGGGTGAGCAAATAGTGCCACACGGTTGATCTTACGGTCAAATATAGTGAGGGCTCTATCTATTTCGCGGCCACAGCACTAAACTGTCAATCTGTGGAATAGCCTGCCTCAGGCGCTGGTCACAGTAGGGACAGCAGAGACCTTCAAGAAGGTCCTAGATGCCTTTAAACATCTAAATAACATTAATGGTTATGTTATATAGAATTGTTTCCCCTAAATCCCTTTGTCATCCAATCCCTTCCATTCCTTGGTTGAACTTGATGGACATGTGTCTGTTTTCATCCGTATAAACTATGATACTATAATACTTCTATATATTCCTTAGTGACCATCCCATTGTGGGCCATAAAGAAAAAAAATCTAAATCCATCATGATAACCATAGTCAGAACGCCTGGATCTGGTTTATCTGGTATATTTGTTATCCATGACCTACTTCCTGCTAAAATCAACTTTTAAAATTTGTATTTCAAATTTACCAGAGCCCCTCCATGCCACAGCTTCACAGGTTGTTACCCTACAGTGAGGGAAGGAGGGAGAGAGGGAGGGGGGAAATGCTGAGGGAGCAGAGGGGAGAATGAAAACACTGTAACAGCCTGTGAAGCTACAGAATGGAAAGACTCTGATGAAAGTAATAGTAAAAATAAAATGTTATTTTAGAAGATAGCAATATAAAAAGATTACCACCATCACATTTAATGATATAGCCAATTTTGTGAGGTTTTACCATGTTGTGTACCAAAAGCCAGCTAAATGTAGCTGTAGCTTGTGTTTTGCAGGACAAGTTGTAGTGTTTAATCGTAGCATTTTGGGATCCATATACAGTGTCGGACCGGGGTTCCTTAAGCCCACCAGAGAAAGTCAATCTGGGGACCCACTCTTCATTATCCCCCAGGAAATATACTCTAGCAGCCTCCAAATTGTGTTGTTTTCTGATTGACCCCCTGGGGTTCATTATTGGATTGAGCCAGGGCCCACCGGAGGATCCTCTGGTACTCTGGTGGGCCAGTCCGACATTGTCCATATATCTATTTGATCAACTTATATTTACTTATAGCATAATTGCCATCTGAGATGCTTTGATATTTTGTTAATTGGAGTTTAATGTGTTAAAAAATCAAGCAGGCGACATTTGTTTTGGGCTATGCCATTTTTCAGCAGCCATTCCCATTTCTTTCTATGGCTAATGCAAATGGACCCACAACCCCTTGTATGAGCCATCTAACCAGGCCGAAAAAGATAAAGCAGGTCTTATTCCTGCCTTTGTGGCTCAGGCAGTCTTTATTGTCATCAGTAGATAAGTGCTCATGTCATCCGCCAATGACAGACAGGCCACAGACAAAGTGATCAAGCCCCTTTTTGTGGCCCGCACACAGTTCATGTGCATGTGCACTAAGTTTGTAAGAAATCAATGTGTAGTGTCCCCCCCCCCCCCCTAGTAGTGATCTGTTCTGGAGGCTAAGGTCTAATCTCCCTGTGTTTTTATAAAGTTTAGAGCAGAGAGGATAACCTCCTCTTCCTGGCTATAATATTTTATTATTTATTGATTATTTTGTAACAAAGTCTTCGTCAATCCATGCGCACATCTTTTATTATCTAGCTGAAAGTGATAGGAAAGAAACAATTCTGTTAGAAATTAATGCTCACAGAAGACTACAGCCAGGAACAAAGCAATAAACCTGTTTATCTGGTCTGGTCTTGTCTGGTTGGAAAAGGGTCTTGGTAATCAACAGAAAGATAAAGCTATTACTAGGGGGAACTTATTCATTATACACCAAACTGAGTTTCTTTGTATTTGAGATTTACAACAATACAAAATGTTTCCTTCTTTTGTGTTTTACAATGGCTTCTAAAAAAAAAACTTTTTGTAGAAAAAACTAGTTTGTACATCACAAAAAAACTGAAATTCTATTATTTTTAAGCTTTTTTGAAGGAAATAGTTTGTCTTTTCTTTTCAATTTTTTAATTTCATTTTTAGTCCCCCTGCGATTTGCTTTTAGCACTTTATCACTTACACAATGCTGTCAGTTTAGCACTGAGATGGATTATATTAGGCCATACTGAGCTCTAAAACAACGTAATAGGCATCTACTAAAGATAAACCTAGGGACATTCATTAGGCCCCTGGTTACTATGCGATCCCATTGGCCGGCGTTCCTATGGCAAAAAAAAAGCAAGCCCCCCACCCCCCTCTGTAACTATCTAGATTTTGTGATCACGATTGACCAACACATCTAAATGGTTAATGCCATTTGACCCCCAACTGTCCACCAGCCTTTAAAGGGGTATTCTCGTCTCGGAATTCACATTCTTTTTCATTAATCTGCCATATATAAACATTTCTTCAATTAGATGTTATTAAAAAAATGTTCCTGTATGAAGATAATTTCTCATAAATGTAGTGATATGGTCCCTTAGAAACAAGACTGTGTCCTTGGATACGGCCACCTCTGCTGTGGTGATTGCACAAATAAACAAAATTTTTTTGTATATGAAATGTCTTGGAGTTACTGTATGTCCCGCAGCCATCCTGTGGTAATAAACGCTGAATCTAGGAGGTCAGGCAGGACTCTATAGCGCATGTCTGGCCACCCCTGCCAGAGTGTGGGGTGGTCGTATCCGAGGAAGCTATTTCATTTCTAAGGGATTGACTTGATACTGACCAAAATTAAAGGCACTATATCAGTTAGAACAAAACATTTGACCATTGGCCTCCAAGATCATTATATTTCGTAAATTGTGACAGGAAATTTTTCCTCTTGATCACAATGGACTCTATACAAGAATTCTCTGTCAATGCCAAGAAATAAAAAAGTGATTTCCTGTCTCCTAGAAAACCTATTTCCATATGTGCTGAGAGGGTGGGTTAATTTAAAAAAAAAATGAAATTAGCCTAGAAATGGACAACAGGCAGGAAATTCTGTGATTTTTTTTGTAACAGAAGTTGTAGCACAACAAAATTATATTAACACTAAATATGGATTAAGGTTAAAAAAAAACCTGCCCAAACCTGGTAATAATTATTAGCAAGACCACCAAACATTTATAGGTATATAGTGGCCATCGGAATTTTATCGGATTTTATCATGCCCAATCCTTGGTCCCACAGGGGGTAAGGCAATGCCAGGGTTGGTCTGGCATCTTTATTTATACAGAACCATCATATTCCGTAGAGCTTTATAAATCATAGGAGACATACACAAATAAAAAACTACATTACAGATTACAAATAGTCTTATGGAACAATAGGAGTGAGGGCCCTGCTCGCAAGAGGTTATAGTCTATGACTCTCTGTTGAATTAATTTTGACACGTAGCTCAGTTCATATTGAGTCAGGAGTAATAGCTTTTGGTGATCCGGCATTAAGCCAACAGTATGGTAATCTTAACTGGTTTATACTGCCAAAAACACAGACCCAAGAAGTTCTGGTATTGTCATCACATGCCTCAATAAGCCTATAGCTAGATAAAAGTACTTCCAGACATGACAATAATCTGGTGTCTGGTGATAAAGTTGTGGTTTCCCTTTACAGTTATGGTAAAAATCCAATATCATTGAACGGAATATTGTCTCATTATGTCTCACACAGCACATACTATTACTACTATTATTTGAGGGACTTTGTAATGGATGTCAAAGACGTTTGGTAGCAAGTTGCAAACCCATTGGGAAATGACAGTAATATTTTCATGTCACTCTATATGTCAATGCTGTAAATATCTACGGTTACTTTTCTTATGTCATTTTCGACCCAAAGCTGTATCGTATGGGAACTGTGTCACAAAATACAGAGGATAGACTTATGTAGAAGCTCTAAACTGAAAGAGGGCAGCACTAGCGAAGACGAGAGGAAAAATTCTTCTAAAATCCGGTTGGTATTAATATTTTATAAATATTATAAATAAAATGTATAAACACAAAGAAGTCAAAAGGATAAATGTACAGCCAAACCTTTCTAAAAACCACCTTCATCTATAATAGGACATTTACTTCCCTTACATCCTATGTATGCTGGCCCCTCTAGAAGACCATTCCTTGCTGCAATTCTCAGTAGTCATTTTACGGAGGTTTCACTCCAGATATTTATAGTCCTCTTGGCATCCAACTTCTGAGATTGTTTTGTCCTAATATCAATGAAAGCTCTCATTACCAGGATGCGAAAAAAAAAACCTCAAACTGGCCCTAGGTCTATCCGTTCTTTAAAGGTTTCAATATTTGTTTCCACTTGTAATATATACATAAAAATATGTACAGAATTAGACCAATTTGTGGTAAAAATGTGGAATGAATATCACTAAATTTACTGTTCGAAATGTAAAGAAAATCTTCGCTCGGCAGAGTTAAGGTCAGAAATGATCCTTGCAGTGTCTTTCAGCTTATTATAGAAATGCTGCAAGACATATTTCCCAACGTGTGGCTGACTTTCCAGGAAAATCCTGGAGGAGGGGGCATAAACTCCACCGCTTCTTCCACACTGGGGCCCTCTTTTTCCTCCACAGGCAAGCTCTAGGTACAGACGATGTAGAATACATCGCAGGATGTATATATAACAAGCATGAGTAATTTAAGAAGACATAAATTAACAGCTTACAAAATAAGTGATTCTTAGCAGGATAACTTTTGTAAGTGAATTTCTTAGAAGGTCACAAAGTCCCAGACATAGAGAATCAGAATTTCAGATTCAGGAGACTGGACCCTTTTAGTGCTGTTGGCTATAATACTGTTCAAAATTTTTATTAGAAGAGTTGAGTTATTTAGGGAAATTTTATTTGATTTTTCTTTGCTTTAACTATACTTTTGGATGTTTTTTTGCTCTTAATTGAATTTTTAATCAATTATGAAATATCATATATTTTGCAGATATACTGATATGCCTTATCTTTATTAAATAGAATATTAGTCATTGCATAAAATAGTCTAACAGAGGTCATACTAGTTATATTGAATAATTATTTTTCCTACTATTAAATGACAACTACTGTAAATGCATCTTTCTTGTTAAACTTTAATGTTTAATGTGGGGATGGTAATTTCTCATAATGTATGCAGTTATGTGACTCTATTTTGCCACTTTTAGCCCTAACTCCTGGGGGGCCTTATATTGTAATTTCTTACTGATCTACAGTACAAACAGGATCTACTACTCATCGTCAAGATGAATTACAGCATCACACAATCTAACGGACTGAACCCTACAAGTGGTGCACAATTGTAGAATGCAGATCAAAAATAAAACAAGAACAAAACATACTGTATACAGTATTATGCAATAATAAAATCTGGTCACACACATACAATTTTCCCAATCTGACAATATTTTACATTGCTGGGACATAATTGTTTGTATACTGTAAGTTAGCTACAGTAACATAAAGAATATTTTCCAGATAGAAAATTATTTTCACCTACAGAGTAATTTTGTTGTTTGCAAATTGTAGCACATGTATTTTCATGTATAAGTGAGAATAAATGCAACTTCATCATTCTATATTGTTATGTATATGAGTAACTTGAAACACTTAAACATTTAAAACGTAAAAGCTCAACTTTTAAATTTTTTTATTTTATGTATCATTAGTGTCATATATTTTATTAAAGAAAAATTCTCCCCTCTCTTCCCTCCTGTCTTTTTTAGAAGTGATCTGAAAGCAGTTATGAAATGAATACTCAAATATCTGTCAGATATAGGAGACAAGGCTAAAGTTTTTAGGGATTTAACTCTTTGTTAACCACAATAATATTTCACTTAATACAGCTCCATATGGAGATAAGTCTAGCAAGTGAAGTACATTCCAGGTCTGTAAGGAGTTTTATCATTATAAACTATAGCAACTTCTCCTTATCTCTTAGCTCACTGTATGGAGGAGTAGGAGGGCAAGTTAATTTAGACACAGTGAAGTGCATAGAAGAATGAAAAACAAGAGAAAGAGGCATTAATATTTTTTCATCTGAAATATTAATTATAAAAAAATAAATAAATATGATCATACCTGGGAAATATTATACCATATGCTGCTCCTGTCCATTACAAATAGATTTATTATTTCTGATAAAGTATTTAAAAATATTTTAAAGGTGTAGAGATTTATTATTTCTGATAAAGGATTTAAACAAATATTTCAAGGTTTAACCTATCCTCGCAGTTTAATATATTGCCAAAAAAAATTATTATTTACATTAACTCTAATATTGGTCTATTTTGCATGTAGGCTGTAGTTTTTTTGGGGGGGGGTCGTGTCTTAATTTTAACTTCATGACTTTGGCTGCTAAATTAATGTGATCGCTGCAGAGATCGAACACTTAGAGTAATACAGTGAGGAGATATCTATCCCAAATACCTTAAGAGTTATGATAACAGTCCAAACATGTGTTTTTAAGAATGTGATATAATTTGATTCAGTCTTACTATGAATAGTTAATAAAAGTTACGTTTTAGGTCTGACCGATAAGGTTTTTTTCTGTCTTAGGACAGATTTGAGAATAAGGGCTGTAGTTTTGGAGACTATTTATAGGGCAACAGAATCCAACAACAATTGATTAAATATAACTGAGATTTATATTGTATATAGTCTTGGTGCCCTTTATTCTTATTTAACCAGTTCATGTTTAAGGAATAAAAACTTAAAAAACACTATAGTAAAAACAAATACCTTTGTAGGAAAAGGATAGGAAAATGTGATGCTAGACTATTCTATATGGACCTTCTAATCTATTGAAACTCCCTTACTAAATAACTGGGACAAATGCCCTGCCAGCCTTTACTAGACCTTGGTAAAATATATCTGATATTACAAACAAAAAAATCTGGCCATTTTTTGATTCACTTCCGTTCCAAGGAAATGTTTGTCATAGCTCTGATGCCAAAAAAGATTACCATCATCAGTGGGAATATGCTGCCCATCTGGAAGAACAGTCAAGTATAATATAAAATTACAAGTCTAAACTTCACAAGGATTTTTATTATTTCTTTTATATACTAATACAATGACTCATGATTAATATTATAGATCTCAAAATAGAATAGAGACTTTAAATTCATTTATTAACAAATAAATTCCAAAAATAATTCAATTAATACAGAAGGTAAAATGTAAAATTCTGAATATCACACACAGCCTTGAATCTTTTATAAAATATTATACAGAGGCTGGTAATCAACTTGAAATAACATTCCGTGTTCTAGAACATGTAAAACGTTCTTATTTCTAATTTTATAACTACTGAGTAGTCAAGAGATCTCATTTACTTCTTAAATAAAATCCAGAAGGCATGTTTGAAGGGTTTTAATATGGACTGTTCCAAGTTATACAGCAAGCCTACACTAGCAAAAATTCCAATGTCAGGATGAAGACGCCAAAAAATTAACTTACATATTTAGAGCGTTTTAACATTAAAAAGCTACCCTTTTTTCCCTCATAACACAAAATAAAATAGGGAATCTACCATCAAAAACAAGCATGATAAACTAGGGGCAGTGACCAGAGGCAAAAGATCCAGGGAAGCTTTGGCAATTATCAGATATATGAGAATCCATGGCCTCATTCCTTCTAAAATCAACTTTTAAAGCTGTCGGTATATAAAGCTGTGTAAAAGAAAAACTTTCATTTTACTGGTGCTCATGAATATTTTAATAGGGAGCTGTAATTGGTTTCCATGGGCAACTAAGAACATTTTTACTTTTAGACAGCTTGATAAATCTTCCCCAATGAGCTTGAAGGTTTTCTGGCAGTGATATCGGAGCTTCCCCATGCTGCAGAATCACAGACTGTTACGCTTCCTCCTATCATGCTCTCCCAGCACTTCACCCTTCCCTCGCCTGATATAATCTCACACAGTGGAAGGGGGAAGTGCTCCTGCACAGTATAACAAACTGTGAAGCTACAGAACGGAAAGACGCTGATAACTTTTAAATAGATACATTTTAAAAGTTGATTTTAGAAGGAATATAGATAACAAATATAAGAAGATTACCACGGTCACGGTGCCTGGATCTATGAGTAAGTGTCCCTGGTTTATCATGCTTGATTTGATGGGAGATTTCCATGAAATGTTATAAATAGTGCTAAGATTAGTTCCAAAATTACTTAGTCGCATTCAGACATTGCAGTAAAATAGCAAATATGTTTCAAAAACTGTATAAAACTGTTAGCATCTTAAAAGCTAGTTCCCATATTCCTATATCCAAAGTCTCAGATTGGGTAGCAGAAATACATCAAACAAAGTAAAAAAGACTGAAGAAGCTGAAGGGAGCTAAATAAAATAATAACAGGGAAAAGGTATATAAAATCAATAGAAAATTCAGGGGAAAAAATGGAAGGTAAAGAATTTTCAAGGAATAAGGGAAGGTTACTTGGGGGCAGGGGGGGTGCTTATCCAAATTGAGAAGAATCGCCTCCTCCAATTCAGTAGAAGGATATTTGAAGCCACCATCTGGCTTTGGGGCCATATTGTGGAATATATAAATCCACGTTGACCTGATTACCACAACCAAAAAATAGAGGGGGCATGGCCTCTAAAATAGGTTGTGGTTACTGGAATACAGGTGTGGTCAGAGGCAGATAGTCCATGCACCAAAATTATTAAGGATGCGTGCCTGATTGTGGCTCCACTCTAGACCAAGTAAAAGAAGGTCTAAAGTAATACTCAATAGTTACTGCAAAAGAATTATCATCACCATGATAAATCTGGTGCTGCAAAAGACTGATGTAGGCCAGTCCTGACGTACCCTGCATTGATAATTTCCAACAGAAATCTAGAAACCATGCCCTAGTTTGGTTGGCTAGGATAACATTGCATGTGATACTATTCTTCAAGAGGTTCCATTTATTGCATTGCAATTTATCATCATATGTAGGACAGAAATGAGGATGAGCTTGTAAATTTAGTGGACATGCCTGCATATTATATTAGTTTTTAGCTATATGATCTCTTCCTGTCCTGAGCGATGTTCGGTCAAACGACTTATCATCTGACACCTGCATAGAAAAAGGTAATAAAAATGTAGCTGAAACATTTCACACTGTGTAAGAAAGGAGCAGGTAAGATGTGCAAACTATAGTGTAGCAGTCGATTTTTAAATTAGATGGCATAAAAGCAATATGTGATGGATGACAGCAGGAACCTGTCATTATTATTTTTATTTAGGCCTAAAAGTTGTCATCTATATAGAGAAAAGATAACTTGGCACTCCTAATTGGTCAAAAATTAAGGATAATTTATTTAATCCAGAATAAACAGTATAGCAATCCAACAAAAATTATTATTTTGCAACGTTTCGGTGTTGTAAAATCCGACCTTCGTCAGGCACGGATTGCAAGGTATAAGTAGAAATGTGTAGAGATGTGGTGCTCATTTCTACAGTGGGAGCACCCGTTTTTCCTCCTTTCCATCTGCACTCCAGCGGTCATAGCACCACATCTCATCTCCATTTCTACTTATACCTTGCCATCCGTGCCCGAAACGTTGCAAAATAATAATTTTTGTTGGATTGCTATACTGTTTATTCTGGATTAAATAAATTCTCCTGAATTTTTGACCAATAAGGAGTGCCAAGTTATCTTTTATCTATATATATGGTGTAGTAACCTTCTTGTGCACCCATATACTCCGAAACATTGAGTGTATTTTTTCCAATAAAAGTCGTCAGCAACCTGTAATGCAGGACAGTGACATGTTCACAATGATTCCCTTCTCTATTCTAGGAAACGGAATAACACAGATAAAGAATTTTTGAAAAGAAGAAAGGTCACGCTGGCCTCTTGGTTTGTATCATTTCACATAGTTTATCATTATAAGGTACCTGGAAGAGCTTCCGTCCAGCCTTTTGAGACTGTGGGCCTATGGGACATAAAGCCAGAAGGGAACATCCTAACATGACTCTTCTACACCCCCTTACAGGTCTTCTGCAACTCCTTAGGCTACATTCACACTGCCGTATGGGGGACGTATATACGGCCGACGTATATATGGCCGATATACGTCCCCCATAGACGGCAATGGGCGCACGGTGCCCTACGGGAGCGGTACGGTGCCGCAGTACCGCTCCGTACCCCGGAAAAAGATAGGACATGTCCTATCTTTGTCCGTAGTAAGGCGCTGTGCGCCATAACTTCCTATGGAGAGGGGCGGGGTGAGCTGCGCTCACCTCCTCCTCCTCTCCCCGTACACTGCCGTTGCCCGCTACGGTACGGTACGGGCGGGCAACGGCAATGTGAATATAGCCTTACAGGTCATTTGAATATAACGTTCAAAGTTTTTGTTGACATGTCTTCTAGAATATAGAAGGACATCATTGTGAATCTTTTGCTTGTGGGGGTTTGTGGACCTGAATCTTCATTAGTTCCTGTAACATTAAGAATATTATTTAGCCCTCTGTAAAGCAAACAGAAGGGAACAACCCAACATCTCTTCTGCAGCCCCTTACAGGTCTTCTGCACCCCCTTACAGGTAAATTTAATATAACGTTCAAAGTTTTTGTTGATGAGTCTTTTAGAATATACAAGGACATCATTGTGAATCCTTTGCTGGTGGTGGTTTGTGGGACTGAATCTTTATAACTAGTTCCCATAACATTAAGAATGTTATTTAGCCCTCTGTAAACCAAACGGAAGGTAGCATTCCAACATGACTCTTCTGCACCCCCTTGCAGGTCATTTTAATATAACGTTCAAAGTTTTTGTTGACAAGTTTTCTAGAATATAGAAGGACATCATTGTGAGTTTTTTGCTGGTGGTGGTTTGTAGGCCTGAATCTTCATGACTAGTTCCCGTAACATTAGGTCTATTATTTAGCCCTCTGTAAACCGAACAGAAGGGAACTTCCCAACATGACTCTTCTGCACCCCCTTACAGGTCATTTGAATGTAATGTCCCAAATCCTTTTTAACAAGTCTTCCAGAATCTAAAAGGACATCATTGTGCATCTATTTCTGGTTAGTGTTCCTGAATCCTCATCTCGGTAAGTATAAAAGTATATTTTTCCATTTTTCTACAGACTTCAAAAAGGTTGATTTGGGACCATAAGGACTTGTAGTTGGTTTAGGGTTCCAAATCGACCTGACAGGTCCTCTTTAACGCAGAGTTAAGACAACTAAAGACTGAAACTATGTATGAGACTGACTTCTGCCAAAAACTGCCAAAAAGAGTTAGCGAGAAATCTATAGAAATATCCTAATCTGATACAAGTCGGCTTTACAGCACTCACATCTGCAGTGATAATCCGCCGACTAGGCTGAACTTTGGTTCACATTCAAAATCCAAAACCGCAGGTAAATTTCTGTACAGACACTACACAGATCTTTTTCCTCTTTCCTGCTAAGAATCTTTTTTTCTATAATATATACTAAAATATACACACACTTTGGTTTGGTGCTTCCTAATACATGACCAGGCTGTGAGAAATGGACATTTGCCCGTGGCCTTTTGCCTGGCCAACTTTTTTTCAACCACATCCTTTCTTCAATGCAGTGTAATATTGTTGCTGGGAGTGAACGGCCGACGTAAACTGCTGCTTATTGCATAATCTTCTCATCCAGAATATGATCAGATCAGTAACAATAACCAATAAAAAGATGCAAAAAGCATGACATCAACCAAATGTGTTTTCATTTAAAAAGCAATGCAATAAAGACCACGTAACCCAAGAGCTGATGTCATATAATCATAGTAACGGGCTGAGCTGGATCAGCACTTTACATGGGACAGGAATAAAATGTTATATTTGGACAACCTATGCCAACTCATTATTAGTCTGTAGATTAGATTTCATTGTACTGTAACTTACAGTACTGTAATACAGCGTTCAGCCAAATCAGTATCTTTCATTTTCTTTTGCATATTGTACTTATTAAAATCTGATTTTAAAACATAACTTTTTTCTAATATGTTTGTACTTTGTATTTTTTTCCCCATGATTATGAAACCTGTCATTTTGCCCAAGCTACTCCTCTGCTTTATGAACAGCATTTAGTGGTTTATTTAAAGCAGTCTCATGGCCATAGGCAGCAATAGACCTATTTCAGTGAAGTCTATGGTTGAATTTTATAGGCATATTCTCTGAAGGGAAGAAGGAAGTAGATAAGCTGTGACATCATCTATTGTCAGTAGTGATGTAATGATAGGTCAGTGTTCTCTATATAGAGGTCATTGTACAGAATGGGGGAGGAGATAAGCTGTGACATCATCTATTGTCAGTAGTGATGTAATGATGGGTCAGTGTTATCTATATAGAGGTCATTGTACAGGGAGGGGGAGAGGATAAGCTGTGACATCTTCCATTGTCACTAGTGATGTAATGATGGGTCAGTGTTATCTATATAGAGGTCATTGTACATGGAGGAGGAGGAGGCCCGACTACTAGCTACTTCTCTGCTTTATGAACAGCATTTAGGTTTATTAAAGCAGTCTCATGGCCCATAGGCAGAATAGACCTACTTCAGTGAGTCGATGGTTTGAGTTTATAGGCATATTCTCTGAAGGGAAGAAGAAGAGTAGATATAGCTGTGACATCAATCTATTGTCAAGTAGTGAGTAATGATAGGTAACGTGTTCTCTATATAGAGGTATTGTAAGATATGGGGAGAGGAGGAAAGCTGTGACATCATCTATGTCCCCCAGTAGTAGTATATATGATGGGGTCAGTGTTACTGTATACAGAGGTCATTGACAGCCGGAGGGGGAGGAGAAAGCGTGACATCACATCTATTGTCAGTAGTGATGTAAGATAGGTCAGTGTTCTCATATAAGAGGTCATTGCTATCAAGAATGGGGGAGGAGATAAGCTGTGACTCAGTCTATTGTCAGTAGTGAATATGATGGGTCCTGTGTTATCTATATAGAGGTCATTGGTACAGTGAGGGGGAGGAGATAAGTCGTGACATATCTATTGTCAGTCCTGAGCAATGTGGATCAATGTTATCCATATAGAGGTCATTGTACAGAAAGGGGGAAGGATAAGCTGTGGTACATCACCATTTCAAGTAGTGATGTAGTGATGGTTCAGTGTTATTCTATATAGAGTCATTGGTCAGGGAGGAGGAGGGAGATGAGCGTTGTGACATCAGTCTATTTCAGTAGTGATTTAATGATGGGTCATGATATCTAATATGAGGTCATGTTACAGGGAGGAGGAGGAAGATAGCGCTTTGACATCATGATTGTCAGTTTAGTGATGAATTGATGGGTCAGTGTTATTCTCTATAGAGGTATTACAGGGGGGGAGGAGCAAAATCTGTGACATTCATCCATTGTCAGTGTGGATGACTGATGGGTCAGTGGTATCTATATAGAGGTAATGTACAGGGAGGGGGAGGAAATAACTGTGACTTCATCTATTGTACAGTAAGATGTAATATAGTCAGTGTTTTCCTATATAGAGGTCATTGTACAGGGAGGGGTTTTGTTTTTTTGTGGGGATAAGTTGTGCAGTATCAGATTGTTTACGTATGATGGTAATGATGGTTCCGTATATCTATATCAGAGTCTTTGTTAGGTGTTCCTGAATGCCTCATCTCGCGTAGTAACAAGTTTTTTTATTTTTTTCAATTTTCTAGCTTCAAAAAGGTTGATTTGGGGACCATAGGAACTTGTAAGTTGGGTTTAGGGTTCCAAATCGACAGAGAGGTCCTCTTTAACCGCAGTAGAGTGTTAAGACAACTAAAAGACTGAAACATGTATGAGACTGACTTGTGCCATACAAACGCCAAAAAGAGTTAGCGTGAAATCTATAGAAATATCCGTAATCGTATACAAGTCGGCTTAAACAGGCACTCACCATCTGAGTGAGGGGGGGGAGGAGTAAGCTGTGACATATATATTTGTCAGTCCTGATGCAATGGGATGGAATCAATGTTATCATATAGAGGTATTGTACAGAAAGGGGGAAAGGAAAGCTGTGGTGACATCATCCATTTCATAGTGATGTAGGATGGGTTCAGTGTTATTCTATATAGAGTCATTGTACAGGGAGGAGGAGGGAGATGAGCTGTGACATCAGCTATTGTCCACGTAGTTGATGTAATGATGGGTCAGTGATATCTAATAGAGGTCATGTTACAGGGAGGAGGAGCGGATAGATAAGCGTCTTTGAATCATATATTGTCAGTTTAGTGATGGAATGATGGGTCAGTGTTATTCTATATAGAGGTATGTACAGGAGGGGGAGGAGCAAGCTGTGACATTCATCCATTGTCGTGTGATGATGATGGGTCAGTGGTATCTATATAGAGGTCATTGTACAGGGAGGGGGAGGGAAAAGCTGTGACATTCATCTATTGTAAGTAATGATGTAATGATAAGGTCAGTGTTATCATATAGAGGTCATTGTACAGGGAGGGGTTTTTTTTGTTTTTTTTTTTTTTGTTGAGGGGATAAGTTGTGCATATCAGATTTGTTTAGTAGTGATGGTAAGATGGTTCGTATATCTATATCGAGTCTTTTGGTTAGGGTTCCTGAATGCCTCATCTCGGTACGTAAAAAGTTTTATTTTTCAATTTTCTAAGACTCAAAAAGGTTGAGTTGGGACCATAGGAATTGTAGTTGGTTTAGGGTTCCAAATCGACATGAGAGGTCCTCTTTAACTCAGAGTTAGAGTGTTAAGACAACTATAAAGACTGGAAACAGTATGAGACGACTTGTGCCATACAAAAGCCAAAAAGAGGTAGCGTGAAAATCTATAGAAATATCCTAATCATACAAGTCGCTTACACAGGCATCACCATCTGCAGTGATAACCGCCGACTAGGCTGAACTTTGGTTCCACATTCAAATCAAATCCATTGTACCGTGAGGGGGAGAGGAATCGTGTGACATCATCTATCATCAGTAGTGATGTAATGATAGGTTCAACTCGTTACCTATATAGATGGTAATTTTGAAGGCTGGTCACAAATATAGTTTCTGGAAATATAAATTCCTTTAACCTTAAATCTTCTACGTTTACGGGGTCAGCACCCCCCTGCACTTTTTACTGAAGCAAAACGCTCAGTCGCCTCCATTCCTCCCTTTATCTTCAAACCCCACTTCTCTCTCAAACCTGCTTTTTACTGGGCATTAACACTTCAGACCACTACTGAACAATCTACCAATCATGAGGGTCACTGTATAACTGCTTGACGTTAACGGTAGATAGATGTTCATACATCTCTAAGCATCTGTTGATGAATAAACCTGAGAGTATGCAGGTTCTCCATCAGCCCCGTAGGCTGATGCTGTGTGCACATGTATACAAGCACTTGTAGCTCTATTTTCCATGAAGGACCCCCCAATCTTGAGATCCAAGGAAGTGGTTTAGGCGGAGGAAGCTCCAGTGATCAGACACTTATGCCTATAAGTGTAAAGAAGTGCAGAATATTCCTTACAAATGTGAAGATGGAAGTTATAAAGTTTATGTTGGCATTTTGTTGTGGCTATATCACTGACAGAATACAGTCGACATTGCACATGTATGCCTCGCCACCCCCAATGGAGAGTGAGGGGGTTGACCCCCTGCCTTCTCCATAGAGATGCAATGGCGGACAGCGCCATAAAACAGAAGGAAAAGATAGGACATCCTATCTTTCCTGGTTACGGAGTAAGTTTGGGGGCCTTTACAATACTCCCCCAGTGCGTTGTGGAATATAGCTTATACGATTAGTCCTCCTACTGACCCATTTGGTAGCCATCCTATTCCACGAGGCACAACATAGAACATTGGCACACCAGTTTCACATTTGAGTAAATTCCTGAGCTGTAAAGTGTCGCACGTGGACAGAAAACCACGTATCCTAATTGTCTGAAAATTTATTCGAATTGCAGGCCAGTGTTGAGGACCATGCAGATGCTTTCTACAATATAACTATCATTTCCCCCTCCAGGGCAATCCCATTTGCACCAAAATGTCAAAAGTGAAATGTCTACTTTACCTGTTCTGCTACACAGCAAACTCTACTTATAAACTGAAAAAGGAGTCCAGTTATCAGGTCTACACAAGTACCAACTTCTCTTATTATCTTCATTACAAAGTATAGTCCTCCAGCGGGGAGGGAGGAAACAAAAACTTGTAATGCACAGAACCGCGTGGAGCTGAGACCATTTATAAAGTATAAACCCACATTTAGCATTACTGTAATTTAACTATAGGCAACACCCACCCCCACATACATGATAAAATTGGGTAAATTTGATCCACTACATACTTTAAACCCTCGGATTACCTGCACCTCTGCTATCGCCCCTAGTGACTGGTGCTTTATATAGCACTGTAGGCCATCAACACAAGCTTCCCCTAACCAGAAGTACCAGAAATAACCCGCCACCAGATCGCCCAACCCCCTGTTTGTACTCTTAACCTAGGGGGTACACACCCTTGTTTTACCACATATTCTCATGGACAGCCAAAAGCTTGGAGGTGCTTGAATACAGAGATCAAGACCACATCAGTGTGAGGTGGAGACGTCCCCAGTGCTCAAGTCCGGATACAATACATGCATCAGAGGGTTACGTAACACGAAAGGTTTCCTTTGGTATGGTCTTAAGGTTGATTTGTATGTAAAGTCGAAATTGTAATATTTTATAAGTGTAACTCAGAAAAAAAAATTTTTACCCGCCAGTGCATTTGGATTGGTTATTTAAATTTTTGTTGGCTGCATGGGAACAAGTATTACCAATAAGCTTCCATTACAGACACCTTAAAGCTGATCATTGCGCCTGGATCTAAAGTAATAGTATCCAGAGAGTTCAAAGCAAGGGTCACAGTGGGAGGAAAGAAGGTCCCTGTCCGTAACTAGGGGTCGTCTGTAAGTTGGGGTGTCCGTAAATCTGGAATCTAACTTTATGCTCACAGTCCTGCTGCTGCTTTGACACCAAAATAACACGTTAACAGGTCCCAAGGGAATACTTAACTCTGTAAGCCACGTAGTGCATGTAGATGTAACAGAGCGGACCGGTTTGTCACGATAATCCGCCGACTAGGCTGAACTTTGGTTCACATTCAAAATCCAAAATCCATTGTACCGGGAGGGGGAGGAGATACGTTGTGACATCATCTATTATCAGTAGTGATGTAATGATAGGTCAATGTTACCTATATAGAGGTAATTTTGCAGGTGGTCACAAAATATAGTTTTCTGGAAATATAAATTCCTTTTAACCTTAAATTCTACGTTTACGGGGGTCAGAGCTCCTTTTTACTGAAGCAAAGCTCCAGATCGCCTCCATTCCTCCCTTTTTCTCCAAAACCATGCTTTTTTAATGGGATAGACACTTAGCCACTACTGACAATCCTACCAATCATGAGGTCACTTATAACTGCTTGAATTAAGGGTAGATGTTCATACATGCTCTAAGCATGGTGATGAAGAAACCTGAGCGTATGCAGGTATCTCCATCAGCCCCGTAGGCCTGATGATGTGGCAGCATGTATACAAGCCTGTAGCTCTATTCACATGAAGGACCCCAATCCTTGAGATCAAGGAAGTGTTAGCGGAGGAAGCTCCAGTGATCAGACACTTATTGCCTATAGAGTGAAAGAAAGTGCAAGATATTCTTCAACATGTGAAGATGGAAGTTATAAAGTGTATGTTGGCATTTTGTTGGCTATATCACTGAACAGAATAAGTCTACATGCACATGTATGCCTACGCCCGCCGCAATGGAGAGGATGAGGGGTGACCCCTGCCTTCTCCATAGAGATGCATGGCGGACAGCGCCATAAACACGGGGAAAGATAGGACATGTCCTATCTTTTTCCTGGTTACGGAGTAAGTTTGGGGGCCTTACATACGTCCCACCAGTGGTTGTGTGAATATAGCCTTATACATAGTCCTCCTACTGACCCATCTATTGTAGCCATCCTCTTCCCACGAGGCAAACAATAGAACATGGCACCAAGTTTCAACAGTTTGAGTAAATTCCCTGAGCTGTAAAGTGTGCACTGGCAGAAAAACACAGTATCATTGTCTGAAAATTTATATTCAGAAGTTGCAGCCATGTTGAGGACCATGCAGATGACATCATCCATTGTCAGTAGTGATGTAATGATGGGTCAGTGTTATCTATATAGAGGTCATTGTACAGGAGGGGGAGGAGATAAGCTGTGACATCATCGATTGTTAGTAGTGATGTAATGATGGGTTCGTATTATCTATATAGAGGTCATTATACAGGGAGGGAGAGGAGATAAGTTGTGACATCATCTATTATCAGTAGTGATGTAATGATAGGTCAATGTTACCTATATAGAGGTAATTTTGCAGGTGGTCACAAAATATAGTTTTCTGGAAAAATATATTTTTTTTAACATATTCTACATTTACGGGGTCAGAGCTCCTTTTTACTTTTTAATGAGATAGACAATTAGCCACCACTGACACTCCTACCAATCATGAGGTCACTTATAACTGCTTGAATTAAGGGCAGATGTTCATACATGCTCTAAGCATAGTGATGAAGAAACCTGAGCGTATGCAGGTATCTCCATCAGCCCCATAGGCCTGATGATGTGGCAGCATGTATACAAGCCTGTAGCTCTATTCACATGAAGGACCCCAATCCTTGAGATCAAGGTGTTAGTGGAGGAAGCTCCAGTGATCAGACACTTATTGCCTATAGAGTGAAAGAAAATGCAAGATATTCTTCAACATGTGAAAATGGAAGTTATAAAGTGTATGTTGGCATTTTGTTGGCTATATCACTGAACAGAATAAGTCTACATGCACAAGAATGTATGCCTACGTCCCCTGCCTTCTCCATAGCGATGCATGGCGGACGGCGCCATAAACACGGGGAAAGATAGGACATGTCCTATCTTTTTCCTGTTTACGGTGTAAGTTTGGGGGCCAGTGGTTGTGTGAATACAGCCTTATACATAGTCCTCCTACTGACCCATCTATTGTAGCCATCCTCTTCCCACGAGGCAAACAATAGAACATGGCACCAAGTTTCAACAGTTTGAGTAAATTCCCTGAGCTGTAAAGTGTG
Source organism: Engystomops pustulosus (assembly GCA_019512145.1). Lineage (NCBI taxonomy): Eukaryota > Metazoa > Chordata > Amphibia > Anura > Leptodactylidae > Engystomops > Engystomops pustulosus. Next base: position 24,941,918 of record CM033648.1, on the reverse strand, counting down.
CACTGGCAGAAGAACACAGTATCATTGTCTAAAAATTTATATTCAGAAGTTGCAGCCATGTTGAGGACCATGCAGATGTTCTACAATATAAATATTTCATCCTCCTCCAGGGCAAATTTTCACCAAATGTTCAAAAAGTGATATATGTCTACTTTACATGTGCTGCTACACAGCAAACTACTTATCAACTGAAAAGGAGTCAGTATCAGGTTCTACACAAGATCACAACTTCTCTTTTATACTTCAATTACAAAGTATAGTCTCCAGCTGGGGAGGAGGCACTTGTAATGCACAGAACCGCTGAGCTGAGATCCATTTTATAAAGTATAAACCACATTTATACATTACTGTATATTTCACTATAGGAACCCCACCACTACATGATAAATTGTGTAAATTTGATCCAGCTACATACTTTAACCCTAGGATTATGCCCTCTGCACATAGCCCCATAGTGACTGGTGGCTTATCCAGACTGTAGGCATTCAAACAAAATGCATGTTGCATGCAAGATTTAACTGGACTCGCATTACTTCCTCACACTGCTGTGTTTTTGATGTTTGCATTAAAACTGCCCCACTGCCCCTAACCAGAAGTGTCCAGAAATATCTAACCAGAAGTCTTCCACTGTTCGTACTCACTGGGGTACACTCTCATTTGAATATATCTTCAATGAACAGCAAAAAGCTTCAGAGTGGCTTGAATACAGAGATCAAAGAACACAGCAGTGTGAGGAGCCTCCCCAGTGCTCCAAGTCCGGAAACAATACAGGCAGTCCCGAGGGTTACATACAAGAAAGGTATGTTGAATTTGTATGTAAGTCGAAACTGTATATTTTATAATTGTAACTCCAGAAAAAAACTATTTTTCTGCCAGTGGCAATTGGATTGGATTTAAATTTTTTGGCTGTCATGGGAACAAGTATTATCAATAAAGCTTCATTACAGACACCTTACAGCTGATCAGTGCAGCCTGGGACTTAAGTAATGTATCCAGAGAGCTTCACCAGAGGCCACAGTGGGGAAAGAGGTCTGTCCATAACTAGGGGTCGTCTGTAGGTTGGGTGTCCTTAAGTCCTGGAATATAACTACCTTTCTCACAGTCCTGCTATCGACACCCACAAATAAACAGTTACACAGGTCTCCAAGGGAATTACTTAACTCTGTAGCCAGGTAGTGCCATGAGATGAACAGAGCGACCGGTCACGCATGCGCCACCTGCTCTGTTCATCTCTATGAAGTTGTCATCACTGAAGAATCCCTTTAGTGCCCGCAATCTGTGCAAGCACCAATCGCGGGTATATGTGGTGGTTTGAGCCGAACCCACACCCGGTCCTGAACTTCTAATGAAGTTTGGGGTCGGGTCTGCTAATCATTAGTTGTTGCTTTACAAACTTACATTAGGCCCTGACCAAACCTATAAAAGCCTTCTTCAGAGTATATATAATGTACTCTTTCCCTTGCAAATAATGCAATGAAGTGAGGGACAATAGGTCTCTAAAAGTCTACAAATTGGATAATAATCATTACTGGAACCTAATATCATATTATCCTACTAATTTGCTGACAAATAGGAAAAGGGAGGGAAATAGGGCGGAAAGGATATACTGAACTTTATGATACTTCACATATAATGTATATTACTCTGCCGCTTATAATCCATTTCCAGACGGTGTTTAAGGAGAAGAATATTTGCATTTCTCAAAAGTACTGCAGAGAAAGTGGAGCTGGGTTTATGACGTTTTCCACATGGCAGTGCAACTTATTTAGCCTGAAATATTCAAAACTATAATCTTATATCCCTTCTGTATAGAAAATTAAAAAAAAAAAAAAAAATTACAGAGAAATGTGCTCGAAGTGTTGAGGCCTCGTCTCTCAATCTCGTAAAATTCTAATGTAACCATGCAAAGATGCAATATTAATTAGTGCTCTCACTTACATACACAAGTGTGAAAACCCCACAAGCTGCTCTGTTACACAAAATAACAACTCAACGAAATCAGATCCTTCGCATATCTCTCGTCTCCAAAACACATCTTAAGATTCTCTGTCGTTCAGGTTTTTAACCAATTTGAGGCTACAATTTTCCATTTCCGAACAGAAATTCAAGAGATACCTTAGTGCACTTATGTAATATTCTAAGTTATTGTTTAAGTGGCTATAAATACACCAGTGTGTCCTTATTGTATCATCTGCATAATCTTCACAGTGATGAAGCACATTAAATAGACTCCCAGAGACAAGAGGATGAATCTAAATTAGTGCTGGTGCTGTCATGCCACCAGACCAGTATAATTACCCTGCACCAGTATTTAATGGTTAATTACAGTAAGTAGAATTAGCTGACAAAATAATTCGTTATTTTTAGCTAATTACCAGTGCGGTTGCACTCACTATATAGGTAGAAGCGTGTTAATTAAAATAATTTTCTCAGCTATGTAGAATTTCCTATACATAAAAAAAAACTTAATAATCTAGTTTTGATGACTTAGATGCATTCGTTAATATATAATAATTTTTTTTATTTTATAATTGCTTGTGGCATTTCAACATTTCACTGTAAAAAATATGTATCACATTTTATTTTAACATTTTGAAGAAACGCAGAAATCCCATGGATAGTTGAAGAAATAAAATGAGGGTGTATGTAATATTATGTAATAAAGTTATGCTGGCATTTTTAAGCAAATTACAAACATGTGACATCCGTGTCTCCATAAACTACAAAGTTCAGCACAAAAAGTTGGTTGTTCCTTTAACAGAAGGGAGAACCTTGATTTGTGTTCCTCTTTGGAGATGTATGTGGCCCCCAGAAGCGGGACTTTGCGGGCCAGTTGGATAAAACATTAGCTCATCTCGCCCCCAAAATCCCGACTCTGAAGTCACACACTGATAAGAGGATTACTGTCCAAAAGCGATCCATTCAGCTGCAAAGTAATGGAAGTAAATGCAAAACTTTCTACAAGATTATGTTATGACATTGAATACTGCTCCTAAAAATTTCGAAAAACCTTTAGAACTCCTTAAATGCAGAATCTCTTTTTAACCCAAAGCGTTCCTCTATTGCGCACTCATGCTATATTACAAGATTCAAAGGCATTTTTGAAATGCAAAATTAACCCTTCAAAGACAAAACACAGACTACTAGTTTGCCTCGGTCACTTACCATGTGCTTGAGCAACAAAAAAAATGTACACCTAAAATGCATTGAAATAGACACTGCAGGGTTAACCGGAGAACATGAGCCTTAAGATTCAAGTCCTTTCCAAATGTAGCTGTCAACCCTTATTTTGTTAGCTTTGGCTTGGCTCATGGACTGCAGGCGCCTCGGCCAGAGCCCAAAAAAGTAACAACTGGTAGAATAATTGGATGATATGAAATGTATAGCAAATTGTGTCCTTTCCCCCTTTTACTTTTACAACTCCATCCCACCATAACTACTATAAAAGTTAAAGGTTTATAACACATTGGCAATTTAAGAAGCGATTGCAAGGGATTATTTAAACATGATAACTTTATAAGGGATTTGAACATATCGGTTACAACCAGAAATGTGGATTCAGGGACCTTTTAATGACCTACTGTGCAAGGCGTGATGGCGAGAATTCACATCTATATGCGTCATATGCTTCTGTAGGTACTTTTATATATACAAACCATTTTAAACAATACATACATAATAATGCTGGGAAGTTTAACTTTTGTCTTCCTATAGGCACCTTTTGTGTAAGGCTGTCAGATTAAATAGCTGATTCTTACAAGTCATACAACTTTGACCTATGCACTAATGAAAAGCATAAGGGACAATGACAACTTTTTAAAAGTAATCTGCATAGCCTCAGGTAGGACTGAAGTATAAAAAGGCCTTCGGGCCCTGTGGTCAGAGGTGCAAATGACTATTTTAGTTATATATGGCCATAGTATGTTCAAAGGTATTACAGAAGTTTCATGGGTACGATAGTTGACATTAGATCAGACTCGGATGGGGCTTTATAGTTCCCTCTTTTTGGGGTACAAGTCAAGCAAATTCCACTCAACATCCATAAACAGGCGACAGTATCACAGGTCCTCACTTTACTTTAAAAAAAAATAAATTAATAATTCCTTTGAATACCTTTAAATTACGAAATTAAAATCTGATGTCTCTATTATTAAGTTACACACAATTCAATCCACAACTTACATTTTAAAGCAAACACATCCAAAAGCGTATAAGCCCCCGTGCCAGCGGACAGGACAGCATTCTGTCTTAGTGGGTGTGTTCGCCCTATTTCAAATGTGCACGCCATGCTTCTTAAGTTAAAATTGTTACGGGGGCTATGTTTTAAAGAGGACTAAAATCTAACCCTTTCACTACCAGCCGCAACATACACTTACAAAAGTTAACTATTTCTCACCGTCCAAGCAGTCGATGCCTTTGTGCACACTTTTGTTGTTGTTGTTGTAACAAATCAACAAACTAAACATTATTTGTAAATATGGGGGGAAAGTAACAGTTTGACAAAGGGGGCAATGCAGATAAAAAGAGCAGATGCAGCAGCACAAATCAGCTGAGATCTGTTGCTTTAGCAGGCAGCACTGTAATATAGCAGACTGCAGCTGAATGTCAGACACTGTCTATGGCAAGGTCCCCTGAGAATACAGGTACTTAGTCCATTGTCTTCATGCAATCTAGAGCAGGACTGTAAGATAAAGTCCTATGTGCACACACTATGCTCCAATATACAAGGTCATACTGTAAAGTAATGATCAGTAGCCATAGAGCAGCTATGAGTCCCCCTACACACACCTGCATATCCAGGGGATCAGGGCATGCATTGTGCCATGTGTATGTGCCATGCACTAGCTGCTGCAGACTGTATTATTTATAGAAATCAGGACAAAAGGAGGGTAACTTACAGGCTGTGGAGATACCAGGGAGAGCCCAGGCTGCAGATCTCCCTCCTGCTTGTCATTCCCTGAGCTGGGGAAGCTTGATCCTCAGCCCTGCTCCTTCCCTTAGCGAATCCTGACTCATTATATAAAGATCACATTGCCAGGCTTCTGTAACATTTCTTCATCATCATCATGGTCACGCCACAAGAGGCCAGATCAGGGGTAAAAAAAAAAAAATCCACTGGTGGCTGCAGGAGCAATCCAAAAAAGTGACTGTAAAAAATCACATGTATCTGGTGAAATATGTGCTCTCTCCACAAGTGCCATTTATATAGAACAGTGTTGCAGATCAGGTTGTGGATCCATCAACAAAAAGGCTCCTGGAGTTTGCTGCAGAATCAGAAAAAAAAAGATCCTGAAAGTGGGTTCTGAATATGGAGCTGTGCTGAAGTCCAGATCCTCTGAAAATTATTTTCCTAGAAACTACCTCCAAATATAGTAACAGGGAAGGGGCATTCCTAGAAATTCTGGAGACGTCAGAGAGTTAAGTAGCTTCTGTGTGCTGGGCTGCTGCTGTAGGGGGCGCTGCTGAGCTGGAATCAGGGAGCAGCAGCTCTCAGCACAGACAGACCTGCATGCCTTTTGTATCAGATAATGGTTATACTAAGAGAGAAAACTATTTAAACCTGCAGTTTGCAGATTAGATCCGGGAGAGTCATGTGAAAAGCCAGGAGGTTGCACAGCTTCCTTTATTATCTGTTGTGTTAGGTTGTTTTAGCACAAAGAATATGTTATGGCTTGTTATAACGAAATCTTTACAGGTCAGGGAGGAGAGGGAAAGAAAATCCATGTAGCTGCTGTATAAATGTGTCACATTACAGAATCTGGAAACATTGATGCCTGCCATTCTAGGGAAATTTCAAAATGAATGTAGATGTTTCGGAGCCCTATTGATATTGCTTTCTTTGTTATTGGAAAGGGGTGCGGCTGCTTAGTATATAGCAAGCTGGGCAGACATAGAGATAAGCTACACTGCAGAAATAAAAAAAACCAAGGCGCTGGTTCTCTACCTCACTACCCACTTGGGTGCTTTAGTAATTGAGGACCCAGAGCTTATTAACTACCCCCACCCTTTTTTTTCCCCAAGTTAGTCTACCTGTAATTTTTTACAGGCCACAAACAACAGACCCGTGGTCCGTTGTTTGGAGCTTGTGTGCCATCAGCATATGACAGGAGCAAAGTAAGACTGCCATGGGCCCTGGGCTGTATTAATGTTATAGCCCTTGCAAGTCTGGAAGTCACTTCCTAATATGTTGCTAGAATCAGCTTCTTGGGGAATGGTTGATGTGTCCCTTCTGCTGCTTTCAATCTGCAGTTTCAGGACCTTTGGAGAACCTTTAGAGATCCTGAAATGGATCTTGTGAACATGTGTATTGAGAGCAGATGTATGTGGGTGAGGGTGCTTCTCATTATCAAATTTGGTGATTGATTTTAGTGGCTGGGGACCCCCTTGAAGGCTTGGGTCCCTTTTTTTACTATTTTTTTGCTTTAGCAGCAGTTGTACCCTTGGATTTAAAGTAAACCTACCACTTAAAAGTGGTAGTTTTCTACATATATATAGCACCAGCTCACCACGCACGGGCGCGCGCATAGTGGGCCGTGCCCTAGTGCGGTGCGCTGAGATATATAACGATATAACTTAGAAATCGGCTATAGGGGCTTTATTCTACTAATAAAAATGCTCCGGCACAGCTCACCCTGAGCTGGTGCCATGTATATGTGTGTAAAAACTACCACTTTTTTTTTTTTTTAAATCAAATATTTTTATAAACGTTTTTGCATTTTAACCCCAACAAGTACAACACCAAGGGAGGTAAGTACAGATTTTTGCCAAAAAACTACCACTTTTAAGTGGTAGGTTTCCTTTAACTTTAAACCCTTTTTTATAATGGACTAAGTACATATATTCACAGTGTATTTTTTATTTTTCTGTAGCTATGACCCTAAGAGGGCTATTTTTTTCAAAGATGAGGCAATGTTTGGCCCAGGGGTGTAACTACAGTGGTAGCAGCCATAGCAGCTGCTATGGGGTCCAGAGTGTCAGGGGGCCTGGCATCTGAACTGATAGACTAAAGAATGGAGGGTATGCACCATTATTTACATATTTGGGCACATTTACTAAGAACAGTGCAAACTTACCTATATACAGTTTGCCTGTGTAGTGTGCAGAGTGTGCCAGATTCAGGATTTCTGGAGCCTGTTCTTAATAATTCTGGCGTTTTCTGCACTTCTCTGACAGAGTGCATCACTTTTTTTTGGTGCATCTTTAACATGGGCTATGCAACACAATTCTGTCGGATTTTTTCATGTTAAATCTGGTTCCCGGTCCGACTTAGCTCCAGAACACCCCCTTCAGTGCAGAAATTTGTGTCACATGAAGACTACTGCAGCGTGCGCCACAATTGTGTCTTGGACACTTCTTAAATACCTGTGCAAGCCGTCTGCACTAGAAAGAATGAGCAAAGTCTGACACAAAACTGCCGAACAGAACTTAGTAAATGTACCCCAATATGATGCACATTGTACACACAGTACACACCTGAGCCAGTAGCACAGATAAGAAATTGCGGGGAGAGGGAGGGGACGGCAGGACTAGGAATCTGTCATCCCCCATGTAGTCAGCAGCTACTGGGGCAGTGTAAGTGTTTTATTGTATAATTGTATATGTCAGTGCATAAATTGAAACAGCAGATCTATAACAGAATGGATGAAAAAGAAAAGAACCAAAATGTTATAATGGCCTACACAAAGCCGAACCCTAACACATTTGGATTTCTCTGCTGTTCTTTAACATCATTTTTAGGAATTTTAATGATTAAAAAAATCCATGTCAATATTTAAATTAAAAAATATTTAATAAAAATAACTAAATCCTGTGATTCTCACTCAGTAGAAAGTAGACTTGAGAGTAGAATTCAGTTGGGGATTTTTAATCAGTAGTCATCATGTACTGTACATCACGGGCAAGACTGAAAGCATTACAATAGAGGATAATACATATACCTATAGAAAACACCATCATTGCCTACACTACAAACAATAGATAATGCCACAGAGTATATTCTCCCCCTCCCTGTACAACGACCTCTATATAGATAACACTGACCCATCATTACATCACTACTGACAATAGATGATGTCACAGCTTATCTCCTCCCCCTCCCTGTACAATGACCTCTATATAGATAACACTGACCCATCATTACATCACTACTGACAATAGATGATGTCACAGCTTATCTCCTTCCCCTCCCTGTACAATGACCTCCATATAGATAACACTGACCCATCATTACATCACTACTGACAATAGATGATGTCACAGCTTATCTCCTCCCCCCTGTACAATGACCTCTATAAAGATAACACTGACCCATCATTACATCACTACTGACAATAGATGATGTCACTGCTTATCTCCTCCCCCTCCTTTTTTAATGACCTCTATATAGATATCACTGACCTGCCATTACATCACTACTGACAATAGAGGATGTCACAACTTATCTCCTCCCCCTCCCTGTACAATGACCTCTATATAGATAACACTGACCCATCATTACATTACTACTGACAATGGAAGATGTCACAGCTTATCTCCTCCCCCTCCTTGTACAATGACCTCTATATAGAGAACACTGACCCATCATTACATCACTACTGACAATAGATGATGTCACAGCTTATCTCCTCCCCCTCCCTGTACAATGACCTCTATATAGATAACACTGACCCATCATTACATCACTACTGACAATAGATGATGTCACAGCTTATCTCCTTCTCCTCCTCAATCACATTTTTTTCTGATGCCAACCACTTATAAATGGGTCAGAAAGGAAAACAGGTGCTGAGAGTGCCACAAAAAACAGCAGAAACCCCATAGTAAATGACCCCAATTGTGTGGGAACGCAGCCTCTCATTCACCCTTTTTCTTATAATAGGTCTTTTAGGTTTTATAGAATAGCAGTTATCTGGTCTTCATTAAATAACAATAGAACCCCTAGGGAAAATAGCTTGGTGTGAACAAAAGCTAAGATCTGTACAGGTTCACTGACTTCAGATGCAAACTAGAATGTTTCCATTCACTTACCACGAACAGATTTAACAATGTAAGTCGTATATATTAACATATTAGAGTATTTTCATCACTTTAGTGGATAGAGAGGTAGTAGTTAGATACTGGAGCTAGGCAATAGGTGTGAAATATGCAGTATTATACAGTATTATACCAGTAACTAGCTGGCAGGGTATATACAGATACTTATATATACAGAACATGACAGCAGATAAATATACAGACACTTTTATTCCATATGACTTTCAGCAGGTCCTGGGATATAGGCGAACTTAATAAACATACGTTATATCACATAATCTAGTTTGTAAGTTATTAACTGAGTTTTGCAGTAAAGTTTTTCTCCAGATATTAACTGCAGCATATTGGTGTGTGCAAGTCTAGTCCCAGAGGTCTTCACGTGCGCTCGGCGTCTGGTGAGCTGCTTGCTCGGACAAGCAAAGGCTGAGTTAATGTATCTTGTGTCTCAGCCGGTGCTGTGTGTGAGTTACTGTACCTTGCACAGATTCCTGTGGGCACTTCAGCCCCGTGATATTAAACCTAAAATAGTGTTGGTACAGTTTTCAGGAATGAGGGTGTACATTGTAGGCTTTTTACCTTTTTTTATTTTTTTATTAAAAACATGCACTATATAGAGCAGAGGAATCATACAGTACTAAGCAAGACACTGGTCCAACACTATTAAATGATCATTATTAAATACACTTTTGTTAAATCAGATACAATTTAATCCTTGGATACATTTGTAAGTGCAAGGGGCTGATTCCAGGGTTCATCTAAGTCTTACTAAGGCCTCTTGCACATGAACGTTTTTGTGTTACATTTGCTAGTCTCAGTTTTTTGTGGCTGGCATATGTTCTCATGTTATTTAATGGGCTCATACACATGGCCATGGTTTCCGCAGCCCTGTGTATGAGCCGACTGCCCGAGACGCAATAGTCGGTGCAGCTCGGGTAGTCTCTTCTCCTGTCATTGGCCACAAACAAGGGAGTAAAAAGTATCAGAAAAAGGCCAAAAAATACTCCAGTTTCATAATAATTTTCATGGTGTTCAGCAAATATAATGGCATTTCTTGCATATTGATTGTAATTTATGTATTATAGGAAAATCTTAGTTCTTTTTAATATTTTTTTTTCTATCTAGATTTTTGTTGGAAGCTTACATTAAAGGGGTTATCTGGTTATAAAAAGTTACTTATGGCCTGGCTGGGGTGGGCTATTTAAAAATAATAAACTTGTACTTACCTCCTCCGGTGGCGCCGATGCCCCGCACCGCGGTCCGTTTGATCCGTGCCCCATGTTTGTTTACAGGGGCACAGAAGCCGCGCACAGGGAGCTTCCGGCCGGCGATGTGGCCGGCTCCTCCCATATATCCCTATCTCTCAGCATTGTAAGCACGGATTGGAGCCCAGATGAGACGGACCGTGGCGCAGGACATCAGCAGCACCGGACGAGGTAAGTACATGTTTATAATTTTTAAATAGCCCACCCCAGCCAGGCCCTAAGTACATTTTTACACCCAGATAACCCCTTTATTGACATAACAGAAATCAATATGTGCATTATGTGTCATCATGTTAGTAAATTGTAGTTGTATTTTTAATGGCTTATGGGTTGGATAAGGCCGGCTTTGCTTTGCAGAAGCTACACTAGCAGAATATAGAAAACTGTAACCTGGGAAAAAAATAAGATGACTTCTATAGAAGTGAGTTTGTTATTGTCAGGCTTGCAGGTTGTGGATCGACTGGACCACTGCAGACGATGACTCAAGCCACTACCTGGGACCGGAGTCTAAGTGGTACCCGGTTTTCACCAGAGCCTGCCGCAAAGCGGGTTAGACAAGCTGCGGCGTGGTACCACCAGGTCGTTCCTCAGGCGTGACTTGTCTGCAGTGGCGGCCAAGGTTGAGGTACAAGAACGGCAATCAATCTCGTGGTCATGGTCCAGGCACAAGGTCAGGGCAGGTGGGAGAGATGCAACGTCAGGGTTCAATCCGGGGTCAGCAGCAGGAGGTCCAAGCAGAGGGGTACGGGAACACAGCACACAGGACAGCAGCACAGAGGAACACTGGTACACGAAAACACGGAGGAGCTCAGGTAACACAGGAACACGGAGGGACACAGGAACGCAGGAGACACAGGAACGCAGGAGACACAGGAACGCAGGCTAAAAAAAAGCAGTAAAGCTTTCTCTCAGGCTGTGAGGCACAAAGATCCGTCAGGGCTTGCAGGAAGAGGCAGGCTTATGTAGATTTGGGCAATATGGTCAGCGCCAATTAATGGCGCGCTGGCCCTTTAAATCTTGAGAAGGAGCCGCGCGCCCTAGCAGTCGGGGACGCGCGCGGACCACGGAGGGGAGCGAGCCATGCCAGGTGAGATGCACTGGCGGCGAGCTGGCGGGGGCTGGGCAGCACGGGTGAGCCCGCGACCCGCGATATGGGTCGCGGGACCACCTGTGACAGTTATATGATCTTTGCAAAGATCACAGCAGAGGAAGAGGTGGGAAGTACAGTGTGACAATTACCTATTGTCAGTCTGGTGATTCAGTCTTATTAAAGGAAATCTACCATCAAAATCTTACCCTCTCCCCTGCTTCCTCAGCACTTCCTGCTCACTACACATGTGCTGAGGGAGCAGGATGGAGGGCGAGACAGTGAAACAGCCTGTAAAACCAGAGTACAGATGGGCTAGCCCTTCTGGCTCATTTCCGCAATTTTAAAAGTTGAGTTCAGAAGAAAGGAGGATAAGAAATATGAGAAGATTACCACTGCCACAGTGCCTGGATTTGTAAGTAAGTGTCCCTGGTTTATCATATTTGATTTTGAAGGTAGATTTGAGTTAAGGGGGTTTGCCATTGAAAGAAGGTTCTCAAATTTTGATTCCCTAGTGAGGATAATTTTTAACTACGCACTTTGCAATTCATTCAGTTTTATTGCTTTTTTTTGCTCCTCACACTCAGTGATGGTCAGTATAAGATTCCAGAGTGTGGGAGAGCACTAGCTAATACTTCATGATTCCTCTGTGCTATGAGATGCTGTGTGCTGACAATGTGCTTAGATTATCAGTGGAGAGGGTTTATCTAAACTTTTATTTGGCTTCTGAACAATCTACTATTATCTGAAACATAGAAAAAGAGAGATGAGACAGGCCAGATTCATGAGATGGATATGATGACACACTCAGCTCTGCTGTGTCACTGCTATGTCACCCCATCACCTCGGATCCAGAGCTTATCTTGTTTGTAGAGGTTCTGATGTCTCTTTCCTCTACATGCTGATGAGAAATGTGCAGAAACATGTTGGTGATAAGGCAGGAAGTGCCTTTGTCTGAAGTGCTCTCTGCCTCCTACCCCTTCCCCTTCTCCTGCTGCAGGAATCTCCCCACCATAGTCAGGAGTTTACGGTTAGATACAGGGACAACCATCTACAGGGACTATCAGGATTGATAGAGACAGGTTGGAATTATATGTGTCAAATGTTTGTTAATAACAGTGAATTAGAGAATGTGTTATTTTGTTATCTTGAGTATATTTAAGAAGTTTGTTCTTGTGGGAATACCCCTTTAATGTTATTCTGGCCTCTGATAACAATGAGATAATTCAGATGTGTAACTTAAAGCTCATAGGCACTGATGCAAATTCTTTTACCAGGTTACCTGCCCTGTCATGAGCAAGTTATAATAATAGTATCTTCTTATGTGACCTGAGTGTCATTGCACTTTCTATAGCCCCTTAGGTGACAACTTAAAAATGATCGCTACAAAAAATAAAAGGTCAGGCATACAGAGGCATGAAAAATGTATAATTGTATGATTTTATTTTTAATACAGATGCACCAACAGCTACACTCTATATTTGGACTATAGTGTTTATAGTCCTGTTTAAAAAAAACTGTAAATCCACAGTAAATATTAGATGAATATTTTTAAGTTCTCCATAGACTTACATTTTTATTACTAAACAGATTTTCGTACGAGTAGAAGAAAGAAGCATTAAAAAGGGAATAAAAAGTCAATGACATTAAACTATAAACATAAAATATAAACAAACAAACATTAAAATGACAAAAATAAACAAATAAAAATACTATTTATTTCCTGGGTAGAAGCCTTGGTCTTCTGCATGATTTAGATGTCACATTTCTTGATGGAATATTTTCATCTTTGTTTTTAAGCAGAGGCTAAAACTATTCTCTACAATTTGTAATCACTTTGAAATGATATGGCAGTGGGTTAAAATTACCTAAAGGGAGAAACACACATTCAGGATCCTCCCGGTAACTTGTGACAGCAGTATAAACAGGCACATGCTAGAGTATCAGGTGAAGACTGTGTAACTCAACTGCTTGCGTTTGTCATCTGACTTCTCTCTCCTCCAGGGTGTTGTTGCTCAGACTATATTCAGGCTTCATAGACAACCCTCTGATTATATTAATGATACAATGAGGGTTTATAATGACTTATTTTAAACTGAACATAGAAACAACAATAAACAATATTTATAGATTGCTGAGAAAGGCTCACCTCTCTATAAGTCACATATATCCTAATCAGAAATGTGACAGTATAACTTGAAATCACATTGGGGCACATTTACTTACCCGGTCCAGTCACGACCCAGCTGATTCGGGTCCATCCGGGATTCACTAAGGTCCGTGCGCTGATATCCACTAGGTGTCGCTGGTGCGCCGAGGTCCGCCGGAGTTCACCGTCTATTTCTTTTAAATACCATGGTTTTTCCGAATCCGTCGGGTTTTCCAATAGCCACACCCACGATTTCCGTTGCATGCAACCCGGCCGAAATCCGATCGTGTGCAGCAAAATCCTGGTGGAATTCAGGGAAAAACCTTGCAAATCACTGGAAAAATACGGGAACCCTACGAAAATGCGTGAATTGGACCCTTAGTAAATGACCCCCATTGTATCCAGTAACCTTACACTTAATCTACATATGCATGCCACATAGTATGTGACATATACAGGGGCAAATGATGCAATTTTTTGTGTGGGTTGGACATATGACCAGGCAACATATTCCAACTTCCCTACCCACTCTCAACAGACAATACAAATTTTTACTGTACATATATTAGACATAGGAAGATTTAAAGGGGTTTCCAGGGAAGTGATATTGTTGCCCAATTTATATGACAGCTGAGATCGGGTGGTCCTAATCTCCATTCCAGAGCCAGGATTACCACGTAGAGCATAGAAAGAACAACAGCTTGGCTCATATTCACTTCAGCATTGGATATACTCCAATCTGAAACTGATGACCTATATTATGGATAGTGCATCAACCTCAATAACCTGGAAACCTCTTTTAACACCTTCCTGCCCTGTTCCCCATCCATAACTTTTTTATTTTCATGTACAGAGCTTTATTAGGGCTTGTTTTCTGCATAACCAATTGTACTTCCTAGTGAAAGTATACAATTTTCTATGCCACGTAGTGGGGAGCAGAAAAAAAATTCCAAATGCAGTGAACTTGTCGAAAAAACGCTTATGCAACATTCTCTTGTGGACTCTGTTTTCAAAGTTTTTACTGTGCGCTCCAAATGACACCTCCCCTTTTTTGTGTCAGTTCAATTGGGGATTGGTTTTGATAGGTTTTAAAAAAATTAAAACCTTGTGTACAAAAAAAACCCTTCATTTTGCCTTTTTTTGCCACTCATAACTTTTTCATACTTTGGCATTTGGAGCTGTGTTAGGTGTCATTTTCTGTGGGACATGATGATGTTTTATTCCTATTGTGGGGACTGTATGACCTTTTGATCACTTTTTATTACAAAAAATTACAACAAAGTGTGGTTTTGGACATTTGGCTGTTATTTTCCATTATGGGTTACACCGCTGGGAGTAACTGGTTTAATATATTAATAGATCGAACATTTCGGGGCATGACGATACCTAACATGTTTTATTATTTATTTAGTTTAAAATCAGTTCTAGGGAAAGGGGGGTGATTTTAATTTTTATGGTATTTTTAATAAATAAATAAATAAATAAATAAAACCTTTTAACTTTTTTATATTTTACTGTATTTTTAGAATCCCTGTGGTACTTTAATTCTAGGGGGTATGATCACTTATACAATTATACAATTTGCTGCAACACTACAGTATTGCAGTATATTGTAAATTCACTTGATCTGCAAAAGAGCCTACTGACTGCAGGCTCCTTTAGAGGTCCTGCTACGGAACCTTGCATTAGGGTCGTGGCTGTCATAAAAAAACGGGCAACAGCCACCGATGATGTCAGTGGTGGCGCCATAAGGATCCCATTCAACACAATGGCGGCACTTGGTGGGGGTGGGGTTTGAGAACCGTGATCAGTGCCATCCCCGTTGGTGGGTGCCAGCCATGGGTTTCAGCTGAATAATGCAGTTAACACTCAGACTCAGAAAGGGGTTAAGTGTTAAACCCAGTATTCCTGTCATACTTTCAGAGGTATAGAGAGGTCTCAATGTTAAGACTTTATTCAAAATATTATATTTAATTGTTAATCATAATGTTATAAATATCACTCTACTTTTTTTAATTACTGTATACTGTGGGATATGAAGCAATTAGTGTTAATCATATATTTTTCCACCTACTATAAGGGCTCTTTAACATTGGCGTTGTTTTTCACATCCGTGGTTCAGTGATTTCCACGGATTCCTTACAAAGCCATTGAATTCTATGGGTATTTTCACATTGGCTTTTATTTTCACTGATCCATTGTCCATGAAAAAAATTATGAAATGTGTTTTTTTACTGATGTGGAATTAATCATAGAAATTCGGCTCTCCATTTTTGCAAAAGTAGGAAAAATTATCTTTATTTGTGATACTGTATACAGGTAATCAACGCTTCTTCAGACATGGATTGTGAGAAGAAATGTGGTAAGAATTGAAAAAACAGCGGATATACCGCTGTAGCGCAGGCTGGAAGAGTAGATGTGAGGGTTAACCGCTTTAGAGACAATCCGTGTCTGAAGAAGATCCGACTACGGATGGAAACGTTACACACTATTAGATTGGATTGCCTGTATATCACAAATAAAGATAATTTTTCCTACTTTTGCAAAAACGGAGTTCTGAATTTTTATGTTCATTCTACACGAGATGATAACCTATTTGATGCACCCGAGCTAACCTGGGAGTGACATGAATTTTCCTTTCCATTTTTACTGATGTAGATCAAGAATGCAATAGAAATCTATGGGTCTGCAAAAAAAAAACGGATGAAACATTCATTTTTTTTTCACTGGGGCTGAAAAACCAGGTGTGATTTTTTTTTTTTTTTTTTGTGAACACGGACACAAAACTGATGCATTATGGAAATGAATGGGAAGAAAAACAGACAAAGCGCAATGGATGCGCAACTGAAGCTGAACATCAACGCTAAAGGGAAAGAGCTCTAAGGCAAATTCTTCAATATAGTTGAATACTCAATAACCTTGTTCCTTTAAAGTTCATAACTTTTTATGCTTCTTCTACTACTTTAAGAATAACCTGTTCAGTAATAACAATGTAACCTTACAGAAAAGTCTATGGGGAACTCAACAATATTAGTGGTGCATCTGTATTCCCTGCATTAGAGATCATGAAACTTACATTTATTTTAGTGTATTTAAGTAGGGGTATCTCACTACCCATATGGAAAGGGCAAATCTTTTTATTCTGCGCCAGCTGCAGGGTTGTCTTAATGGATAGTCATTAATAATTTTAAAAAAATGTAAATTTTCTCCTAAATATATCATTCCAGTTTGCCACAGAGGATCACTTGTATCTAAGCACAGTACATAGTACATACATTACAGTACATAGTACCAACTAAGGTGAAAGATCATATTTCAGCAAATACGTTGAAAATAATAGAATTATTATTTTAAATCATATAAATCATATTCCGGACACATTACAAAGTAATGGGGCAGCAGGGGCTTGTGCACTGTGTGCCGAAAACCCAGACAGCTTGAATAAGCCACCGTACACTGACCCCATTTGGTTGTCATAATCCAATCTATGAAATATGGAATAAACAGGATCAAAGCGAGTCCTATATAGGAGAGGAAAATGTGGTCTCTCATTCGGTATCAATAAGGCATGTATTCTGAGCCGCACACAGGCAGAAGTTGTCCTTAGAAGAGTATTTCTTACATGACTTTCTTTAGCCTGCAGTTGGCCTCTAACTACTGTTAATTATCCATGGCAAAGGTCAGGCACATATTGCAGGGTCAGGAGGCTCAGTTTCGGGCAGCAGCGGCACAGTAAAAATAATCGGTTTGTCCTGCTGAGAACAGTTGAGATTTTATCTCTTTCTTATTGATAACTTTCAGATTTAAGCTGCTTCTTGTTAAGTTATATCCTGTTCCAGTGGCATTGACACTCGAATGCATATGCACACTCAGTACACGCACATTTACCCTAAGTGGATCACCTTACTTATGCTCTTTGTGGTCTTCTATTTAAGACTCAACTATCAGCCATCTTATATAATACTACATCTTATATGGACAGAAGACCTTTAGTGCCTTATCAGGTTCTAGGTCTCAGAATAATCTTTATGTAACTTTGTAACCTAATGAACAACCCTGAAACGTGCTGCTAAACATATGATTGCAATAAAACAACATTATAACCACATCTGGATCATTGGACGCTAAGTAATATGGACACAGAGAACATGGAATAGCCACTAATTTTAAAATATTTAGGGAATGATTGCAGCAGAAGGCTGTGTCAATACATTAATCCTTAACTGTGTAGCTCCCAGCA
This sequence comes from Engystomops pustulosus, assembly GCA_019512145.1. Classification (NCBI taxonomy): domain Eukaryota; kingdom Metazoa; phylum Chordata; class Amphibia; order Anura; family Leptodactylidae; genus Engystomops; species Engystomops pustulosus. The sequence continues at coordinate 24,924,147 of CM033648.1, read as the reverse complement.
CAGTGATTATAGCTACAAGTTGATTAGGAGCATTGCTCCTGTAGATTAAAAATTAACTTGTTATTATTTATATAAGTCAAGCACAAGGGCTCCTGGGGGTGTCACCAGAGCCGTTCCAGCTCAGGGGTTCTGGCTCTTACACACCCTCCTGGAGCACTTCTCCCACTCCTCCCTGCTCCACTTTGATGCCTCCCAGGGTGCTCAATATACATAAAGATTAAAGTAAAATTTTAACTCCTTTATCTTTGTTTTCCACATTAATGACAGCACTATTTCTCATGAATTTGTTAAGCTTCATACAGTTATGTATACAGTGACAGTATCATATATAAAAAAATCAGTAATTGAAGTTTTATTCTCGGCTAAAATTTTTCATAAGTTATTGGTGAACTTTTTTTTAGGGGTCAATCCATGCAGCATGAGTAAACGTTTAGAGTTTTTAATGACCTTCATTTGGCACATTAAAATCCTTTATGGGAAAAAAACTTTTCTGTGACATGAATAAAAAAATTATATTTTGGGCATACAAGAATACTGTATAGATTTGTTTATTTAACCCCAGTATGGTACAGTATGGAGGTACAAATGTACTTTTCAATTTGCTTCTTTTCCTTAAGAGCCGACATCCTTTGGTGTTTTGGTATTTTTTTTTTTAAAAAACTTTTACTTTTATTTTTCACATAAAACTTTTTGTTTTTTTTACTCGGGCCCATGCAATAATTGTTACATTTGCTGTCAGCTTCTATGTATTTCTATAGGACCATACCGCATCGCCTGCCTTATAGAAAGTACCAGAGGCATCCGGCCGGGGTCCCTCAGAGGAGATGTCAGATGGATCCCACTAAACCCACTAAGACACATGATTCAGTGACTCCTCTGTCAACGTACGGCACACGGAGCAGCGATCACATCACTAGTGACATCACAGGCAGCCCGGGTGTCTTCTGAGGACCCCAGCCCATAGTATCCTTCTATGAGACTAGGCTAGAGTTAACCAGGCCAGGAATTAAACAAGGGTATCCCGCGAGTGTTAGAGCTGGGGCTTGACTGTGAAACACAGCCATCCCCAGCAGCAGCAGTATGCATCTTCCTTATCTTCTTATGATATGTCGCTGTGTAGAAAGACGCACATTAGCTGGAGTACCATTAATTACAGCCGTAAAAAAAAAAAAAAACAAATGGGCGGTCATTAAGTTGTTAACGCAAACTACAGGATTAAGTTGTAATCACCCTGCTGGAGCTACCCCCCAGCAGAAGGGTGAATATAGCATTAATCTATGGTGATTCCCTTAAGACACATAAAGTTAGAAACAGTTGTGACCTTTCAGGCCCTATAAAGACACCTGTTCTATGAGCAAATGATGGAGATATAGATTGTATATGTTTTTCTCATTTATCTTTTGTTGGCTTAGGGTATTGCTGTTGAGCTTATGCTGTGTTTGGCTCTGACCTTGTTAATCTATTTAAAGGTTACAAGAAAAGTATATGAAGTTCAACTTCTTCTAGGATCTATTTTTGGACTACATGTCATGCGACCGGCTTAACAAGGCTCGCGAGAGACTGCTTGTATTTTACATCCATTATATATATATAATATATATATATATATATATTATATATATATCTATATAATAGTGTGTGTGTGTGTTAAATGATTAAATCCTGAAAATCTCATTTTGGCAGGGTACGCACTCTAGAAGGCTGGCCTCCGTTGTAGCTTTCAGGCACAATCTCTCAGCAAAGGTTAAAATCTGCATATTAAGACATGCTGCAAATTCAGTGCAATTTCTTTTTTCTTTTGAAGCATGTAGATGGAATTTGCTTATATGACATCCAGATATGAAGAGACTATAAATCACGGCTCCACAATCGCCAACAGCTAACCAGTGTTTATCATAGCGTTACAGGACATTGAAGTGCATTTAGATGCAATCTCATTAGCTTTTCATGCACATAGATGAATTTGCAGTCAGTTACAGGTAGGCAAGTGCTTGATGTTTCCACCTTAAGAACAGCTGGACCCGTATGTTGGTCCAATACCATGGACTAAATACATTGGGAGTCATTTATTATAGCACACAGTACTTGCAACACTAATAATAAATGACCCCCCCCCATTGCACAGGACTGGAGTCCTTGCATTGCCTTTCACTATGATCCTGTTCAATGTGTTCAGTTTTTGGGATTAGACCAGCACACAGTCCGATTCCATGGAAGGAGCATGTTTGTCTGCAGTCGGCCATACTGTGAAGCCACAAAAGTCTTTCTACAGCTCTAGACCAGCAGTCCCCCTGTTCAGCCAAATAGATAACTGTCTAAACATTCATTAAAGGGGTTGTATGGCCACGGACATTGCTAGCCACAAGGTGCAATAAACAGAGATTTGGCAATCACCAATTTACAGTTATTACGAATAATTCATTATTTGTAAGATAATGTAATTGTTAGTTTGCCAAACCAAAGCTGTTTACACTTACTGATCTCTAAGGTAACGACCAGTGTCTTCAGCCGCGCATGCGTAGAAGGCTCTCTCTGCAGTGCATGCTGCTCGCACTCGCCAGCGTGTGTGCGTGCACGCTGTCCCTGCCTGCTGCGCAGCCAATTGAAGAGGAGCGTGTGATGTGGGCGTGCACAAAAGTGCTCCTTAGGGGTGTGGTATCCTGGGAACTAATATTATCATACGAGCGCGGCGGCCATCTTTAGACATCATTTCATGCCACCAGCAATAAAAGGTAAAATATGTATTAAAAATGAATTATAAAAACCGGGAAATTGAAAAACATGGGTGTATTAAAGAAGGGAACATAAAAAAGGGATGCAATGCTTTTTGATTTTTGGATAGAACGGCCGTATAACCCCTTTAATGGGGCAAATGATCTGCATAAAGTCATAAATGATCATGCCATGAAATCTTTCAACCCTCCAAGCAGGAGACCTTCCAACCCAACTTTTGCTGTAAGAATAATAGTCTGTGTGAAACCTGCCACTTTGGGAAACTTTCCCTTTTGTATGTAGATTGTGTGTACATTCATTGTATCATAGTAGATAAAGACGCAGGTCTATCAAGTCTGTTTTGGAGTCAGTAATGATCCAGAGGAAGTCAAACTATAACCCCCAATAACATAAGGCAGGAATTTGTCAATCAGAATAAATTCCTGGATCAAAGTTCCATCCCAAAAATTAAGCTCCCATAACAGGTGATATTTTGTCTTTCAAGAAAAGCATCCAGACACCTCTTCAACTATTTAGCAACCATCACAATATCCTGTGGTTTCCATATCGAGTTTCATGGTCTTATATTTTAGAAATAGGGAAGTACTAATCTACATTCTTGAGTATCACCATTTAACTAGAATATTATATATTTCTATATGGCATAAAAACGTGTTTGCCCACACTTTACACTTCCGACTGGCATTAGCGATTCGTGAAAGGGACTCCCTTTGTAAATTCACAGCATTAAGATAATTGATTGTTGGACTACAATTTCATGGTGGAGCTTCGGAGTGGCAGCATGGTGTTCAGCTGTTGAGTAAGAAATCTAATACTCCTGGCCCAGGATTTCTGTATTGTTAGTAGGTTCCCAGCGTTGCCAGCCTAACTTCATGTCATCATGAGATTACAGACAAGTCATGGCATCCTGACATTCATCTCGGTACAATGTTTAACATCTTAAGTGAGGAGAAACATCAAAAACTGTGAAGTAAGGGGACAACTTTTAAAGCAAGCAAAGCCTTGTTTTATTTACCCTGGGACTATACAGGCAATACGTATGTATGTAGGACATGTGACAAAAGAAAACATCCCCATGCAAACATAAGATTCATTTACCTAGCAACAGTTTAGCTCTGGAATGGAAAGTTGAAGCTATTTTAAGGCTCGGCAGTTAACTTGCTACACGGATAGCAACAAGGTTGTAATTAAAACAATGACATCACTAATTATTGGCTCATTCCAACAAGGCTTTGGAAAAGGATTTGATGTTAAGTTTGTGAGATTTTGACGGGTCATACCATCATGACACAGAACAAGGCAGTGCTGTTTAATGTGCCAGTAACACTGGAAAGGCGACAAGGGTATAAAACTGGATTCATTGCTGCCCGAATTTATCACACCTACATTTATTTCCAACACTTTTTCCAGTCTAAATTTCACAGTAAATGGCAGGACACCAGGCTCTTTAACTCCTTATCCCCTGTCTTCTACAAGCTATAACTTTGTTATTTTCCACCCACTATAGCTGTATCAGGTCTTGTTTTTTTTTTTCAGGACGAAATGTAGTTTGTAATAGGACAGTTTTGGGTTTCATATGTCCTGCTGCTAAACATTTATCAACCCTTTCTTTGCGGTATATTAAAAAAAAAAAAAATGCCATTTATTGTAGAGCTTAAATAAAATGAAACTTTTTTTTCTCTGGGTGCATAGAGCGATGCCAAATTTATAGGGTTTTTATTTTTAAATAACAATTTCATTATTTCAGTTGGACAATTTCATTATGCAATTCCTTTGCATAATGAAATTCTTTTTGGAGAAAAAAAAAAACCTTTTCCATCATTGCCTTCCAAGCGCCATAACTTTTGAAATTTTTGGTCAATCTTGCTGTGGGAGGACTTGTTTTTTCGTGTAAGGACCTGTAGCATTTATTTTTTTCACATTTGGGTAACAGAGTTCCCTCCCGCTGCACCTGCTTAGACACTACACTCCATGTGCTAATGGGTTAAACACAAGGGATGTGAGCATTTGCCAACCACAGCAGCAGGACTCTGCAGACGTCCTGCAATCTTCTCCTGATGTGACACCGTAGAAAGGCACTGCATCAGAATAAGTACCCTTAAAGGGGTATTTCCACAAAGACAAGTTTCCTGTATGTACTCAGGATAACAAAATTGCAGATTCTCTTATTCACTGTTATTAACAAAAATGCAGCATTTCACAGATATAAGATACTGTCTCTATCAGTCCTGGTGTACACAGTTTCAGTTGCTCCTAGACACGACCCTGTAACTTCTCACTCAGGGTCAAGCCGCCATCTTGGATTTCTGTGTTAAATTGGGGAGCTGAGATCTCTGTCTGTCTCTGCTGTGTGTACTGTAGCCACGCCCCCTGCATGGAGCTCGCAGAGACTCAACGATCACTTCCTGCCAGGAGATCGTGAGGAGAGAGGCTGCAAACTAAAACCTACAAAGCTACAATGAAAATAAGTGATCCAGGGGAACCCGCTTTGACTGGAATGTTCCTTTAAATAATACATATGAGTTTGTCTTTGGGCTTTGAAACAGGAATCATTAATAAAGAGTGCAAATAAGTGCATTTTTCAGAGATGTATGTTGTTTAGTTTATATGGATTTTTGATTTATAAGGCTATTTTTCAGCATCTTCTCTCTTCTGGGCCTGTACATTGTCCTGTCAGCACTGGTGAGGTCACCAAGCACATACAGGAGATGAGCTCATGGAAGTAACATTTGCAATACTTTATGTGTACATTATTATGTGTGCATACAACTAACATGTTTCTGTAATACTGAATGCTGGGATACATATGTAACACTGTTTTCAGGAAGTCACAGGTGTGTTTTCCCTTCAGAATATTTTTTCCTAAGAAGTAGGGATGGAAAACCGGCCCTAACCATCTCAGTGATACCTGGTATGTGGCAGAAATGAAATCATTAAAGTATCTCAAGAACAAGGGCTGTTTGACTCCTGCATGGATGCAACTTTCCTTTTAAGTCTATGTGGGAACCAAAGACGTTTAAACAAACAACCTTGATTATGTTCACCATTGGAGCACTCATCTAGTAAAGGGGTGTCTAGGGAATAGAAGAAGTTTATATATGGCTGGGGTGTGATAAAGACTAAACCTCGCGTGGTGCCCACCAGTCACTACCGGCTTTGGTTTGTATACAGAGTGATCTGCGGCTGTACTAGTTTCAGTGCAGCAGCAGGAGAGTGGCAGTAGACGCGCATCACCACCGGCCTCTGTATATAAACAGTAGCCTGCAGGGACGGGCAGGTATATCAGAGGAGAACAGAAGCCCAGAGAGAGGTAAGTATAAAATGTTCATTCTTTTAGTACACCACAGCCATATATAAACTTTTTCTTGATCCTGGACAACCCCATTAACTCATACATAACTGAGAATGAAAGATGTATCTATGATTCTCCGACATCCGAACTCTATTTACATACATTGTAAAAACCTGATTTTTTTTGTTTGATTTTGATGAGCAAAAACATTACTTTTTCAATCAGACATAGGATATGTATGGTACTAATGTGGAACAACTCCTACCATGTGCCACTGTTGTTAACACTGTTCAATTTTATTTAATCTCACTAAAAACAATAAAATAATAATTCTTTATTTATATAGCCCACACAGATTATGCAGCGCTGCACAAAGCATGTCAAATTGGTCCTTGTCCTCTTGGGGCTCACAATCGAAAAACAACCTAACAGTATGTTTTTGGAGTGTGGGAGGAAACCGGAGTACCCGGAGGAAACCCATGTAAACACGGAGAGAACATACACACATGCAGAGTTACCGTTTCATGCTAGAATAAATAAAGTTGGACAATTTTTAAAGGGGTTTTCCCACGAAACAAGTTATGCCCTATCCACAGGACGCTCACCAATCTCCATCATCTCCATAAAGATTTATAGAGCAGAATGGTCATGCGGGCACATTAGACCCCTCGTTCTTGCAATCTGTGGGGGTCTCATCACAGGGACCCCCACTGATCAGCAAGTTAGGCCCTATCTCGTGGGAAAACCCTTTTCAAGCTGTTTTGTTGTTAACCAAGTATGTAAATGACTTGATGTTGCCCCTGTGAGTGCGTTGTTTTTGTTCTACTGTTTTGACATTGATAAGCCTCTTGTCTATGCCAAGGTCACTAACCTGTAGTAGTGTAAACACGCCCTCAGTATAACAACTTCTACACCACGTCAATAAATTTCCTGCAATAAAATCTAAGAATTATCCTCTGTAATAGTATAAGAAATCTATGATAGGAGTAAAAATGAACATAAGATCTTTGAGGACTATAGTGTCAATACAGCAAGACTACGAAAGGTATAATGTTAGGACATAATTAGGTGAAGTTCACAACTCCCTATCAAAGCTCCTGTTATTCCCTGCAATTATTTATAGCAGAAAAATAGCTCAGCATCAAATGTAATTTATTTCCCCGTTCTAAAATCCAAAAGCATGATGGAAGCTTTCCTTCCTTATATGGATTGCGATGGGGAAGGTAAATGTAGATAACATTACGTTCACCTTCTGTATTGTTTCTGTTGGGCTCTTCTATTAGGGGCACAGTTGTGAACTAGGCCTTAAAGCATAACTGTAAAGTTGCTGACAAAAAATAGTTTTAGCAAAGCGGGAGATCCAAAGATGTCCTACCTATCTGCAGATATAGCCTCATATATCTATCAACCCATCTTATAAAATCATATTCAGCTATTCCTGAAGTGAGCAGCACTTCCTTGTTGTGACATCAGCTAAGGGCAGTGAGGCCAGAGCACTAAAGGCATTCATATGCATCAGGACAACATGTTTGTAATCACATCACTTCAGGTCTTATTTTCTTGCACTTGTCTACTACTGCCCCTCCCAAAAGCCTCCTCTCTTCTTGACCGTCCTGTATGGTTTCCCATGTTTACCAAAAAGCATGACAAAAGAAGAGTAGCCTGCGGGCACAAGGTAAAACCTCTGCTTGCTGCTAAACACCTGCAGCTAACTAGAGTAAATTAGAGAATTGCTTATTTATGATTAGTGTAAAGTTAGGCAAAAGTTTTTTATATTTTATAGTAGTACTTAAACATTTTTTATTCTGCACATAGGGAACAGTATGGAACAAAGCATATACAGGCGGACCCCTACTTAAGAACACCCCACTTACAGACGACCCCTAGTTACAAACGGACCTCTGGATGTTGGTTATTTACTGTACTTTATTCTTAGGGTACAATAAACATCTATAACAGTTATCACAGGTGTCTGCAATTAAGATTTATTGTTAATCCTGGTTCTTATGAAAACCCAACAATTTTAAAATCCAATTAGCAATATTTGGCTGGAGCTACAATTATAAAATATACAGTTCCGACTTACATACAAATCCAACTTAAGAACAAACCTACAGAACCTATCTTGTACGTAACCTGGGGACTGCCTTTATAATATCCCTAAGGTGTTATGATCTCTTCAAAAAACTTAAAAAAAAAAATCATAGTATCAATCCAAGGTGTCCCCTGTGTTTTAGTGTCCCCTGAAATTTAACGTAACTACTCTGAGCTGTGGCAGCTTAGTGTCTTCATGGCCACCTGTCCCCTGTCCCAGCACCAGATACAGCCTTAGTTTCAATGCTGTGTATCAGGAGCTGGGACAGGGGACTGGTGGGCATGCCAAGCAGCCGGAGTTTGTCAGAGCAAAGCGTTCCGGCCCCTGTAAAGAAATATAGATCCTGCACCGACAGACAGCGATGCGGGACACCAGGAGCTCTGGAAAAGGTAAGTATATATTAATTTTTTTATGCAGCCCCCCTCCCCAGGTCACCGAGATATTTTTTTACTTATTTGGATAACCCTTTTAAATAATATAATTATAACCGTGGTATGAAGGGCATAAAAATGGAAAAAAAATGTTGCTGGAATTGCCTTTTAAGTGCTTTCAAAATCAAAATGTACCCCAAAATGTTTAATTTGGATAAACCCAAAAATGGTGACAATTAAAACGGGGACAAATTAATTACATGGACAAATAAAAAAGCTCTAGCTCTCTGAATATGGCAACACGAGTTCTTCATTTTTGTATGTAAATAGTGAAACATTATACAATAGTGAAAATAATATGAAACTGAAATAATTCTACGAGCTTCATAGAAAAACGCAAATTGAGGATTCACTATTTTTTTTCTTTTTTCAGAAAACTCATTTCTTTGATATTACATTTCACCTGTATTGATGGGTGCCGTATATTATAAAGCAAAGTGTTATGGAATTTTGCACAGTGCTCGCCTGTGTACAAACAGAACAATCCATTCACACCAAATGTGCTTTTGCTGCCCTCCCTTGTTCATTTTTGTTGTCACAAGAGCTTCCTATGTATAGATTTATAAGTACAACTATTATTTTTCTGTTTATATTTTATTTTGTTTTCATGGCATTTTCATAATTTTGTTACTGCAGATATGAGAAAATATTGACATACAAATAAATTCAACTCCCTAAAAACATACTAAATCAGAGTAAAAATTCAAAAAGAAAAATGACTTTAATTAATATGGGATAATATTGTTCACACAAGTGTACCATAACATTTTTTATATTTTTATCTCTGGAAGCAAAGTAAAATACATGTGTAACCACTTAGGGACCTGCCCAATTTTTATTTTTGCATTTGTGATTTTTACTCCTTCCAAAAGTGGTTTCCTTTATTTCATTTACAGAGACGTATGAAGCATTGTTTATTTGTGTCTTAGACCCTGCTGTTAATCAGCTTCTCAGAGGACACCATGTTTGAAGGGGTGACATCAATCGTATATATATATATATATATATATATATATATATATATATATATATATATTTAAAGGACAGATGTCGCCTAAATTAACACTGCATTCACTTATTATACATTACCGTGGCCACAAAGACCTCCATGACCATGGACCTAGGTGCGGACCAGTGCTTATACCTACCTAGTTTTATTTGCACACCTGCCACAGGATCTCTAGAAGACCCCTTGAGGTTAGGGAGCAATCACATGGACGTATGGAAGCATACATTAGGCGAGCTGGAGAGGTGAGTGCTACTCATCCCTCCTCTCTCCATAGAAAATAATGCTGCATGACCATTCTTGTGGCTGAAGATGGAGCACTTATATATTTTTTGTGGGCACGGTATGGTGAGCACTCGTTTTGCTGACTATACCGAGCCGGATGTATATATGGCCACAAATTTTGCGTCACATCTTTAGATGTAGAAACAATGAACCAATTCTCAGACATAAAAATCTTAGATTTTCTTCAGTTTTTCTTCCGATTAGCATAATTTTGCTATCTGTTCAGGGGCATAATTATAGGGGTAGCATCCATAAAAGCTGCTATGGGTCTCACAGTGTTAGGGGGCCCTGTCATCCGGGCTACTGGGTGTGTATATGCTGTATTTGCTTGTGTATGTCTATATATGGCAGTGTATATATATATATATATATAATCGTATATATATATATATATATATATATATATATATATATATATATATATATTTAAAGGACAGATGTCACCTAGATTAACACTGCATTCACTTATTATACATTACCGTGGCCACAAAGACCTCCATGACCATGGACCTAGGTGCGGACCAGTGCTTATACCTACCTAGTTTTATTTGCACACCTGCCACTGGATCTCTAGAAGACCCCTTGAGGTTAGGGAGCATTCACATGGACGTATGGAAGCATACATTAGGCGAGCTGGAGAGGTGAGTGCTACTCATCCCTCCTCTCTCCATATAAAAAATAATGCTGCATGACCATTCTTGTGGCTGAAGATGGAGCACTTATATATTTTTTGTGGGCACGGTATGGTGAGCACTCGTTTTGCTGACTATACCGAGCCGGATGTATATATGGCCACAAATTTTGCGTCACATCTTTAGATGTAGAAACAATGAACCAATTCTCAGACATAAAAATCTTAGATTTTCTTCAGTTTTTCTTCCGATTAGCATAATTTTGCTATCTGTTCAGGGGCATAATTATAGGGGTAGCATCCATAACAGCTGCTATGGGTCTCACAGTGTTAGGGGGCCCTGTCATCCGGGCTACTGGGTGTGTATATGCTGTATGTGCTTGTGTATGTCTATATATGGCAGTGTATATATATATATATATATATATATATATATACCGTATATATTATATATATAGGTGTGTGTGTATATGGTGTCTACCATAATTACTGTAGGTATGTTTATGCTGCATGAGTGTATATTGTATGTATTTGCGCTATGTGTATATATATATATATAAGTAGATTAATGTGCGTATATATGAATATATTAATGTGTGTGATTTTAACTCACATGTATGAATATACAAATATGTACACTTTTTTATTGCGGAAGGGAGACCCTATGCAAACATCTGTTATGGGCCCCAGCCTTTCCTTGTTACGCCCCTGTATCTGTTTTTAACAGATCCTCATAAACTGTAGTCAATGAGTGAACCATGAAAAAGGGTTCTACCTAGGGAATACTCTACTTTTAACGCATGGGGGGTTGGGTCCGTTGGCTGTAGCACTGATGTTTTAAAAAGTATTGCACTTAGTTCGGTCATGTGTGTCTATATTTAATGGTCCTCTTTCATATATAGCCAATAGCTACTTGTGGTTTTCATAACAAAAAAAAAAACGTATCGTGAAATCCCTGCCTCTCCAGATACGGGAAGGCTCTGGCCTCCTGATGTATTCGTCGGGTGGCAGCGCCGTGGCACAACTCCATGCCAGGCCCATCCTGTTATAGGATTGCTCTATTACATGCACCTGTCCAGGACTGGAACTCCACCGCCGGCTACGTCTCTTTTCACACCTCACTTGGTGGGGAAATGGCGTAAAAGGAGAATAATCTGAATTCCTGGTGGTTCTCTGAGCAGTCTTTCTGTATTGTAATCAGTGGCGCTTACACGGAGATGACAGTAGGGCCACAAAAATGGTCCACTTGACCATCATTGTTTGCTCAGTGGAAACTGGATAGTTGAATCGTTTTTCTAGTTTAGGTTTATGATCTGCAGCCATTTTGGTAAATACAGCAGCCAGACCACTGCATATACCTTTACTATATGCATACACCCATATATATATATATATATATATATATATATATATATAGTTAAATGATTAAATCCTGAAAATCTCATTTTGGCAGGGTACGCACTCTAGAAGGCTGGTCTCCGTTGTAGCTTTCAGGCACAATCTCTCAGCAAAGGTTAAAATCTGCATATTAAGACATGCTTCAAATTCAGTGCAATTTCTTTTTTCTTTTGAAGCATGTAGATGGAATTTGCTTATATGACATCCAGATATGAAGAGACTATAAATCACGGCTCCACAATCGCCAACAGCTAACTAGTGTTTATCATAGTGTTATAGGACATTGAAGCGCATTTAGATGCAATCTCATTAGCTTTTCATGCACATAGATTAATTTGCAGTCAGTTACAGGTAGGCAAGTGCTTGATGTTTCCACCTTAAGAACAGCTGGACCCGTATGTTGGTCCAATACCATGGACTAAATACATTGGGAGTCATTTATTATAGCACACAGTACTTGCAACACTAATAATAAATGACCCCCCCCCATTGCACAGGACTGGAGTCCTTGCATTGCCTTTCACTATGGTAAACATATATACAGATAGACTGGTGAAATTGTAAATTAATTGGCTTTATTTATTATGGCATGTGGTAAAATGTAGGAATGCTGTAGAAAACTGTGGTAATAATATGACATTTATTACGTTTCTCACACAAGGCTGGTTTATTTTACTTAAGATATTTTTAAAAGCAATTTGCATAGTATTCAGTCATATACGATATATAATCACAAATACATATATATTGCTTCCATGCGTTTTGGCGGCAACGTATTCATACAAAAAACTGTTGTAAAAAGAAAATGGTGAATTATTTCGGAGAGAAAATAAAATGTGTATTTGTAGGCACGGACGGGGTTCGAACCCGTGATCTTCGGTTTACGAGACCGACGCCTTACCACTTGGCCACCGCGCCTGCGTCTAGATGTGGTGTACAAGCATCTTGTAATGCTACACACGGCCACGTAGTTCCGCTCTCACTGCTATGAAGCGTAGGTTTTGGCGGCAGCAGGTTTTTTTCTGTACGACTGTATGTGCTGGATAAAAGCCGCTGCTTTCATAATACAGTCTGTAATGAAGTGCAGTGTAACGTTATGAATCTGCTCAGCAGTAAATTCCGTTTCGGGATCTTTTCGAGATATAATAATATTCACTTTCATACCACAAACACGGAGAAAATATAAGACTGCACGTTCACATTAGAATATTTTCCTCACACACGAGGATGACGCTGTCCGTGCATGGCGCCTCTCATACAGTAACAGTAGTGGTGTCATGAGGTGATGCCCAGTCAGCCCTTGCCAACAATTATAAAATGCTCTTATAACACCAACATAAAATGTCTGTGCCTAAAACAACGTGCAAAGTCCGTAAAAAAACTGGCACTAAGGCTACATTCACACGATGTATGCCCGCCGTGCGTCAGCCGTATACACGTCCCCCATACATTGGTGTGAATGTAGCCTAAGGCCGACGGAACACGTGACGCTTTGAACCCGTTTTTGGGCCGTTTTTAAGTGGTCCGTTAAAACCGTATGCAGTTTTTGAAAACTCATCCGTTTTTTACCCGTTTTAATTAAGATAATTGGTAAAACCGGTCAAAAACGCATGCATTTTTAACGGGCTGCTTAAAAACGGCCCAAAAACGGGTTCAAAACGCCACGTGTGCTGCAGGCCTAAGGCCCCTTCCACACTAGCGTTTTTCACGCGCGAGTTCTGCTTGTGCTTTTGACACGCAGAACTTGCACTGTTTCCAATGGGCTTTTCCTTATTTGCGTTGTTTTTCCCGCCCCATTCAAGTCTATGGAGACGCATCAAAAATGCATTGCACTCGCAGGCATTGTAAGTGCAATGCGAGTGCAATGCGTTTTTAAATGGATGGGTTGCTAGGAGACATGAATAATTCCCCTGCTCGAGATCGAGCATTTAATTAAAAAAACACAGTGAAGAACAGTGAAGAATAGAATAAAAACAGTGAACACAGTGAACACAGGATCATTTAAGTGAAGAACACAGTGCAGAACACAGTGCAGAATAGATTACAGATGTTCGGCACATCTGCTTACTTGTCGGGAGATACGCGCGGAACGGTGCGAACAAAATAGCATGTGAAGAACAATATATATGTGTGAAGAACACATTGCAGATGTATTTATACTTTTTCACTTTGGTTACGTCCTTTTATTTTATTTGTATATGTAACCCCTGTACATCTGCTCGCTCTGCCCTTCATTGGCATTGCGCATGCGCCCGCCCCTTGCCCAGAGTCATGGCATCGCGATACTTCGGCTCCGCTCTGCACCCGCGATCTCGAGTATGACGACTTTTTACTGGAGCTGCACGCTATACCTATGCCCACCTGATCATTAACTACTACACATCCTATTGGTTGGTCCACATTTATATACCCACTTCCACCAGCATCAGACACTCCCCTTGAAGAAGCCTTAAGCGAAACATGTGTCGGGGTGGTGCAGTGCATGTTTCCAACTGTGGTATGGTAATTATATAAAACCTACTCAAAGAAAACCAGATTTGCACAGAAACTTATTGCTGTTAAACATGAGAAAAACTTTATTGAGTGTATAAAAATATTCATGCACGGGATAAAATACACAGAACAGACACTTGCACACTGTGAGGAAGCTAGTTAATGCTGGAAAGGAGGTTTAAAAACAACAAGGAGGCATAGACAATAACAAGGTATTTCATAGGTAGATAAGGTCAATCTGAAGTGCCAGTATGAACAATGGTAAGGTAAAAGTAAAAGTAATGGTGGATGGTAGAATCCTGTATATCAATTACCTAGGCACCAGAGGTATGCGGCCTCCAAGGGGTGTTCATCGACGGTAATTATATCTCAGGCCCTACTACCTTTCTATTTGCATATGTATATGTGCCGCTCATTGGTGTCTGTAGGCTTACCTACTTTGTATTACCTTTCCTTAATAAATGCAATACTCCAAAATGTACACATTCTCAGTGAATAAAATGCCAAAACGCTCCACAAAGTTTGACACCCAATTTCCTACAAGTTTAACAATACCCCATATGTGGTGGTAACCTGCTGTATGGGCACAGGGCAAAACACCAGGCATCGACGGCGGCTCAGAATGCGCACCCAAATGTTTTTAGTCCCCCCAGGCAGCAGATTTGCATTGTCACTTTTTAAAGTTATACAACCAATTTTTGTTTTTTAGCTATTTGATAATATAAGGGCTTATTTTCTACAAGATTACTTTACAAATATTTGATTTTAGTGGGGCTTTAGCTTATCGATGAGTTTTTGTGTATATTTGAATGTATGGAGAATGTATTTGAATTTGAATGTATCTATTTTGGTTTCAGATTTTTTTTTTTTCATTTTTGCGTTTCCATTTTTTGCTCCCCACCTTAAAAAAAAATCTATAAATTCTTTATTTTTTTTATGTACAGAGCTGTGTGAGGTGTATCTTGTTTTCTGCAAATTGCACGTCATAGTGACAGTATTTAATATAAAATTCTGTGTACTGGGAAGCCGGAAAAATTCCAAAGGCAGTGAAATTGTGCAAAAATTTGTATGTTTGCGCCTATTTTCTTGTGTGGCGGGATGTCACACCACCGGCTTTCCCACTGTGGTGCACCCCATAATGACGGGTACAAGTCACGGGGATACAAAAATTAGTAGGTTTTATACCTGTTTTATAGATTTACCATACATACATTTACAAATAAGTAAACCTCCTGTCATTAAACCTCAGAATATACTTTGTTCATATCTTCAGTTGTACTGGAGATGTGGATGTTTGGTGGCATTTTTTGTCGACTTTTAATGGCATTTGCAATGCTAACTCACTTGAGGACTTCTGTATCGACTTTCTGATGCACTTTTAGTGATTTTTTTAATATTTGGCATACTAATAATGGAAAAAGTGTCATTTTTTACTTTGGGAGCTATTTCAGTCCGGGGTTTAAACGCCACCATGAGTAACCGTATTTTAATATGTTTATGAAGTGTACGTTTATTGTTATATTCATTTCAGTTCTTAGTGGTAAAGGGGTTGGGTGATTTCAGATTTTTTATGTTTTCTTATTTAATATTTTAAACAATTTTAATTTTTTAATATGTTTTCAGACCCGCTAGGGCAGTCTCTATGGACGAACCTGTTTTATTAGAACCGTTGTGCCCAAAACTATCATACCAAATCCACTGATTTACTGTTGATTTTATAGCTGCTCTAGATATGGTCACTATTTTATCAGCAGGTAACTTTATTGCTACTTGTTTCCACATTCTTTCATTTGGCAATTTGGCCCCTAGAAGGGCCCTCCAAATACAGTTGAATAGAAGGAAAGGCAAACTTCAAACTATCTAGTCTGTAGTTTCTTGGTACAGGGTCTCTCTGTGCAGTAATATGAATGTGCGGTTAGTTGAGGATATGACCTCCAAAGTTAATGCAATTTTGTTCAATAACTCTTACTTATCCCAGCAGTTCCAAAATGATTCAAGGAATTAGTGTCCTGTGTGTAAAATTAGCGCTGAGAGCTTCAGATGTCTTGGAGTTGCCTTGGATTGCAGGAAGAAGGCAGTGATTTGGAGAACGTCTGTGTTCCTTGGGACCAATGGACTCTGAGTGCCACCTCTGGCACCCATGCCATAGGTTCGCCACCGCTGCCCTAGGGTACTTTAACCCAGGTTGTCGGGAATGGCCTTTGGCTGACCACAATGCCCATACACACACTCCTTCCCCGCTCTCATAAGCAGCCGAGAGCTCCATCTCTAAACTGCAAGAGGAGGGGGCAGGGCAATAAAAACAACAAGTTTGAGCTATTCACCATGACATCATAGATATTGGATCTTAAAAACAGTATAAAATAAGGTATGGTAACACCATAACACGTTTTGGATCTATATTAGATCCCTCATCAGTCCTAGCGAAACACACCAATTGAGACTTTTTATAAGATGTGTATAGTGGGGTACATACAGTATATATTTATTGTATTTAGTGAGGTGTGTACAAACAGTAAAGGCGGGCGGCACAGAATGAATAGGATTCAATCCAGTGGGTGCAGGCTATTGTGGATCTGATCCAAGACCACAGTGGTAAATCGGCAGAGAAGGAAAATAGCAGCACTCCGGGCTTTTTCCTGTAGAGGAGAAAATAAAAACGAAAAATAAACGTAGCATAACGGACATTAAAAAAAAACAGATGCAGACAATAGAACTGAAACAAAACGCAATGGACATGCAAGTGTGAATCCTCCCTAAGGCCCCAAGCACATGGCCGAATGGAGAATGGGGGAGGGAAGTGAGAGATCCTCACCCCTCCCCTCTACATAGGAAGCCAGGCACCTCGCGAATCAGTCCAAATATAGAACCTGCTCTGTATTTTGCAGCATTTCTGCCCTTGTCAGTGTGCTCACCACACCGTGACTGTCTGTGTCATAGGTCTCTATGGGGGCCATAATTTGCCCGCAATTTGTGCAAAATGGTTGTGCACATGCAGGGGCAGGTTAAGGGTACAATGTGCTGTGGGGTGTACAAGAAGTTTTTGCCCCTTGGGCCGCGTTCACATGCTGTGTTTGAATTAAATATTGAATTTATAAGGCAGCGAGAAGGAGCTTGACCAAGTAACATATTCATTTACACTGGAACATTGTGACAATGGTACATGAACCACGCGTTTTGCCATGAAAAACCTATGGTAAGTGTTCCCACTGTCAAGCATTTTGGTGTAAACAAATATTTGTACAGGGAGATGTTACTGCTGATGTTCTAGGTCACTCTACACTAGATCACTGTGTGCAGGGTGACTTGTACGATTTTTCTGCACATTCCACAACTGTAGATTTAGTAGGTGCGGATTCATATACTGTATTTCATTGTATTTCATATCTGTGGGGGGCTGTGGGGGACATTATATAATGAGGACTGTGGGGGGCATTATAGATTTAGGGGCTGGGGGAGACATTATCAGCTGGAGGGCTGTGGGGAGCATTAAATGATTGAGGCTGTAGGGAAAGTTATATACAGGGGGACATGACATACTTAGTGGGGGCAGAATATTATTGTGGTTGTGTCGTTTTTTGTCTAATTTTGGACTAAAAAAGTGTCTTTGGAGTTTGCACCACTTTTGTATTTTGTCTGACACTTTTGAAAACTGTGGCCTGTGGCATGGTGGTGGTGTGGGTTCCTAGTTTGGTCACATTTATGACTGTGACTCAACACAATTGTGTCAAAACTGCATGAATCAAAGTGCAACAAGAAAAAATAGATTCTACTTTTTTCACATCCTCAAAACAGATTTACTAAGACTGTGTGCCACTATTGGATTACCTGGTGCAACCTGCACATGAGTGAGGCAAACTCTACATAGGAGGATTTCACCACTTTATCTGAGCCTCTGTGCTCACTGCTCCATGACCGAGTACTACAGACTTCTAGGATCTGGCTGGAAATAGACGTTGTAGATCTGGCTGCAAATTGTGCAGCTGGATCACGGGAACCAATAAAGTTGTGTGTGTGTGTGTGGTTCCTAACAAACACACCTGAATCCCAAAAATCTTTGGAAATGTTGAGATCTCCAAGATTAAAGGGGTATTCCGGGAATATGAACGTCTGATACAAAAACCCATAATGCTATAAATAAATGAATGTAACAAAACTCAATGTCATTAGTCACAAAATGGAGCTTAGATAGTTTGATTTTATGATTCACAAAATTTTATGGCCTCTCTACAGTTATCAACAAGATGGCTGCCACTGGAAACTACAAGTACCAAGTCCTTTAGTTCTCAGTAACTCCTCCTACTCCCAGTGATGATGTAACAGGTTTCTTTCTCTGTTACCATAGTAATGACTTGTTACTGCCATCACCACAACACTGGCCATACTGGATGCACTGCAACCAACCGACTACAGCCAAACGTAGTGGTGATCACATGACCTGCCCAGGCAGGAGCAGGACATGTGATGTGGACATGTGACCAGCGGCCATCTTCTGTCCTGTGTATGCTCTGCAACGGACCGTGCGGAGGAAATTAAGGGACTGATTAAAGGGCCAGTAGCATTTTAATTCTTCATTACAGTCTATGTCATCAGCATTTTCTGCTAACAGGAGCAAAATTTTAAATAACAACTAATTACATATTAGCTTATATTTTAAGGACCCACTTGTATATGAATCATGCTGATTCCTGGAATACCCCTTTAAGTCAAAAATACAAGAACATAATTACTTCTTCAATTGCAGCAAATAACAAGTATCCCAAGTTACAAAACCACTCTATCAATGTCAGCGAATATCCAAACATAGTATGGTATCCAAACATAGAAAGCATCTGCATGTTATTCAGGTCACATTCCTTAGTCTATTGATATGGACCATTCGGGTGTATTTTCTGGCGCTGGAGTCCTTTGCTGTTCTTTCGGCATTGAATACACCACATTTATTATTATTTTAGGCACCACAAAAAAACTGATTTTTCCGACACTCACATGGTTTTTTTGTCTTTCAATTTAGGTGCAGCTTTTTAATTTTTTTTGCGCCTCTATTTTCACTCTTTTGGCACAATTTTTGGCACAACTTAAGACCAACTAAAAGCAGATCTACCAACTTCTAAATTCCTTCATGAATGTAGGCTGTCAATTCTGACGCTCTTATGCTGCGGCCACATCGGGCACCAAAAAAACACCAAAAAACAACACCTAGTGCTAAAAATGATAAATGCTGCAATTGTGTCTAAGCTCAAGGATTGGACACACCAGTCCTTTTAAAAAAACCTGTAAAGAAAGGATTTCTGCTGCACACTATAAGGAGTGAGTTGCATAGGTGCTCTGGAGAGGGTCCCAATCCCTTAAAGAATAAAGAATTTTGTAAACTCCAGTCACACTGTTGTGTTGCAAATTAACCTTAATTTGCAACACAACAGTGTGATTGGAGTTTACAAAATTCTTTAAAAAAAACCTGACACATGAATAGATAGACAAAGTTAGCGCCTCATTTTATGAAGGTGTTATATATTTTTCTAGTTGTTGATCTTGGGCATTTTATGATGCTAGAAGGAAAGGACTGGCTGGGCATTCGCTTGCCTCCTGACATCACTATCCTCTGGCCCATGCACCGACCCGTGTCATCCTCGTGTGAGAGGAAAATATTCAAATGTGAAATTGCAGTATTATTTCTCTGTGCCTCTGGCATAATGTGTGGTATGAAAGTGAATATATTGTATCTGGAAAAGATCCTGAAACGGAATGTACTGCTGAACAGATTTATAACACTGGGTGAGTGTGTTGGACTCTTGGGTGTTCAGGGACCTAGAGAATTGCATTTTACAAATTAAATGATGACTCGCTCAATCAATATCACACAAAAAACTTTAACTATTCATTTGTAGCAGGGCGGGTTATTCTAAACCATTAGCATGTTTTTAAAACACAACATTGCTCATGCTCAATTTTACCCAAAATTTATATAGAAAATGTATACTAATTCTCCATACAACTGTACGAAAGCTCTCGGAACAGCTCAGAACAGCTGTTAGCCATTCATCTCTGTGCCTCTTAATCCTTCCAAGCCTTTCTTGGTTTTATATGGAATATACTTTTAAAAATGTTATAGACTACTGTGAGCGTGCAACTTGATTCGTAGCATGTATAATTCCACTGCTCTGAGTACAGCACTGCTGCAAGGGAGCAAAGGTCATTATTCAACACAGACACTTTCTAAACAGCAGCTGAGGTTATGAGGATACCTGCAAGTATAATGTAGAAATGTTATTGGAAGGAGGAATGCGCATATTGAAGCTATAAAGTTAGGCCCATAAGTATTCATTGGTGATATGCGTTGTGGAGTAACTTAGTCTTTTAATACAGAAACAGAATTTAATGGAAATCTACCGCCAGGATCATGGTTTGTAAACCAAGCATACATGCAGGTGTGTGCCGCCCGTTCTGGCAGGATCTGCTCTTCTATTAGCTTCTTATGCCCTTATTTTTACAAAACAACTAGTAAGAAAGGTGGGAATTAAAAATTTAATTAGAAGGAGGCAATAAGGAAAGTCCTTATGCACACAAGCATCTTTTGAGGCCATTTTTTCAGTAGCTTGTAGGTGGCCCATTGCCTTCTGTGGGCTCACAAACATGGCCGTGAATTTCACAGACCTGTGCATGAGCCAAATGCCCGAGCCACAAAAGATAGAGCAGGTCCTGTCTTTATGGTCTTATGGCGTCCCTTCACACCTTCTATGTTTGGCTTAGTTTACCGTAGATTAATACAACAGATTTTGGCACAAATGAAAACACTATCAACAAACACAAACATATGATCTGCTCAATAGCATTCATTGGGGCTCATTTACTAAGGGTCCGCGGACCGCATTTTTGATTTCCGATGTGCGCCGCATTTAACATGGGTTTTTGGCGCACGCAATCAGATTTTGGCGCATCGGTGCCGGCTTTCACGCGACACAAATCGGGGGGGGCCAGCCGTCGGACGATCCGCCGGATTCGGACAACGCATGGGATTTAACATTGCAAATTTTGTCGCAAGACGTGCACTCACATCAACGGGAAGAAGAAGGTGAACTCTGGCGGACCTCAGCGGGGAAGCAACACACACTCGGGTGCACAATGTTGGTGAATCGCGCCGGACTTCATCTTCGTCGGACCGTTCGGATCGGGGATCGCGACAAGACCGGGTAAGTAAAAGTGCCCCATTATTTTAGGGGTATGTATTGGTGAGTCAAGACCAATTTAAGGGTGTAGTACCACACTTCACCCTTGCCTTGACTCACTGATAAGGGAATGCCATAGGTGGTCACTTTAGATCCCAGGCAGTTATTCATGGGTGTTGATAGATAGAGCTGGGACAACTTTAGATGGTCAGCCAAGGTCAGGAGCTTGAGGTGAGGCAGATGTCATTGCTGTAGGTGAGTTGCAGCTGATTGTTGAAGGTATAGTAACTTCTTTCCATATCTGGAGTTAACCAAGAAGGTTTTTTTTTTTTCATTCCAAGAGCTTGACTAAACATTGTTCACTATAAGATTTTTATTGGAAACAATCCACTCCCTACTCCAATTTAGATTGTGCATAAATTAACCCCACATCAGTACAATAGTCACGGCAGCCACAATGGAAAATTCTTTAATCAAAGTGCATTTTTTAATAAGATCTGACTGCTTTATTTATAATGTTACACATTAAAAAGAAACTCTTTAAAACCAAATTTTGCAGAAAAATAAAAAATGAAATAGTAATAATAATAATTTGTCAGAAACAAGCACAGTAACAAATGTGGAACATATTAATATACATGCGATGAATGTCTGTATGCAGTATATAAAGGCACGTACAGTGGAATATATTCGTTGTTAATATGGAAACTGAAAAATCAGTAATTTAAACAAGATGGTCCTCTGACATGTTAAATTATGAACAGTAGGATCTCATGTTTAAATTATAGTTTAATATTCAATTGGGAACCACATTTTGTGCTGTGCAGGAGACGGTTAGAACCACGGTTATAGAAAAATAAAGATTTTTTTTCCTCAACTCAGTTGGCAAAATAAGTAAATGTCCTAGACACAGCAAGTAATACTGAACTGAAGAACTCATACAAGGAACACAAATTTGTCATTTTTCATCATGCTATTTTTTTATTTTTGCCATTTGTATATTGTAATTTGAAAGCTATTAGATATGTAATGTGTGTCCAGTATGTAAATTTATAGTGGGGTTGCAAAACTGTTCATTTCCCACAAATTTTTCCTCACTTAAACTTAAAGGGAACCTGTCACCACATTTTTCGCAAATATAGCTAGTGGCAGGTTCCCATAGAGCCCTATTATCTAACTGACCCCTTCTTTTAGCTAAAAATTGTTTACCTTATATCCCCATAAATCACCTTTTATCTCATATTACCTGGCATCAGAGGGGACATGTCCTGCTCAACCTCAATCTCATCTACTCCTTCCCATGTCGCATGCCTCTTCTCAGCATATCATGTGACCAGGGTGATGTCATCTAAGGTCCTTTACCCAATAAGATTTGCAACGTCTACCCCATGTATGTATCTGATCACCTGAAATCACAGCAGCCTCCGTGGACTTCTACTCCTCCCCATCCTCCCTGAAGGCTGCTGTGATTTCATGTTATCAGATACAGACCTTACTGGGTAAAGATCCTTAGATGATATCACCATGGTCACATGACATGAACTGGCCAATGATGTAACAGAGCTCTCTTTCAATGCTCCATAGCATTTTTAAACACAATGGCCCACATTTATGAAAACCGTGCAAACTGCACAGTGAAGTGCATAGGGTGTGCTAGATTCATAAATTGTGTTACAAATCCTTTGTGAATCTGCTGCTCCAACAGAGTGCACCAACTTTGTTTTGGTGCACCTTTAACATAGGTCATGTGACACAATTCTATTGGACACTGCATGATAAAGGAGGTCATCGGAATGCCCCTTTCAGTGCAGAATTTTGTGTCAGGTGCAAGACGTAAAAAAAAAAATATGTAGCACATGTCCCCATTGCCACATTGAGCCACATTTATGAATCTCTTTGCGCTAGTTTTCTGTCTGACTTTGCACTGAAAAGAATGTACAAACTGCTTACACATTTATAAAGTGTCTGTGCCAATTTTGTGTCTTGGGGCTTAGTTACTAAGGTAAATGTCTGGTTTCCCGACGTTTTCGGGGATCGTGTCGGGGATTGCATCGCACGCGATCGGATTATGTTGCAATCGCGCTGGCAAATCGGGCCGACCTGACGGATTCGGACAATGTGCGGGATTTAACATTTAAAATTGTGTTGCAAGCCATGCACTTACATGCACCGGGAAGAAGAAGGTGAACTCCGGCGGACCTGATCGGGGAAACATCAGATGCAGAATATTGGGCGCGCGCTGGTAGTGAATCCCGGCAGACTTCATCCTCATTGGACATTCTGGATCAGGGATGGCGCAGGGACCAGGCAGGTAAATGTGCCTCATTGTGTCCAACAAGACAGAAAAAATTATCCCCTAAAGGGGCCGTGTTAGTGCTTAGTCGGAGTTTGCGACACATTTATTACTGACGTGCAGTTAATGCTACT
Organism: Engystomops pustulosus; assembly: GCA_019512145.1. Lineage (NCBI taxonomy): Eukaryota > Metazoa > Chordata > Amphibia > Anura > Leptodactylidae > Engystomops > Engystomops pustulosus. The sequence goes on along the minus strand of CM033648.1, from coordinate 24,900,190 downwards.
GACGTGTAGCATAAACAAGGTGCACCAATAAGAAATGGTTCACACTTCCCGAGTAGTGCAGGGGGTGCCAGATTCATGAACACCGTGCGCCAGTTTTGATGAATCTGGCGCCCCCTGCACACTCCACAGGCAAACTGCACACAGTACAGACTGCACTAGTTTTGTTAAATGTGGACCATTGTGTCCATGTGGTCAAAGGGCTCATTCAGACGGGCATATTTGAGGTCCGTATGGTATCTTTTTTTTTGCAGATGACATACTGTCCCATTGATTCCTTCGGGTCTGTTCACACATCTGCATATTTCACAGATGTACAGAAATATACATACATACAGTACAGACTACAGAGAACTTTTGATTCTGGATATATTTATATGTCCTTGTGGATATTTAACTGTATTGGTGATTGTGCTTTATTCTGACCATTAATACTCCATCACTTGCTATTATATGTGTTGAATTTAGTCTAGAAGGGAATGGTCTTTAGATGACTTGGATATAGATACAGTAGATACATTCTTAGAAAGTGTCTGACAAATGCTGATACTTACTGTAAATTATTCCATAGAAGGAAAAATCCAATGGAGCTTCTGTTGAACAAAGAATAATCCCCTATATTTCATGTTACTCAAACAGAGAAAACCTGAAAGAGTCTTCACCACATCCGAACTTTAAAATGTATCATCTCATCTTAGAGATTAGAATGAAACTCCAGTGTTTCTGTTTTGCATTATTTGAGTCAGCTCACCCATCGCACAGAAATCCTTCTCCTTCCTTTCCATCTCAAGTGCATTAATGTTAATCTGGATAAAAATTTCTCATCCAATAGGGATTATTGTATAGACTGAAGTCAGTGTTAAAAGTACATTAGATATTTTCTATGATAGAGCTGGAAAAACTCAACAACAAATACAATTTTTTAAATGTTCCCAACAAGTTGTAATAACTAGATTCATACCATATATTTTTCTGTGATATTGGACCTATTTCAAGTGGGAACTTTAGTTTATAAACACTCAAGCCCTTTCTACTGCAATGCCCCATCTCTCCACATTAAAAACCCTAAGAAACTGTTATAGAATTATTTACAATAAGAGCTGAGTAAAAAATAATAAAAAGCAGCAGTAAATATAATACACATATAAAAACGCACCTGCAATAAATCTAGCACACATATAAATATATACCTGCAATGAATATAAGCCAAACATAAATAAATATACACCAGTGATAAATATGTACCTGCAGAGACTATACAGCTGTACATACAAATATGAAATACATATCTGCACAAATAAATATTTACCAGTAAATGTGTTTCTTCACATCATACGTCAGCATGGGTGTGAGACGCTGCAATGAGAACCCATGAACCTAAAAAATAAGCTGATATATTTATACTGGATGGGTAAGAGTGGGCGCTGTTCTATAACTCGCCTCAGGCAGCAGAAAGTTCAGTACAATCTGCTTAACTCCTTCTGCTCTATGACATGCTGCCTGCAGATAGGACACTATGTACAATCTGCTTAACTCCTTCTGCTCTATGACATGCTGCCTGCAGATAACAATCTGCTTAACTCCTTCTGCTCTATGACATGCTGCCTGCAGATAGGACACTGTATACAATTTGCTAAACTCCTCCTGCTCTATAACATGCTGCCTGCAGAAAAGACACTATGTAGAATCTGCTCAGCTCACCCTGGAGTATAACATGCTGCCTGCGATAAGACCCTATGTTGAATCTGCTCAACTCCGCCTGCTGTATAACATGCTGCAGATAGGACACTATATACAATCTGCTCAGCTCCTCCTGCTCTATAACATTCTGCCAACAGATAGGACACTGTATACAATCTGCTCAACTCCTCCCGCTTTAGGCTACATTCACACTGCCGTTGCCCACTGTACGGTAGCATGGCGGCAACGGCAGCGTGCGGGGAGAGGAGGAGGAGGTGAGAGCAGCTCACCCCCGCCCCTCTCCATAGGGATGTATGGCGCACGGCACCATACTACGGAGAAAAATAGGACATGTCCTGAAGGGCCGCTCCCGAAGGGCGCCGTGCGCCCATTGCCGTCTATGGGGGACGTATATCGGCTGTGTGAATGCAGCCTTACATAGGTGTTTTTAAGTGTAACGTTTAAATAATGACTTGGCTCCCTGGATAAGTCACCCTTTGACAAACACGTCTCGGTGAGCTGCTGGGCAGCGTTCTTCTCCAATGCGCCTCACTATTCTTTGATTACAGGTATACTCTGTTACTCCTTATTGTTTGTGTGCATCATTATTATCTTTGACATAGTTGTGACGTGTTGCACTTTACAATATTATGTACTATATGCCTGATGTGCTCGCTGCCCGGTACTTATATGTTTCTGCTACAAAACAATCCATATTTGTTCAATGTTCTATTTTTAAGTGTACCCAATAAACTTTGTATTTTTTTATATCATTGATATTACTCATTACAATTTCTTTTGGTAGTGTTCACTCCCTGGAGAGTCATACATTTTTTATGTAAACTTTCCTGAATTGGTTTTTGATACTAAACTTCATAACCGGCATTATTTTAACCCATGGGAAAGCTGATGGGCCTCTTCTGAAGAGGTTCATGGCACAGAAACAACTTCTTCAGCTCAGACTATTGTAAAGTGGCTGGAAACTGCCTCCATAATATCCATCCCTGTGTCCTTATATAAAAGTCATGAGCTTGACTGACTTAAAGGGGTGTTCCCAGCAAATTTATGTAATTGTTTGTATCATAAAAAGTTAAACAATTTACCAATATACTTTCTGTATCAATTCATTACGGTTTTCTGGAAAATTGTATAACTATTTGTGGTAAAAACAGTAACATGAATTTGCTGAAAAGGGAATACCACTTTAATGTCTTAAAAACAATAACACAGCAAACTACTGCACAAGACAAAAACTCTGCCCTCCCCTGGTAGCAAAATAAGTGCATAATTCTGAGGTATCTCAGTTTTAAAGGGACTCTGCTATCAGATTTTACTCCATAAAACTACTCACCCCCTCAGGTTGTGTTAGACATGTCCTTCTAGATCACTTTTATGTAAAATCTCACCCTATAAAAAAATCACCTCCAAAATATGACACCAAAAGTAGGTAGTAGAAGAACCCAAGATGTGGGTGTATGAAGTGGTTATCCTCCTTCAGCATCTAAACTTGACTCATCTCTGAAAAATACGACTCAGCTTATATATTTACATGAGTTTTTATAGGCAAATGGGTGAGATTTCACACAGAAGAGGGTATTCTAGAAAGGACATTTTATACCTTAGCTGATGGGGTTAGTAGTTTAATAGGGTAAAATCCAAGTCCAAAACTTTACAAAATTCACTTTTTTATACTCAAATTGTAGAATACCCTTCACTGTGCACATACTGTGCACTGACTGGCCACCACAGGAAGGCAGGGAGCCACTTTTCATAGATGAGTATACAGAAGACACACCTGAAGCATGGAGAGCTGCATTGTGTTGGTCTTGATGGAGACGGGCAGCAGGATCTGGGCAGTCGGTGTGGTTAGTAGCGCCTGAGGCTGAGCCACCACTGTCGTTTGAGGTGTCCTTTGAGATGTCACATAAAACTGCTGAATAATATTTTGTTGTTCAGGGTTGGCCAAGGGAACTTCATGTTTGATGACCACGGTGTTGTTGGCAATAATACTCTGGCCGGCGGTGGTCACTGTGGGTTGTCCTATTAAGTGACCGCTCAGGACTGTCTGGGTGGAGTTCTGACAGTCAGACATGGGGTTTTCCTCTTTAACTTTTGCATTAAAATGCTTCTGCTCCACATTTACTAGGACATTAGAGCAGGGTTGTTGCTGTCCACGCTTCTCCACCTCGAGCTGCATTTTCAGCACCTCCACCAGCTTCTGCTCCTGCTCCAGTTTCCGCTTCAGCTCCTCAATCTGCTTCTCCTTCTCTTGAAGCTTGCGATCCTTCTCTGCAGCATCCAGATCCATGTTTGTAGTGGTGACACTGGCTGAGCCCATGCTATCCTCATTCATATTGATCTTCATAGGTGAGGTGTTCATGAACTGGGATGGAGACACCATGGTCATAATCTCTGCAAAGGTATCGGTCATGGTGGTGTCTTCAGTACTGAAGTTAGACTGTTCAGATGGAGTGGGAGACATGGGTAACGGCGAGTTCATGCTATCCAAGGCTAGCTGGTTGCTTCCATTGGAGGAGGAGGTCACTTCTGAACTGAGACTAGGTGTGGAGTTACTTACAGCAGCAGTGGTATACGCCATAGTAGCATCATCCGCAGCACTGCTCGGCGCGGTGGTGGTGGACGCAGTGGTGGTGACAGCGGTGGCACTATTAACACTAACACCATTATTGTTTAGATCCTGATACGGCTTCAGGCGTTCAATGAGATCCGTTTTTGTCCCGGATACTGGCAAGCCTCTCAGTTTCAGCTCCATTTTAAGTTCTGCAACCTAAAAATACACATAAGAAACGAAGAACAATTATTTTACTACTCCCTCTATATCTGTAGTAGCCCAGTGTGAAGGTGTCCACCTAGCTGTGCGTAGACATACACAATCAGCAGGCTACATCTAATCTTGAGTGATAGGCGATTGTATTATGTATAAAGCCGGGCTCAATCTAACTATGGAAACCAGAAAAATATACAAGAGCCGGGCCCCGCTCCTCATGACGCGTCTGCTTAGACGTTTCCCCAAACGAGTCTGAGCGCTTTGCTTATGAAGGGTAATATTTAATCCGGCTGGAGAAGAAATACATGTGGATTTGTGGAAAATATTAGGCTATCAATCTGAATTCACCCAAAATAAATAATTGGATTATATAAGCAGAAAACTGAGCTCAGACATTATAGTCTCCATCTCGTGTTGCAATCAAAATGTCACAGAATAACCAAAATTTTTTTGGTTCTTTTGTCTCCTAGTTCATGTAGCTATTACCTGCTGTCACATTCTCCCATCATATATTCTGCTTGTAAATTTTTAGATTACACATTGATCTGGCATTACCTTCATGTCATCCAGGTTGGACGGCAGCGGTCCGGCCTTCTTAAAGGCGATGCAGTTCTGCCTGTTGGCGTTTTGCACGGAGGAGATGCTGCTACACATATTGCTGGTTATAGAGTTTATGTTGTTTGGTTTGTCATTTAAAGTCCTAGAGAAGGAAGAATAAAACATTAGACGGTAATACAGAACTCCAGCCCAGTGTCAGTGTTCTGTCCCGTTAATCCCCCTCCCATAGGGACTACACCGGATATTACTGCAGTAGGTGTTCATGTGGTTATGTAATATTTATCTTGGCAATGTGTTCATAATGCAGGTGGGGTGTGAGGGACTCGCACCAACCATAATATTAGGTGTGTAATTCCCTTGAAGTTCTGTAGATCTTGGCCTAGAACATTACAGTATACTTTTGGACCCAGGTCTAATGCCAAATCTTCTAATCACGTCACATTATTCCATTATATGTTGAGGTTATAGTTTTAGTGTTTTACTATTGTGTTGGTTGTGATGTGACACAGGTAACAATGAGCTTGAGCTTGAAATGGACGACTGATATTAAAATATTCAACGATCCAGAAAATCTCTATAATCCGGTATCTCTGGCCTCCTCATAATGCTGGATTACCTTCTTTATGTCAACTTCTTTCAGAAGTACAGAACACTGTGTATACATGTGTTATGGGTGCGAGGGTATACACGTACTTGAGCGGTGCTGGTAAGATGGTCTGGTAGTTGTAGTGTTGCTGCTGCTGGCTCAGGATCTGTAGCTGCAGGAAGAGCTGCTGCTGCTGCAGGAGTCGCGCGTAGTTAGAGTCCATCTCCGGCTCCAACTTCTCCCCTTTCTGGTCTGGGGGAATATACTGATGATATTTCAGCTTCTTCACCCTTGGTTTGGGCTCCTTTGACTTCTTACTGCGTGGCTTGTCATTGCTACTCTTGGGTTGACTTTGCTGTTTAAGGAGACACGTGCCATGTTACCATTACAGATAATATAACACAAGAAATCCCCATTTATATCATTACCAGTTTATTGCGGGATTTCTGAAAGAAATGAATGACTTTCTACCGCTTCTTTTATATCTGCTAACCAAAACATGGCACTGGCTAGGAAATCCATGATGAATCAGTCTAGAGATACATGATCTATATTAAATATTAAAATAATACAATTCACATATAGATCCACTGTGTAACGTTGGCCTCAAAGTTATAGCATTTTAGGCAAAAAATTATGCTTTTATGCATCTTCCTTCATCGGCTGGAAATTAGCAGGACACAGGATGTCACAGGAAGTCATGAGTCCTGCTGCTGCCAGGTCACGTGACCACAGCTCAGACTGACTAACTACTTTACAATATGTGTTACTCTATTAGGGATTGATAAAGGGGGGTTGGGGATTGGGTTTCTATTCAGTTCCTCTAGGCTCCAGTGGTTCCGTCCAGCCCCTTAGTCTGTGCTATTTACCATAAGCACCTACTCCAGTCCTTCATATATCACAGGAATAACATACAACCCTCGCAGATACTTATATACAAAAAGACTTTACTAACAACACACATGTGACAAAGTAACTACATAAAATACAATACAAAAACATAGAGACAAACCTTCTTCTCCTGACCTCTCCCGGACACAGTAATGTGTATGTATATACAATATATAGTTAACACTACAGAAACTCCTGGATGTACCCTGAAGCAGGAGTTACATCCAGTACCTGACCATATACATGTACATATACATATAGAGACTCATGCACAATAGCATCTATATATCAACTCCAATACACGTGCAGGGCACAGATCCACGTGTGAATGGGATACGGCTATAGGTTATACATGTAGTTACACTAATATATACACACTCACTGTAAACACTTAGCTATGTATATATATGGTAAAACACATAACACCTGGAATATCTATAGGTACACGTATAAAGTCTACTATATTATAATAAGTACTATGTTATAATTACTCTTATAAAGTTATATACATACACAGAAAGCACACACAATATATGACCTGTACCTTTGTTAAGTGCTGTACGTCCGAGGGGGGGTCAGGAGCAAGAGACAAAAGAGACTGATTTCTGTTTTTACCATGCTTAAATATCCTTGTGTGTAATCCCTTCCCACCACCTATAACTCCACCCTAAGACCCTCTTAGGATAGACCCCAGTGTGTGTAGGGAATCTCACACCTGGTTCATGGTGGCTTCTTACTGTTCAAAGCCTTTTGATATGTTAATGACCCAATGGCTTCAGTACACACTGACATCTCACCACAGAGTCTCAGTGACTGCTATCAGTATATACTGAATCCATTTACACTATATGTAATATATATAATAATAGAGCAGAGGGTCCAGTTATGAATAATATCCCCTGTAACAGGGATCTTTTACTTACCCATGTAAAGTAACTTATATTAGTGCCAAACCCTTTTAATGGGTCATAGGTTTTCAAGTTATCCATATCCTGTAGATCAGTGAGGGTCCGACTGCTGAGACCGTCAAACGTTCACAAGAACAGGAGAGCAGAAGCCCCATTCTCTCTAACGGGTGGAGCGGTTAGTGGAGTATGCACCCTACAGCGCCATTCAATTCTATTCAGAGCATGACGCTCACCTATCTCCTTAGATAGGTGCCAGAGATATCTCGGCGCTGTGCTCAGCAATTCCAACACTCCCATACTATTGGTGCAGCTCCATCCATTAGTGAGAATGGGGCTGCCACTTTCCACATTGCTGGGGGTCCCGTGATTCCCTGCAGTAGGTATAACTTAAAAACTTGGTACAACCCCTTAAGCTTTTATTCTTTAGCTTTTCCCATGAATAAATTTTACTGTTAGGTCACACCAAAAGGTTAACAATAAATTAAGTCTAAAAATTAGTAAAGCTGAAGGTTCAATATCCACCGCTGGGATCCTTCAGTAAACGGTGGGTGGATTATTGTGCCTGGGACAGTTAGAAGCAGCGCACCAGAAAGCCCTGGACACATAAGGTGGATGTCAAAAGGTACAGCAGGGGGCGCCATAGCAAATCTATAATGACAGTGTACGAATGGAAATATATTCTAACTAGAAACTCTTAGGTGATATATATTACACATCTCATGTTCTCTGGCGCTGTGCATCTGCACCATAATACCTTTATATGGAACAATAAATCTGGGACATTTTCATATTAGTCACCACATTATGTCTATATAAGTATGGCTTCTTCCTGAGCACAGAGCGCCTGGCATTCTATTCTCTCCATTCAAGCTAAACATATTGGAGCTGGAGAAAATTGCGGCTGCAGACAATGAGCGTCTATCATCGTGTGTGGTATATTAAGAACGTCAATGACGTCAACATCCATTATTGGATACAATAATGTAAATACCTTATAGCTAACTATTAGCTATGGCTGCAAACAGTCAAAGGGGTTTCCGCATTAAACAATGCGCTACTGGCTCAGGCATGCATCAAAAGTCCTCACAGATCCCGACACTGTGACTGTATTAATCATCTTATATTTCTTATCCTTCTAAAATCAACTTTTAAAATTATGCTAATGAGTCTGAGGGGCTCCTGGAGATGTTACCAGAGCTCCTCTATGCTGCAGATTTACAGGCTGTTCACAATGTTCAAAGAGCATTTCCCCCGCCCTCTGTGAGCTGAAACATCATCTGCTGCAGTTTGTTTACATTGGGCAAAGGGATGGGAGACCAACAGCCTGTGAAACTAAAGGTCAGAGGGGCTCTAGTAACCCCCAGGAGTCCTTTAGGTGATTTAGCATAATTTTTTAAAAGTTGATTTTAGGAGGAAGGAGACGATGGATAACAAATATAAGATGGTAACCACAGTCACAGTGCCTGGATTTTTAAGACTTCTGAAAAATCTGAGCTAGAATGCACTAAACGCTATGGGGGATGAAGATCACTTTGTTATGGGGTCGTACCTGGTATAGAAAAAAATTGACAGATTGTCGAGAGGGGATGTCTGTAATATTGAATTGTACCATAGATAACACTGGTATCAGCAGGTAGGGAGCTGCTAGACATGGCGCCATTACATGGTAGATATGTATTCACTGTACCTTAACCAGTGTTGGCCCAGGTTTCAAGATTGTGCTTGGTGCAGGGGTTCGCGTAAGAGGTTCAATGGCTGGAACAGGCTTGAAAAAGTCTGGCAGAGGCGAATTTACTGGTTGGCACTGAAAAGGAAAAAAAAACATCATAATGTCTGCTGTGTAATAAAAGAAATCCTATTAAAATTGCTTATTTTTTAAATTAGATTTCTCCATGGGATTAAGAATATAAAATATAGCATCCAAAGGAAAACGTGAAGCCAATGCATAGTAAAAGGTCATACACATTTTAGGGTCTATATACACAAGTCGTTCATGTTTTCCAGACTCAACTCTTTATGAACAAACCTTTTGGCCATACAGATTCCTTGGATCCTCATAAAACCGCACTGAAGCTTGTAGAAAGCAAGCTGACACTTGTCATATAAAAGCCCCACTAATTGTTCCTTCTCTTTCACGTAGGAAGATCTTCCTATTCCAATTCTATGTCATATAAGAGACTACACCAAAGACGTAATGAAGATAAGACACAGAAGAGAAGCAGATGGAAGATGTCTTCTGTCCCAAGGCTTTTGTTTCAGCAGCGGATATTGTAACACGTCCGCAATAGGGCCCTATAATACAAATGTGCATCAGTATTCACATTTAGTAGCTTCCTATTGGTGTTCTGTCCTTGGGCCTCAAACATCGGACCCATAGTTTATATGTCATCAGTGCGTAATTGGTTGCCAAACCATATAACCGCAAAAAACGGACAATGCATCCGCAAAATAAGACGTCAGGCTGGTGAATGATGTCAATAACTTCTCCCAACACCTCAAAAAGGTGACATGATCCACAGATGAAACCTTGTGAGACATCTGGATTTTTCAATCTCCCTTAGGCTAAATTCACACTGCCGTGAGCCCGCCGCACCGTAGTACGGCGGGCACACAGCAGCGCGGGGAGAGGAGGAGGAGGTGAGCGCAGCTCACCCCCGCCCCTCTCCATAGAAAGTAATGGCGCACGGCGCCGTAATACGGGGAAAGATAGGACATGTCCTATATTTTCCCAGGCTACGGAGCGGTACGGTGCCGCACGTGTGCTGCACCGTACCGCTCCCGTACAGGGCCGTGAGCCCATAGAAGTGTATGGGGGACGTATATCGGCCGTATATACGTCCCCCATACTGTAGTGTGAATGTAGCCTAAGGCTGCATTTACACTGACGTATGCCCACACGGCTACGGCCGCCGTGATGGAGAGTGGAAGGGTCACCCCTCCTCCTCTCCATTGCAATGCATTTCACGTATGGCCTGTAACATGGGGAATGATAGGACATGCGCTCATAGCCGGTCATTGGGTACGTATGTACGGCCAGTCCCCCTACGGTCGCGTGTATGCGGCCTTAGCCTTCCATGAGAAGGCAGAGCACCAAACTCGGGGCAGTGGTACAGTATCTGAATACTGAAAGTGGTTGTGCGGTATAAAAGATTTGTCTTTTACCCTCAAAAAGTAAAAAGTTCAATATAACGCAAAATGATTATATAAAAGGATCCAAAAACCCTATTGTATAAAAACAGCGAGGCATAATGGGATATATGTGTATAAACACAGGCCGAGGAATAAACTAGAGCCCCTAATTAACACCAAATCTTTGTAATCCTTGTTCCACTACAAAGGGCCCCGGCTTGGGGTTGTCAGCGCAGAGTTTTAGGAATGAAAGATCTCTTCTGGAAGCACCAGGGGGTCCGAATTCTGCCGGGACAGGCTCTCCTGCCGCACTGGCTATGGGCCACTTTCTTTGTGGAAGGAAAGTTTTAATCTCTGCCAGACGTTGCAGAACTAAAGGGAGGTCCCGCCCCGGCACGTGTTCTGCGGTGAGCTACATTCCTAGGTATTCATTTTTCAACTGACACAGGGATAATCACGGGAGCAGCCGAAATCTATTCTGCCCAATTCCAGAGGAGAATGGAGCGCGGCTAATTTCCTGTGCCAGCGAGACATCTAATAATCTAAACACACTGCACCTTCTGCTAACTATACAAAAAGCCGAGAGCAGAGTTGTTATATTTCAAGGGATGGATTATTATCAGGCAACATCTGTCATTAACTTACACAGAAGTTATACAACGGAAACAATTCCGGTTTTATATGGTTATAAGTGGGTTGCACACTGTAACGACCCATCAGCTGTTGTAACTAGCCCTAGATCACGACCAATATGCAGCCTCTATTAGGTCTCTTATGTTAGTGAATGCGCGTACTGCTAGCGTTGCTATAGTTTATAGCTTGTTCTGCCTTTTGAGCAGAAATCCAATAATATTATTTATTGTTACAGTAACTGGATTTTATTTCATTGCTTCCCATGTGGTGATGTCCTTTCATTTCCAGTCCAGACTTTCTTTTATATACCAGTTACAGTAAAAAAAAACATTAGAAGGGCTCATTTCTGCTAATCCGGGTGAATAAAGAGTTGGAATTCTTGTAAATTGAACATTGCACAATAAAGTTTCCAATGCTAAAAAAGTAGAACCGTATAGAAAGTATGGAAGCAGAGTAGGGAAGACTGACCCGCCATGTATTGTGCCTATAGAAGCCCCTTTGCTATTTAGAGCATTGACACGTGTCTGCCCCAGTTCACACCTGCGTTCGGACTGACGCCATAACAACAATAATGGAAGTCTACGTTCCCAGTTCACTCTATCGTTTAGACTTCAGTTTTTTCAGTTTAAAAAAGTAAAAAACTGACATATAACATAGAAGTTAGAAATTAATGCACTTTTAGGGTCAACTCTTATGATCTGTTAGGTTGTCATCTGTCATGCTTCAGTTTTTTTTTTTTAACTGAAAAAATGACGGTGACTATTTTTTCTGTTTGAAAAAGAAAAAAAGAAGTGTAACGGATCAATACCGTATATACTCGAGTATAAGCCGACCCAAGTATAAATTGAGGTCGCTAATTTTACCACAAAAACCTGGGAAAACCTATTGACTCGAGTATAAGCCAAGAGTGGGAAATGCATTGGTCACAGCCTCCCCAGTATATAGCCTGCCAGTCCATATCCCCCAGTATATAGCCAACCCCCTGCCCCAGTATATAGCCAGCCCCCTGCCCCAGTATATAGCCAGCAGCTGGGGAAGCCGGAAAGATGAGTTTTGATATATTTTTTTACTCGAGTATAAGCCGAGTTTGGGTTTTCAGCACATTTTTGTGCTGAAAAACTAGGCTTATTACTCGAATATATGGTACTTTTGATAGATAAAAGATGAATTTGAGATGGAGAGATAGGTAGGCAGATGGATAGATAGGTAGGCAGATGGATAGAAATTTAGATGCTGTCTGGGTTGTTTGTGGTTAATAGGTATGTGAGCATACACTCTGTTTTTTTTTTTTTTAAACGGAGATAAAAGAAATACAGAGGGTAGTGGGAACAGAGCCTTATTAATCCATTAAAATGTCCACTAATTACAAAGGACATTCAGTGGCTTCCTGCTGCACCACGTAGTGTTTCCACTATGTGGTGAGAAGATTGGACAGAACAGAAGCGGAATCGGAAGGGAAGCAAACAGACACTAACGAAATCCATTAAAAGTCGAAATCCATTAAAAAAATAGAAATTAATGAACATTTTAACGGATCCGTTAGATTTGAGTTACTATCGTTTTTGGTGGCGGAAGTAAGTAGCAAAGGTCTGAACTGTGAACGGTCAATACCAGTAGTGGTGAACCTATGGCACGGGTGCCGCAGGTGGCACTCAGAGCCCTCTCTGTGGGCACCCAGGCCATCATTACAGGGGCCACGGAGGAAGCGCAAAGAGGCCCCATCGTAAGCATAAGGTAACGAGTGGGGCATATGGGACATCACCAAAGACGACAAAAGGTATCTTCATGGATTCCCAGACAGCCAAGGACTTGCCGCGCTCAGTGCTATCTTAAGGGGGTTGGCAGGAAGTTAAAAAAAACTTGGCTGCTTTCTTCCAAACACAGCTCCACACCTGCCCATGGTCTGTGTTGGTATTGCAACTCTGCTGGATAGAGATGAATAGAGCCGAGTCCAAATAACGGTACAAACCATAGTCAGGTGTGGCGCTGTTTTTGGAAGAAATCAGTCAAGTTATTCAACCTTTGGAAAACCCCTTTAAAGCAACAGCACTGTCTGAGACTACTGGAGGAATTGGAAGGGGTGGGCAGATCTGCATTATCATTGTCGCTCCGGCTCCACAGATGACAATTCTTACTGTTCTCATTCTTTCTACTGTATTGATGTCCTCGGGATACTGACCCGGCAATAAGTTTACTGCTTTAATTGCCATGTTGGATTGCGATAAATAAGTGGGTTTTGGTTGTAGTTTGGGCACGGGGGCTATAAAAGGTTCACTATCACTGCTATATACAGACCACCCTATTCTTTATTTTAGGAGTAAGTAACCATAGAGTCAATTTTTAATAGTCTTTATGAAATCAAAGAAAAGTATTAAAATAAGTCAATTTATATTAACATCTGCTGAAAGTGTAGTATCTGGCCTTACAGAGGTCCATTAACTTCACATATCTATCTCTCTATGGCTCCGTCTCCTCTGTTAGCATCGGCATTGTGCTGATCGGAAGGGAAAGGAACACGTGGGTCTATATTATTGGCCAATCACAATCTGCATTCGTAATAAGATTAAAATAATAAGTATCTAAAAGTATCTTCAAACCTAACCACTAAATCCTCAACTACTTTCCCCAATGTATATCTGACCATGAGGAGTCTTCATGTGTGATGGTCGCACTCAATGTCCTCATTAACCTCTAGACCCATATGAAGGCCTGGGTCATGGAATCATACAGACTATATAAATAAGTGTCAGGGTAAACTTCTAATTGCTCCATGATACATTGGCATCCTCTTACTACACTACAAGATATAGATATTTCTCGACGCATCAACCTCCCCAGATATTTCCAGTCTGTTCATTTCTAACCCAGTAACTTGTTGCTGTGACTATAAGGTCATGGCAATTACAAGTGAGGTAAGAGGCCGCAGTGATATGTACTTGATCTAAATGAGAGTTTATTTTCACAAATATTCTGCGAGACACATTCCTTATGACTGACACATCCGAGAGTATCTCATAATGCCGCTAATTAATCCCTTGGAGAACATTATCATTTATTAATTCTAAAGATGAAAAACACCCAGGACTGATGAAGGCTCCCTCGCCAGGAGTCTTATCCACAAATCATGCAATGTGTGTTTATTCTTCTAATTAAAATGGGATGGGGGCAATGTAGTGACTCATTATTACTGGCAGATGGAGAGTTTAAAGAGCGGGTTATGCTGCAAGTCCATAATAAAAAAATAACAAGACCTGAATGCTATTATTATACTAGATGAGCGGACCCAAACTTTAGGTCCGGCAGCTCAGCCTAACCTGGACACGTTGTTGGATGGGCAACCAATGAGCTTTGCGTCCCTAACAACAAGGCATGGCTGTGATTGGCTCATATGTGTCCACCTGGTCAATCCCAGCCATGCCTACTTGGAGGAGGGGGGCGGGGTGTAAAGGTAAAGCAGCCATTTTGATTCCTCACCATAGTGGCAGGTTAGTATCCTGGTGCTTATTGAGCTCAGCACCGACTGTCAACATTGGGGCACATTTACTAAGGGTCCACGGACTGCGATTCTGTCGGGTTTTTGACGCACGCGATCGGATTGTGGCGCATCAGCGCCGGCTTGCATGCGACAGAAATCGGGGGAGGGAGGGCGCGGTCGGACAACCCGACTGATTCAGAAAAACTGCGAGATCAAGCACTTGCATGCATCAGGAAGAAGAAGATGAACTCCGGCGGACCTCAGCGGGGGAAGCGACACCTGCAGGATATCGGGCGCACGATCTTAGTGAACTGAGGCAGCTCCAAATCCTCGTCGGACAGCGCACCGAGGGGATCTCGACGGGGCGGGTAAGTAAATGTTCCCCATTGTGTCCAATAGATATCACAGTCTAACTTTTCTTTTCTAGGGGAGATTTCATGGGAAACAAATCGGCTTGAGAAAGCGCTACAGTGCGCGAAACGGCCCCGTTGCCGGAACCTGTTTACCCCCCTGCATGCTTTCCCACCAATAAAGGACGCTTTTCATGCTTTTGGAACCGATGAGTGCCGTCATCTTTTTCTATGTTTATATATGGATATCCTCTGATACACATTGATTGAGCACCGCTGGGAAGTCCTGCCGTGATCACCCCTGCCCCTGGAGAGTCGGGCTACGTGCCGGGCTGCCGCCGATATCGTTGGGGCTGTGCCCGCCAGAGACATTTCTCTATTTGATAATGTAAACAAGGTATATTGATAGGAAGACAGCTATTGTATAATATGGGTTATATTGTGTAATGCAAGCCATAAGGTGGCCATGACCTATAGATGAAGGCCATGTATACTGCTGATTTAACTATGTGATCTGTATGGTTGTATCGCTGCCAGATGTTTGGGGGTAGGAAGATCAAAGAAAGAGGGGTTTTTAAAATACATGGAGATGAACTACCAGCAGAGGTGTCTAACAGTGGCTTATATGCCTCCCCCTAATGGCAACATACATACACGTTTCATATTTATAAGTGGATTTGGGAGGAACAGATGTTGGTCAGACAGGTTTTCAGCCAACAACTATATTTAGGGTTAATGGTCACCCATAGAGACTTTTTTCAATCGCAAAATGATTCTATGAAGAAGCGGTACGACAGTGTTGGTGACCCTACAGAACAGATACCAGACCTGGCAACCTCTGTGGCCACCCCAGCACAGAGTCCAGCAGGGAGGGCTCAAGACATCTTCCTGCAGTGTAAGGCCACCCAGTATGTGCCACGCTCAGCGTGTTTTTAAAGTGAACTCTCCGTGGCTGTCTGGGACTACACTACGGTGTGATCAGTACTGAATTATCACTGGAGCTCCTTTCTCTGGACCCAGAAATTCTTCTTTGATTGCAACATCCATCTTTTGGAGCAGAATAGGTTTGGGAATTTAAAGGGATGTCGTAAGTATTTAAGTTATCCTCTATCCACAGGATGATCTGTAAAGGTTGCACTGATCAAGCGAATAGGAACCCAAGATTCAGAGAAAGGGCTGGCAGGACAAGCATGTGTAATGTCGCTCCACCCATCAGTGAGAACTGGATCCCCGCTCCTGGAAACATTGGGGTCCCGTTTTCGTGATTGGTTGGGTGCCCACCCTCACTGACCATTCTGTTACCCCTATCCTGTGGATTGGGAATAACTTAAACACTTGGAACAAGCTCTTTAAGGCAACATCTACATGGGTTTTGTATATTCCTCCAAGTACTCCAATCTCATGCATGCCTGATTTTATAGGAGAAAATAAAAATCAAGTTTCTTTTTACTTTCAGACAAAAATAGTAAAATTAGTTGAGCAGAGCTCAAGAGACTTGGAGTCAATTTTCCTGCAGCTATTATTAGATTAGGTATATAATAGATTCTGCAGACGTCTGATATAAAAATAACACCATGTGCCGCCATAAATTCTCGGGTGACACATGTGGGACCGCCATGTTTAGAAAAAAAAAAATGTCTTTACTGATCCAAGACAGGGAATCCCATGCATTAGATATAAATGTCCCGTTACGCACATGGAGTGACATTAAGCAGACGATAGAAGCGACCAGCACTTGTGACGTCTTCATTTCTGAAGGCAATAAAAAGGCTCAATCTTTCCAGGGAAAAATCGGGGGCAATTGTTTATGGAGTTATGAATGGTAAGCTTCCTCCTTCAATCAATGCTGCACTCTGGATCTCTTTGTGCATCCATATAAGTATCGGTATTCGGTTGTGTATACTTATTAATGTGCCTGGAGTTCTTCTTGCGCTCTCAGTGTCTGCAATATGGGAACATTAACAGCTATGCACTTGTATCACTAGGAGCATCGGCTTAGAGTAGCCTGGCGGAGAATCTGCTTCTTGTAATGGTGGTTTATTTAGGATAAATATATTACAGCTGATGCTGGAGGGATCAGTAATGCACGCGTCAGCGCCGTCCCATGTGGCTCGGCTAAATTTCGCTGAAATTGCTCAATAGTTCACCAAATGTGTAGAATCTGTTGCTTAACACCCTCCATATTTATTACAGGCCAAGAGGTTGTGAAAAAAAGCAACGTAATCCACAGAATACAGATGTAAACAGGAGATTTAATATAAGAGGCTCATAGAATACCCATGAGGGCCATAGTAAGGTTACTAGAAGATGCTGCAGACCTTTTATATAGAAGCCTTATAATACACTGTGTTTGTAGATTCCTAATAGTAGGTTTCCTTTATCAGAAGTAGATGTGATGGTTGATTCCTCCTGCCTCTACCATAATCTGTAATTTAATAATCCTGGAACCTAACTTGTTAAAAACTTTATTTTAGCAATATCTAAAGTAACTGCAGAGGCTACTGTGACGTGTACTAGCTTTAGCTCCCAGTATCAGGCCAGGCTAGTACACGTCCCAGTAGCCTCTGCAGGTTTCAAAATCCATCATGATAAACCAGGGACACTTACTCATAGATGATCCAGGCGCTGTGACTGTGGTAATCTTCTTATATTTGTTATCCATGACCTCCTTCCTTCTAAAATCAACTGTACGAATTACGCTAATGAGCCCAAAGGGTTTCTGGGGGTGTTACCAGAGCCTCTGCATATTCACAGGCTGCTACTCTGTGCAGGAGCACTTCCCCCTCCCAATGGGCGCTGCAACTTCCTCTACTGATGTGAGATTACAGCAGGCAGAGGGAGGCGTAAGTGCTGAGGGAGCAGAGGGTGCTACAGTGTAACAGTCTGTGAATCTAGAGAATGGATGGGCTCTGGAAACACTGCAAGTAGCTTTTTAGACTCATTAACATAATTTTAAAAGTTGATTTTTAGAAGGAAGGAAGCCATGGATAAAGAAAAAAAAGAGGATTACCACACCATTACCTGGATCTATGAGTAAGTGTCCCTGGTATATCATGATGGATTTTGATAGTAGATAATAGTAGATTTCATTTAACATAGGTGAAACCGTAATTGGCAAACACAGGACATACAAGATGCCCAGTGGGGGTTAGAAAAGTGTCTACTACACCCCTATGAAGACACTTATTCAGAGCTAGACAATAAGAATCCAATCATAGGAGACAAACAAAATGAAGTTATTAGCTGCTTGACTGTAATGCAAAATCTGTAACAGGGGCCGTTAAATAAAGGGGGACCCCGAGGTCTGCAGAATCTCCAAAAAACACAGTGATACTAAAGCTCCATTGATGATACCTGAATATTGAAGTTGGATGAGGGAGAGGAAGACTCGCTGAGCTTGATCTCTCCAGGAGAAGCTGCTGATCCCTGAGATTCTTGGCTTGCCGGCTGTTCTGGTGAAAAGGCATCGCTGTCCTCATCAAATGAGAAAGTGTCTGTGCTCTCTGCAATTAGATGGATACGGTCACATACCTATCCGGCATGGAGAACATCAGCATCTGGTTACTTACCTAATCAGCAGTAGTCTATCATAACATATAACATATTATAAAGAACACACCGTCCATTACAACGCATGACACTTACAGCTAAGAAATGTGTGCGGGAAGGACATGAGCTCTGGAGAGCTCCGAGCAGCCATCTGGTCATGTGTCTCAATAAACTATCTCAGGGTTTTGTACGTTTCCAGGAATGAAAAAGAAAAATGTGCTACAAAAATGCTGATTTAATGAGCAACTACACCTAGAGGCTTTACCTGGATTACACTACATGACAAGATGCCTGAGATCTACACTGAGGTAAGGGGTCAGACCGAGGAGTACCATCCTCCATGCCGCTCTTCTCTACGTTTTAGCAGTTGCTCTGTCTTCAATCACGTTTTACTACACGTCTTACGCCTGTGACTTATTGGTTTCTTCCAGAGCACAGACTTTCCTTCTACCCGGGTTCTGCCTTATGGCTTTATCTAAAGCTCAATGTTGCCTAGAGGAAACCATATGTACAGTGTGCGAGCCATGAATCTGACAACAGCTCTCCATGGCAGCTCTGCGACACGTTCTGCAGCTTTCAGAAGCTAAGCCGGCTCTTCTCTCACCAATTTACAGATGTACGTCAGCTATGGGACTAGCGGCTGATCATATGCTGGATGGGCTACTACAGGGGTGTTTGGCCTACCTCCGACCTAAAAGTGACCAGTCACTCATTATAACATGATGATAAAGGATAGGGAACGCTGACCACAAACATGTCTGACCCTTCTGTCCCCTGACCTCTGCCATCACCCTGATACGGATTATTGGATTCATCTCACACACAAAATAACAATAATACAGTCTCCTTGTACGGCAGATAGTTTTTACTACGTGCCTATAGCTTCCTTGACGCTGGAGTCCACGGGTAGTATATTCTTCTCCACCAATTCCATAGGCCCAGGTCTTTGAGCAATCTTTTCATTGAGATCATCTGCCAGTCTCGCCCTCTTTAGTTTCATCTGCGTGGCCTGCAGCGATGGCTCGGCATGTGTCTCTGCACACAGAGAAAAGTACATATGGTTCAGTCACTACAACCATTGTCTATTACACGGACAATTACTTATTGTTGCTTTATAAATGATTAACTCAGCAGCGGAGGAGAATGTTACCTTCATGTAGGCAACTTCCATAATACAGGTAGAGGGATAGCAATGAGAAACTCATCACACACAACCGATCCTGTATTAAGGGGGTCATGGCAAAAAAATCAGAGCACATACAAGAACACTGGTCTGAAGGGTTAACAAATGCTTATTTGCAGATTTTGATACAGAGAAGCCTCAAAAAGTTGAGTTTGCGGCTTCAACTGTCCACATGCTTCAGACGTCGTCACCTAAGTGACTATTTCCTGTTTTCTGAAACAGATTCATAGACTCCCTGAGCCTCATGTGACACCTTTATTTCTAATAGGAGGGATCTGAACGCCCTAAGGGTGAATGCAATAAGAAACATGTGGTTAGTGTGGTTAAAGAACTGCTTCCCGACATATTCCAGATGGTGAGGTCCTGCATTGGAGATCCTATGTTTGCATCATAGTATTATTATACCCATCATATGTTATACTGTATGTTGTTCTACATCACAAGGGTCAATGTTTGTTGCAAGTTGTCAGGGGGGTGAACTTTTTGGGTTGTTTTGTAAAGTTGGAATTTCACCATAAAACGATCATTCTATTCTGCAAAACTTCTGCCATACACTGGGTTTGATCTTATATGCATAAGGATGCTGCTTATTTTGTTTCCGAACAAAAGGATCAGGCATGTGCAAATCTGACATGTCTGACCCTTCTTTTGGCTCCTTAAAAAATGTCTATCCATGGATGTACCATGAAGTACAGCTGCAGCCTGTGTGTGCCTGTGTACCCTCATGCATTCTCCCTCTCATCCATACCATCCCCCCTCCCCATACTGATGGGTCATTTGCGAACGAGATGCCGGCTTACTTAACCCCGCCCCTAATCGGGTAACCACGCCCCCGTTACCCCAATAAAAATTGGGTTAAAAGTAACGTGGAGAGGGGTGACTGACTAGCCTGAGGCTCCCTATTATAGATTTAATAGGGAGCCATTCGGGAGCCAGAGGAGACGGCTCTTATTAGTGAGCAGAGCCTAATGCGACACTTAACTAATAAGAGCCGGGCTTCCCATCACTGCTCAATGCACATGACAGAAGTGGGGAGGGAGCTGGATGAGTGTGGAGGAGAGGAGACCGGCCCAGGCACAGTCATGCTGCAGCTCCCCAGGGACTCCCCACATAGCAGACAGGGATTCGGGTAATGTGTAAACTTATATAAAGTACTGAAATTATTTTGAATTCTGCCAAAGGCATTTTAAAAAATCAGCATAGCATAGGCAGTCACTCACCAGCTAAAATTGACATTCCTGGTGACAGGTTCACTTTAACAAACTACCAAACTCAGTGTATGCAGCAAGCTTTTTTTTACTGTCCAAAATTGTGCCCCATTGTTATGTTATATGTACAAAACTGTACTGACAACGTACTATACCAATTATACCACAGTTAATCTGGTGCCAGCACCGGGGATACGGCAGCTCATTGTCCCCATTTTAATCAGATAATGAACATTACAAATCAATGTGCCTATATCCATGTAATCACAATGAGACAATAGCTGGACGGAGATTGGCAAGTCTTTCCCAACAATACCTGCCCCCTATGCTCACATAAACATAGAGGACTGCTCAGACCTGACTATCCGGTCTGAAGCTGGTAAATCCTCTCTGCTGACAATAGAGTCGTTTTAGTAGGCGAAATGCCTGCGAGGTGTAATGGAGGTGTCACCATTGTAAAGAGTTGCTTGTTCTAGTAGCAAATCTAAGGATGAGATGCACAAGACACTGGACACGATTAGAGAGACCCTAATGTAATAGCCCTCCGAGTGAGATGATATAAGATGAGGTGAACACCTAATTAGTCCTCCCTCTTTTACATAAGAGGCTCATTACCGGAGCGCCTGCTTACGCTAAACCAAGCCGCACGCTGCAGAATATAGCAGGAACAATTTATAGGATTCATGGAAAAAGCAGACAATCGTGACTCAGCGACACGCCAAGGCCTCTCCATCTGCATGGAACTTGTCCTAAACTCATTATTTCTATACATAAGTCACAACGACACAAACACCATCTGTACAATTCACAATAGAAGGTTATGTACAATAGCAAAGAACACGGGGTTCTACATAAAATAGCAGAGACAAGTAAAGCCAAAGGGAACACTCAAGCCTGTGAGTAAAATTATACTAGTGATCATTAAAGGAAATCCAAATCCAGGCCCTGTGACTGTGGTAATCATCTTAAATTTTTATTATCCATGGTCTCCCAAAATGATGCTAATGATCCTCAAGGGCTCTTGGGGTGTTACCAGAGCCCCTCCATGCTGCTGCTCCACATGTGTCCCCACCTCTGCTCCCTCAGTCCTTTCCCCCTCCCTCTACCTGATGCAATCTCACTGCAAACAAGGCAGTTTCAGCACAAAGTGGGAGGGGGGTGGGGGAGTGCTTCTGCACACTGTAACAGTATGTGAAGCTAAAGCACAGGAGGAGCTCTGGTTACACCCCCTGTACTTCTGGCTCATTAGCATAATTATAAAAGTTCATTTTAGAAGGAAGGAGGTCATGGATAACAATAACAATATAAGAAAATATATTAGTCCCTAGTTTCTCATACTCGATTTTGATGTTGTATTTCCTTTAAGGTTCCTTTCAGCTTTGTAATATGTTTAATACACTATTTTGTATGTTATATTTTTTAATTACAAATTCATTTATATATATATTTTTTTTTATAAAGGTAAAAAAAATTTGAATAGAATAGCGACACCTGCTGGTTGTTGTGAAAGAGGTGGACACACATGCTCAATTTGGTTCCTCTATCTGGTTAAAAGTATGAAGAAGTATTTCTAATCAGGTAAGAGATGCTGAACTAGAAGAATTGTGGTCTTACTATACTGTAAAAATTTCCTCTGTGCTCACCACACTAGGTAGCAGGAAAAAGCTGAGAGAGGAGGTTGGACGCCTACCATATATAAAGTGACGGCCTATCCCAGCCACATGCAATCACTTTATAGGGTGGGAAAATGCCTTTGGAGAAGGGGAGTAGCTAGGATAAGCTGGGCCTCATAGTAGACTTCTGAATGGGGCCCCCTTTACCCATTTGCCAGGCGATCTTCTTATCCCACGGAGGTTGAGGGCACATATCTTTCCCAGTAACTGCAGACCACATGGGGGAGGTAGTTGGCAACAAGATTGATATCAGAGATTCCTTGTCCTGCTGTCCCCTCTCCTGACATTTCTCATCTTCTGAGTTCCCAATTCAGCTATGTACTGTAGAAGATTTCACTGTTATATACATATTATGCTTTACAATGTGCAGGATAATACGTATATAATGGTGCACATTCGCCATTCTTTAGCGTGTCAGTTCAGATTCCAGGGCCCCCTGACACTGCAGGTCCCATAGCAGCTGCTACCAGTGTAGTTACGTCCCTGCTTCTGAGTTTTCTTAGAAGTCCTTTGGCTATGTTCTCATCTAATATCAGTGACTTTGCAGCAGATTCTTAATTTTGCAAAAACATCAGACTCTTCAGCAGAAGAAGAATTTAAAGGATCAGTTTTGTAACGTGTGACATGTAGCTTGCATGTGCCCAATGCAGCAACATATTGGACACGTAGGATCTTATTAGTGTAGAAAAGATGTCCTCCCCAGGAACCGGCCTCAAGAGGAGTGACCAATGTGAAGGCAGAGATTATTACCTTCTAAAATGTGCATCCTCACAAGCTCAGAGCGCTCGGGGCGACTGCGGATCTTGTGCTTCAGGAAGTTCTCGGTCTGTAAGTGGAGGTAAGAGATAAGTCAGGAACATGTATAATAATTCTTTTATTTATATAGCGCACACAGATTATACAGATCTGCACAGAGCTTGCCAAATTGGTCCCACAATCTAATCAACCTACCAGTATGTTTTGAAGTGTGTGAGGAAGCCGGAGGACCCAGAGGAAACATACAAACTCTTTGCAGTTGTTGACCCTGGGACTTGAACGCAGGTCCCCAGCGCTGCAAGGCTGTAATGCTAACCACTAAGCCACCATGCTGCCCTCATAACAAGCGCTTTCCTTGCGTGCCTGCGCTGCTCCATGTACACAGACACAGAGTAGAGATTCTGGCTATAACCACTAATTGTACATTACAAGGTATTTTTAGCGAGTCTTCAACATAATTTTTTTAAGTGCGATTTCTCATGTATTAAGAATTAGCTCTTACCCTGGCACGCTCCAAGCTTTTGATCTGCTCGTGAAATGCGGCAGGGCTTTTTAACGCTGAAAACGAGAAAACACAATGTTAGCTTTGGAAAGGAGCAGAAGACGTAGAATATAATATTTGTGTATACTGACAGAAAGGATGGATTTGTAGAGAGTCAATCTTGTCGTGGAAGCTACACTTAAAGATCGGAGTTATGGAAATATACAGCCCAATGCAATGGTGTAGACTAGTCACTAGCAATAGTGTAAAGTAACAATAATATCCAAAATCTAATAATAACCAAGTTTAAACGTATCAGAATTTGAGCACAATTTTAGCAAAAGTGTATGTTAAAGGAAAGCTGCCATTTTTTATGCATTATGAAGCAAACATACCTTGAGAATGCTGTAGCGACAATGATGCAGAAACACATCTTATTTAATCCCTGATCCGAGTGGTTTTGCTCAAAAAACAATTCTAACCTTCAGGACCTTGGGAAAGATGGGTTGCATGCTGGCTGCCATTCAAAAACACATTACACAGAGCTTCTTGAACTGTCCAGACAGGACTAATCAACCTGAGCTGGATTACTCATACACATCAGCTGGGAGATGGTGCAACAATTGATTACTTATGCCTTGACAGGGACAACACAGTAATGACGCATTCTCAGCTAATGCTGGGCAGGACAAGGCTAGAGCATTGCAATAATGGTAAGAGGAGAAGCGCCCCGGGGCAGCCAAAGGAGTGACAGAGCCTCATTATCATAATTTTATAATTGTCTTTTTCAGCAAAACCACTCAATTCAGGGATTAAACAAGATATGTTTCTGGATCAGTGTAGCTACAGCATTCTTAATGTAAATTTGGTTCATAATGCCTAAAAGGAAATCTACTTTAAATCAACTTCAAAATTGGGCATGATGAACCAGGTACACAAACTCCAGGCACTGTGACTGTGGTAATTTACTTATATTTGTTATCCACGGCCTCCCTCCTTTTAAAATATATATTAAAAAATCAACTACTACAATTATGCTAATGCACCAGAATGGCTGCTGGGGGTGTTACCAGATCTATCCTGTACTGCAGCTACACAGACTGTTAGACTGTCTCACCCACCCTGCTCCTTCATCACTTCTCTCTCCCGTTGCCTGATGTAATCTGACTGCAACAGACCACGTTTCGGAACATAGTGGGAGGGAAAATGCTCCTGCACAGTGTAACAGCCTGTGAAGCTACAGCATGGAGGAACTCTGGTAACACCCCCCCTGATGTTAACAATTTTAAAAGTTGATTTTAGAAGGAAGGAGGCCATGGATAACAAATATAAGAAGATGACCACAGTCACAGTGCCTGGATCTATGAGTAAGTGTCCCTAGTTTATCCATGCTGGATTTCCTTTAATGAGTTTGGCATAGAAAGTGGTGTGACTTGGCTTTACAGAAAGTGGGCAAGGTCTAAGTGACACATTGCGGCAAGAAATTGCAACAAATATTTGGTGCATTTTCTGTTGTAACCCAAGTCAACTAATGGGAGGTGTAAAAACTAGACAGCTTAGTGGATATATGCATTGGGGCAGAGCTGTACATCTAGACATCACACAAGAGAGGAACGTCCTGTTATCCACATTCCAAAATCATGGATACCACGGATCTCTGCTGTAATGTCTCCCACGTTTAGCAGATCTTTGACTGGTTTCCATCACAGGCTCAGCAATTCATAGGAAATCCAATTAATTTTCAGGAAACAAATACTGAATGTGATGCCAAAACAGCCAAATCGCACATACTTACAGTCATTTGCCTTAATTAAACCGATCCAAACATAGAGATATTAACAAAAATATTCAATATTAATAAAAATACTCATTAACGTAGTTCCTGTGAAAATAAACTCCAGAAAACCCCCAGGGAGAACACGATCCTAAGGCTGTATAATAAAAGGCCACAATGAGAGGCTTCATGACAAGGATTATAAGGCAGGGGATTGTTTTCCATAAAAACAGTGCCACCTCCGTTCACAGGTCGGGTTTGGAATTGCAGCTCAGGATTTTGGATGCAAAGGCCAATGGGGGCGCTATTTTTGGAAAAAATTTATTTAAGCTAAATGCACAAGGTGCAGCATGTCATATCTAGATCAGAAATACATGGTTTTAATGAAAAAAAACTTTGATAAAAAAAATATATAAATAATATATAAAATATATATAATATATTATATATAAAAGAAATACATGGTTTGTCCATCAAATAGTTTTACATTATTGCACCTTTAATAAGAGTGGATGGATATGTGGCTGACTTACGTGGCATGATGCCCTGGTCTACAAGTTGTTCCCGCGTTCGCCTTTGTTGTAGACGCAGTTGAAGCACTGGAAGACAGAGGAGGAGACGTGGTTACAGAGAGTCTGACTCACACTCGCCACTCATTATGTAATGGGTAACATCACGCTGGACCGTACAATACATGGTTTTCAGCAGACACTTTCTTTAAGTGTTTATATTGCATATAATACCCGTACTTGTTCCTGCTTGTTGGTGGATGTCTCTAAAAACGGCCAAAATATATTGGCCCAGCGACATTAGACAGGCAGTTCACCGCTGTGCCAACAGATGATGAAAAACCACACCGCGCCTGTATTTGGTTTCACTTTATTTTGTATTTAGCACAAATCTCACCCATTAACCCTAGCCAGGCAATTTCCTTTTTAATGATATGTGTCAAAGGACTTTTCTACCCAACACGACCACCATGTTATAATGCTGTGCAATAGCATGGTCCCTTACAATTGATGTTAGAATAATGCATGCGCGCTACATGATAATCACCCCTCAAAAGTCTCTGGTGCCATTCAGATGGACAGCCATGCACTAACAGCATAACTAAACAGTCAGCCAAATTTATAAATTAATACTGCAGAGGATGATCATCAACTATGCAACCGGCTTTATTATAGAAATACGTTGCCATGTCCTTCTTTTTCCCCTGCCTTTCTTCCTTATTTAAGCAAGTTTGTGTAAATAGTCTGTATCCAATGACAGCTGAGAGATAACGGAACCTGATAAAAGTGTCTAATGACTTCACTCCTTACAGGCAGTCCCTGGATAGTATAATCTCTCCCTGGAAATATTCTCAAGGTGTGAAAGGAATCATTAGCTTCCTTATCTGTCTAAAGTGGACTGATCACAGGTGGCTTACAGATACACTGCTCACTACAGGAAAAAGAAGCAGCAAAAAACACAGAGAAGCTGCTTTACTTCATGAAGTATATCAAAAAGTTTACCCCTTGTCTATTCTTTTTTAATTTTTTTTTATACATAGTTATACATACATAAATTATCCTCCAACCACTGACCACCTTGTTATGCCCCATCCTGTGGATAGGCGATAACTAATAAGCATGGAATAACCCCTTTAAGTCCGGGAGCTTTTAATGCAAGGTAATGTAAAGTCAGCTGTAGACAGTATGAAGCTATTACATATAGCATACTATATAGTAATGGACCTTAGCCTTCTTAATAAGTTTTGTTGTTTATTATATCGAGGACACTGTGAAAGGTACAAAAATCAGGTTATTTTCCTTGCATCATGATAGGCCAACAGCATTTGATAAATGAAGATCCAATTCTAATATGTGAATAGTTAGATAAGTGCTCATTACTAGTCGGGTACACAAGGTGGAATGTAACACATAGGTATCAAATATATTCTTAAATTTTAAGCTAAAAACCACCCAAAAATCCCTTCATTTTGTAGGGTTATTTGTATATTGACCTCTAGGTACATACCACACTAATAATAACGGTATTACAACAGTATCTACCAACGTATAGTGCATAGCTTCATAAACTATGCCAATTAGAACTGGTATGAAGACTTTTCCCATAGAAACCTAATGGTAACTGATGATAAATGCTGCACTGAGTGTTACTCCAAGATTATATTTAGTAAAAAAAAAAAAAAATCAATACAAGAAATGCCAGAAATGTCAACATCATCTGTTCCTTCCCTTCAGGGAGCACCTGCCAAGGATCCCGGGTACAGTGACGATCACTTGACTAGCGGTGGCTGCTGACTTGAAGATGGGAAATGAGATGCAGCCTGTGACCAATACATTAAGGCAATCTGGAGCAAGCAGCTGAAGATAAGGCAGTGGGCACAAATGTGGCATTCACACAATGTACGGCACTCGCTGGGTATATAGACACTATGACTGGTGCCCGGACAATGCCGTGCTGTTCTCAAGTCACTCCTGATATCCTGTTTGCTTCTGTCTCTATGGAAAAAAAACAGGAGAAACTTCTGTTCCCTGGGGAGGTTTCACTTATGATATCAATGCAAGGAGAATATAAAAATATTAAAGACCATTTATTATTGGAAAAAAAAAAACTCACATGCAACTTAAGATTCACTCTGCTTCTTTAGGCTGAGGCTACATGTGCACACAGGTCACTGGATGGTGAGGTACTACCACTACATTCGAAATACACAACCCTGGTAAATTTCTGTACATCCACATCAGGCACCATATTTACAACTCTAAATGAAAGCTAAACACCAGGATGAATGATTGTAAACCAAGTACACTCCCTCTGCCCTTGTTTTTATAAAAATGTTTTAACATTTATGCACATGAACCAGAGGGGCTCCAGGCAACACTAACATTTTCGGAGCCCCTCAGGCTAATATGCATAATTTTTAAAGCCTTTAAGAAACTAAAAGAAGAGCAGATCCTGACAGAGGAGGCACATACAGTATGTCAGTGTGCTTGGTTTACAATGCTTGACCCTGGTGGTAGATGTCCTTTAAGGCTAAATTAACATCTGCAATGGCAGCTTCTGTCCTGCCCTTCATTGTGGAAATAAATAGCCCAGTCGCCCCCTACCCTTCCATACATGCAACCTTATGGGGAACTAGAGAAGGAGCAAGGAGGTGTAGATTGGATTATCATTGGGGCTCTTTCTCTGAGCCCCACCATAATTGCTGTTGGGTCGGCCCTGGAGGCAAGCTATAATACTATTCTCAATTTCTCCTCCTCCTTTGAACTGTATTGGTGGCCCCAGGAAGCTGATACGGTTGAAAGTTGAGGCAGAACAGGGAGAAACAAGTTACTGCCTAAACTGACGTGGTGGCACTCTGTGATAAATAAGTGGGTTTTGGTTTGGACACTGGGTCTCTAAAAGATAATAGGGGATAATAATCTCACCTGTGCTGCGATCCCCACCAATTACCAGTTCCTTTCTCACTAACTGATGGAACGGATGTTGCGTATTGCTGCTCCATTCAATACTCTGGAACGTCAGAAATTTCCAAACACTGCGCTCGGCTGCCTCCAGCATCTCATAGATGGTTATTGAGAAATCGCCCGTCTCCGGTTTTCTCACAAACTGTGAATGAGAATGCGGGTATCTCCAGCACTCCCACAGACAGTGACAGTGCTGGAGATACTCGAGAGCTGTGCTCAGCATTTTCAGATGCTCCCATTGTATTGAATGGAGCAGCAAGGCACATGCTTAACCTGCCACTCCATCAATTATTGACATCAGGTAGCTATCCCCAATTCTTTGGATATGAGATAATCATTTTAAACTTGCTACAACCCCTTGTCATTAAAAATAAGTAATATAAAAACATACTTATTACTCCTGATTCCCAATGCACTGAACTCCCTGCTTGTCCCTAACAACACAGGAAGCCATAGGGGAGGCAAATCAGCCAATCACTGGCTCTGGAAAGTCGCTACTTCATGCACTGATTGGCTGAGAAAACAATCTTTAAGAGAAGTCTCTTTGTGACCAAGACCTTGTATAAAAGGGTGGTCGGGGCACAGCTAGTAAGGAACGAGTACTTCCCCCCCCCCCTCCCACAACAATTGAAGGTAATCAGGTAAAAACATTGTTACACCTCTGTCCATCTGCAGTGTAGCAGTGTGGGATAGTCGCGACACATCGTTAATCAGCTAATTGTACATATCTGCCTCGTCTTTCACAGCTTGATGAAAGGGGATAACCATGTAAGAGGTTAATACAGGACACGCACGCTAATACCGGCATAACCTTTACTGGGCAAGTGAATAATTCAGTATCTACCACACATGGACATGTTTGCTGAATTCAGCTGTATCCAAAAGTTATTATCCCAACTCTCTTATTAAAATCAAGTCCAGGGTAACAAAACATAAGGGGCTGCCAAAAAAGAGGACGATATTATAACCAGCCACATCCATAGCTTACAAGAAGACAGTGGGGATAGTGGAATAGATGGAGCACAATCACAGTATAGAAATATATATCGAACCCGCTGCTTACATCAGTTATGTATCCCAGTGATTTATGGTTTGTAGGAAGGTGTATTTAGAAGGAGAAGATCCAGTTACATTGTGTAATTCCAGAATTGCGGGAATGAGGTATAAGACTAGTTGTGTCTAGATCCCTACATCCCAGGAGCCTTTCCAGTTGTAAATTCTCAGAGATTCCCTAGGAGGAAGCTGTATATAACAAAGGAGCTATTCAATGGTGTCACAGAGAAGGTGAAGCACAAAGCAAAATGCTAGGACTGGCTGCAAGGTTTTATGATTTGTGCCATTATACAGGTGCGGGGTATGGGATGGGTACAATATCCAGAATAATATACAATGTAGCAAGCAGGAATCGGTCTATAATAATAAAAAATAATTATTATTTATATAGCACACACAGATTACGCAGCGCTGCACAAAGCATGTCAAATTGGTCCCTGTCCCCATGGAACTTACAATCTAAACAACCTAATAGTATGTTTTGAAATGTGGGAGGAAACCGGAGGACTCGGAGGAAACCCATGCAAACACAGAGAGAACATACAAACTCTTTGCAGATGTTGACCTGGGTGGGATTCAAACCCAGGACCCCAGTGCTGCAAGGCAGAAGTGCTACCCACTCAGCCACCGTGCCGCCCGTAGTCTATACATTTTGTGCCATTATAGTGAGGTGGGGTAATGGATGGGCACAATACCCGTAATAATATACAACAAGCAGGAATTTGTCTATATGTTTTGTGCCAGTATAGTGGTGTGGGGCATGGGATGGGCACAATACCCTTAATAATATACAAGGGTCCATTCACACGCTGTATGCCCACCGTGCGGGCATACAGCCGTGTGCTGGAGAGGAGGTGACCCCTCCACCCTCCATAGAGCTCTATCTTTTTGCGGTGGGCGGCCCAGATCGGTGCCACAAATGTGCCACTATTGCCATCTATGGGGACGTACATGCGGCCGCAAATTTGCGGCTGCATGTACGTCCCCGCAGACTGCCATGTGTCTGTCAAGCAGGAGTCTGTCTATTTGTTTTTAAAGTATGTCTGTCACATAGTGTCGTGTTATGGAGTCTACATGGCAGGTATATAAGAAGATGTAACGTAGCAGCACATTTTATGGTTGCGTCAAGAACTTAAAGCGAAATCTCTTGTGTTTCTCACGAGCCGACAATGGATGAGGACATAAGAGGTTCCCCAATTCCATGCATATATAAAGTACTCATCATGTACTAGGGAGTAGCTGTCAAGGACCTCCACTACAAGGATGAGTGCTGTACTCACCAGGGCAAGGAATGGTACCCATATCTAGGATGATGCAGAAGTAATTAGCATCTTACTCTTGGAATAAAATTATTGTTAGATAACAGACAAGACTTCCTTATCGATGGCTATATGGCTTCTTCCAGGGTGTTGCCAACATCCTAACGCCCCGGAAGAAGCCGTACAGGGTGAAACCCAGGGTCGGGCGAGAACTCCCATGTTGGAGTTTTACATGCACATTTTTATTGTTATTTTAATTTTTATTTGTGAGTATGTTTTTAAAGGACACCTGTCATCAGGTCTGTGTCACTTGTCCTGTCACTACTACCTGTTGGAGCAGCTCACAAGGATCCCATCCCAGCCTTTATCTAGTTATTTCATACATGAATCATTGCAAAATCATCTTTTCTGTATTATGTAAATGAGGCTGATCACATGGTCAGAGGCAGTGATGTCACCCCTGTTACCCCTCCCCTCTCCTCCCCCTGCTCATGTCTGTGTGTAATGTACAGTAAAGCATTGCTGGTGTGTGTGCTGCATCTGCTGACATGCTGCATCCTCCTAATATACAGGTGAGAGACACAGACATCAGCTACACATGAATCTGACATGTTCTGCTGTAACATGGCTGCAGGCTGGAGCTGTTGTATCTCTCCTATACACACACAGGCTGCAGGAGGCATGACCACCAGCAAGCACATGGAGCAGCCATTACATCATTATACAGGCTGTCAGTCATGCACTGGGGGTGTGGCTGTGCCTCCCACTCATAAATAAGCTGGACAGCTTGAATATGCTAATGACTCGTTGGACATTTCACAGGTCATTTGCATACAGCTTTAGGACCTCATTGCTTAGGTTTATGTAGAGGGACAATGAAGGGGTAGAGGCAATGCTCTCTAATGGCAGTTTATAAAAAATATATTTAGTTTAGGGGGTTATTTTGCCTGACGGGTTCTCTTTAAGCTAAATAAATCCTGAGTGTTAAACTGTACTACACAAAGTTGTCACAGGAAGTTACTGGCCCCCAGTGCAAAATCTATAACCAGGCCCCCAAGGGCAGAGCGTCACTTTCAGTACTGGTCTCCTCTTATGACACCAGGGAGGCTCTGGGTATTGCAGTCCCTATGATATAGGACTTTTATGCTTTCTACATGGTGTAATAATTTGGTCTTATTGGTTGCTGTAAGAGTATGGAAGGAGAAATGAGGCGTCATCTTACAGGGCGACTGCTTTAAGTTTAGAGAAGTCTTAACATTTGTGCAGTCAGCAAAGGGACAACTCCTACAGATATGAAAACAATGTGAAAAGTTGGCCAGGAAAGAAAAAAAAAAGAAATATTCAGTGTTGAGAACAAACAGATAAGCGATATCTGGTGTGAAAACAGAGAGAGATGTCTCCATAGTAACTAAACATTGCCGCGCCGTATGCGAGAGTAGTCAGCAGCCTCCGGCTATGACAGGTGGAGGGGTCATTGTTATGGGGGAGATTTATCAGAACTGTTCTAGATGTTAAACAACCAATCAGAGTTCAGTTTTCATTTTATTAAGAGCTGCGGGAAAATGTAAGCTCTGATTGGTTTGCTTGGGCAACAAGAAGAGGCACTTCTGATAAATCTTTCAGAGCAGGGTCCCCATTCCTATAGTTTCATCTGATCATATTCTTGCTCTGTAATGTCTTCATTTGTCCGTATGATTTGTAAAGCAATGCAGTATATGAGGGGGATATATGAATAAAAATGTACTATTATTACTACTATTATTACTGTACTGAGTGAGATAGTGGCTTGTTCAATACTTAGGAGTCCAGTGGGCGGTCCTACTCGATGACAAGGTCGGATTATAATGCCAATCATTTAACAGGATCACCCACTGGGATCATAAGTATTGATCGACCAAGTTTCACTCAATAACAGGACAGTACAGACTTCTTTTCCACAGAAATTGTGGCAATCTGCTCTGCTCCTCCTGCTCTATAACAGTGTATTGTTCCATGTAACCCTATGGGAGAGAGAGTGTGGAGGGTTCATGCACCCAGCTTCATCCATTATCTCCTGGAAATTGTTGTGCTTTGGTAGCTGGACAAGACTGGACCTATGACCCCACATCCTGACAGGAAATGAGCTATAGTATTTATACATTTTCATACATACATTACATTATTTCACACATCTATATTTTGCAAGTGTGAGTGATCGCATAGAGATGCCACAGCTGTCTGGTTGTAGGACTAGTTCTCAGGGAGCTTAATGTGCTTGTTCATTCACTGCCCCCTTCTTCTGAACAAGATGGGAGCAAGCGATTGGCCGTTACAGGATCCACCACTGTTTTTCTTTACGCTTTTTTTATTGACTAGAAATACGTTTGACAATCCGGCCTTGTGTAAGTGAACCCCTCCAGCTGAGCGGTGCAGTATAACACAGTATAATCCCATCATAGTTCACTACAAGGGCCAGTACTGCAACTAGGCTGGAGCAAGTCTTTTCTCCCAAGGGTCTACACTCCTACCAATTGCCACCTAGACCAGCAATATATTCTCTAACCCTGAAAAAGTTAAGTACAAAAATATGCTCAGCCCTTGATGAATCTCAGACCGTGCGGTGGCTGGATTTCATGGACCGAACACTGTTCCAGGAACGGGACTCCAAGCATCATAGTTACATATGATGCAAGGAATCCCCGCTTTCCCATTCAGGAGAGTGTGTTTATACTGATGTGAAACAGCAGCTCCTGGAATCATAAAACTATGATGATTGGAGCCCCCATTGTGTGGGGTATATAAGTAGCGCTCTTGCTGTGTCATTGTGGAAGAAGGTTCATCCAATCCTATTTACATGCTGTAAAATCCCCACAATGTAAAATAATGTGCACTCCGGGTTTAGAATCTGCAGCATGTGGATTATGGCTGGTGCTGCGCACTTTACAATGTAGCTTATATATGGAATGGATCGTGTATAAAGGTCCTCTCAGCAGGAGATGAAACAATAAAAAGAACATTGTGTTATTTCATTACAAGGGAAACAAAAGAACAAACCAGCACAGGAAATCTAAAATTACATTATACTCAATGTATTATCATTTTTTTGCAGAAGTTGTTGCCTTTAGTTTCAAGGTTTTATATAGGAAACCACCATGGTCTTACATATAACTATATACTGGGGGAACTGGGCCTAACCCTCAAGGTGGACACAACTAAAGGTCCCCTCCCAGAGGTATACTCGGCACGGTGTGCAATGAAGCAAACAAAAAACCTCCTAAGGGTGATACCACACGTGGCGTTTTTGGTCTGTTTTTAAGCACGTGTTTTCAGTCTGTTTAAAAACGCATGCGCTTTAAAAATGCATCCGATTTTGACCATTTATCATGTGTTTGGCTGCTTAGAACCTATTTATCTTATAGGTAAACAGCTTCAAAGCAGCTAAATGCGCGGTAAATGGTCAAAAATGGATGCATTTTAAAACGGACTGAAAATGCATTCTTAAAAATGGACCAAAAACGCCACATATGGCATCACCCAAAGGCTGCATTCGCACATTGTGTTTTGATTACGTTTTGCTAAATGCCATGGAAACACAATGTAACCTCGCCATGTGAGCACAGAGAAGCACTGCGTCTAAAAACGCAATCAAAACGCAATATGTGAATGTGGCTTAAAGGACATCTATCACCAGTTTAAGGATTGTAAACCAAGCACACTGACATACTGGTGTGTGCCCCCTCTGGCAGGATCTGCTATTCTTTTAGATTTTTATGCCCTTTTTTTTATTTAAAAAGGGCTTTAAAAATTATGCAAATGAGCTTGAGGGGCTCCAGGCTCCATAGAAGTTACTCAGGCACATTTGCATAATTTTTAAAGCCCTTTTTTTATTTTTTTAATTAAAAACAAGGCCATAAAAAAGCTAAAAGAGGAGCAGATCCTGCCAGAGGGGGTGCACACCAGTATGTCAGTGTGCTTGGTTTATAATGATTAAACTGGTGATAGATGTCCTTTAAGGCCCCTTCCACATGGCCGTGTGCTAATCCGGGTGTTGCAAATGACAAGGTTAAGGAAGGAGGGGGTGAGTGTTCCTCACCCCTTTCCTCTCCATAGGTAGCCAGAAAGTCACGCTGTAAATCTGGCAAAAAGATAGGACATGTTGTATGTCTCCCAATCCAGCGGCTCACACATGGGACAGGGGGCAATACGGCCATTGAAATGATGACCATACTGCCCATTGAAGTGAATGTGGGATTGTATTAAAAAAGTACAGTAAGCACATGGCTGGAAAAAAACTGTGTGTGTAAGGGGTCCAACTCAAGTGTTCACATGAAGCCAACCTACCTACAGACCTACTCCACAGCGTTACTTTTTATAGACTTTGTCACTACAATGCCTGGAATGCCATCAGGAGGGAAACAATATTTGGGAGGATTTGACCCTTTCTGGTAAATGACCGCATGGGATGAGTCATGGATGAAGGGTCATACCAAGTGTGTTTGTAAGGGGGGAGGGGGAGATGATGTAAAAAAACACGCTGGAATCTTCCACCTCAACAACATAATGCCTGACTTATCTAAACAATGTTGACATTGCAAATCTGGTTCCCACATGTCAGCGAAGCAGAGATATCATCCTTGTATTTACTGAAACGTCTTGTAGTGTGTATGGGCAATCTAAACACAATCCAAATAACAAGAACGCCAAAAACTGTAACAATAACAAGTATCAACTACATCTGTGCAATACAAAGTAACAATACTCTTCTGATACTAATTTGCAATGAGTTGTGGGAATGAAACAACACAAAATACATCAATACCGCAAGGTCATTCTCTGTTACAGGCCCCCTTCCCGTACCCGAATATTCCCCCCCCCCCCCGATACATTACGCGCCTAGATCAGTGATTTAAGGGAACGAGAGGTGCAAATGTGGATTAGAGGAGATAATGAGATAGAAGATGAGGTGATGTGATAATGAAGGAAGGGAAATGGGAGGCATAATTCAGAAATAATCATTTCAGCCACCACGCAGCTCCAATCCTTCATAATAAGCTATATCGCTCCAATTACATCAGATTATTTTAATTATGCATTCAATTACACTAACGTGCTGCTATTAGGATCATCCAGCCATCAGATGATAGATATGTAGAAGTATGTAATATGCACATAGCAGACGTCTTGCTCTTAGGTCAGTGACTGTGGTCGGTCCGTGCGCTGGATGGAGTTCATGGACCGAACACAGAGCAGAGGACAGAATTTGTGATATACGATACTACAAGCCCCTTCTTTCCTGCAGTGATCATGATCCACAGGAGGCGAGGACTCCCAGCATCATATCGGGTCTTCTGCACCGTGGTCGCTCTTTGATAGGAGGACACTACACAACCTGTTATACACAGACCAACGCAGGCCATATGTTTTATCTACAGCTCCCAGGGAATGGCAACACCCACTTGTCAATTTATTGATATATTCCCAGGTGGAATAGCAGAGCAATGTCACAATGTAATTTCTAAAAAAAGAGATGCCCACACAACTTGAACAACTGCACAAGCATTCAGTCAATGGCTATTCCTCCTGATCTTTCCATAGACATGCACACCAGGTTTGCGCACACGTTGTCAACCAGGAGTCAGGGGTTGCCGTTTTTTGTTTTTTTTTTACATTGTCTAATGACAGACAGACAATCTCTGTCACTGATGCAAAGAACAGGGAAAGGAAGCTATGCTACAGGCATGGCTGCAGTCAGTATCGGCACATCTCTGGAGCGATGTGCTGCAGATTATTCTGCATTTCATTTTTAATGTTGAGTTAGGCCCCTTTCACACTTGCGTTTTTCACGCGCGTTTTCTGCGTGTGCTTTTGAGGCGCACAACTTGCATTGCACTCTGACCCATTGTAACCAATGGGTCTTTTCAGACTTGCAGTTTTTTTTCACGCACACATGCGCTTTTTTTTAACGCGCGTTTAAATCTTGTCATGCTCTACTTTTGCAAGTCACGCGCGTGAAAAACACACCATACAAGTCTATGGAGATGCATCAAAAACGCATTGCACTCTGAGACACTTGCAAGTGCAATGCGTTTTTGCCACAGAAAAGATAGAGCTCAGCCCTGAGTCCTTTCATGCGCATTACCTGCGCGTGAAAAACGCTTTGAAATTGCATTGAAATTGCATGAAAACGCGCGTGAAAAACTGAGACACTGAAGAAACTCTGACTGAAAACTGATTGAACTCTGATGAAATATGTCAGTTGTTCACTGACCAAACCCTGATCGCACCCTGATCGCACCCTGATCAAACTCTGACGTGATCCGCAACGCAAGTGTGGAAGGGGCCTTAGTGTGCTGTCACATGCTGCGTTGATGCATTTTTTAACGGATTAAAAATGCATTTCTTTTTTTCATGTTTACCATGCGTTTAGCTGGTTTAAGCAGCTGTGAAATTGTTAATACAGCTGCTTACACTTGGAGAAATTAAGTAAAACAGATTCAGACCAGCCAAACGCAAGGTAAACATGCAAACACACATGCGTTAAAAAAAAACGCACCAAGAACGGACCAAGAACGCAGTTTCAGCAGATCATTATGCATATTCTAGTCTAGCACAAGTGACAATGCTCTGCGGATATGCCACTCACGGTAATTCCTTATGACATTAGTTTAGCCAATATCTATGTGACCCCTGTACTGCGGAGGGTGAAGTAGACGCGTTCATTAGAAAACAGAAATGATCAGGGCTGCGATTAATAGCGTTTGTCAGGATTTGTTGTGGCCGTTATACAGTACATGTCCTGTTTTCCCGCACAATGGACTCAAGTGACTTCCTTGAAGTGACTCATCTGAAGAGACATCCTGGCTGTCTCCCTGCTGCAGCAGAGGTGGGTGCAGGAGGAGCACCCCTGCCACCGGGAGGAAGGAAATGCACAGGACACCAGAGGATCCCCCGCTGCCAAGGATTTCCTTGTAGTTCAGCATTTTAGTTCCTGGTAAACATCAGGTCATTTCTGCTAAACAGGAAGTGGTACAGAGAAGGCTGCAGATATTTCAAGCCCAAGACTTTCTTTTTAAATACTTGTATATAGAGACATGGTGACTGCTCAGAAACACAAGGTCTGATCCCAAAGTGTTATACAATGCAAAAAGGAAAGATTTTGGGTTACCCAGATTGGCTCTTATTCTCCACACCTGCATAAATGTTACCAGAATAGTAAAACATACAGCATACATCCATCATATGATTCTGTTCACACTGCAACAAACATTTGATGACCCAGATCCTTCAATCATACAGCAGCCATGAAATCAGTTTTTAGATATTAATAACCTATGCATAAGACAGGGGGTCACGCACTTGGTCATCATATGATTCTGCAGCAAACAGCCAAAAACATGAATTTCATACTCAAAATACCAGGGCCTGGGGGAAGAGTAACTTTTGCATTGCAGAAGTTAAATTCCAAACCACCAAGAATCTTAAAGCAATTTTCACTAATCAATTGCACAAGATAAATAGGTCTATACAGGCAGTCCCCGGGTTACGTACAAGATAGGTTCTGTAGGTTTGTTCTTAAGTTGAATTTGTATGTAAGTCGGAATTGTATATTTTATCATTGTAGCTCCAGACAAATTTTTTTTTTTTGCCCAAGTGACAATTGGAGTTAAAATTTTTTTGATGTAATTGGACCAAGGATTATCAATAAAGCTTCATTACAGACACCTTACAGCTGGACATTGCAGTGTGGGACTATAGTAAAGCCTCCAGAGAGCTTCACCAGAGGTCACAGTGGGCAGAGGGGTCCGTCTGTAACTATGAGTCGTCTGTAAGTCGGGTGTCCTTAAGTAGGGGACCGCCTGTATGAGGTATATATATATATATCTATCTATCTATAGTTATATTTGAGTAGCTGGACACGCTAGGGCCATCAGATCTACCACTACCCAGATAGGGGGGAGATCCGGAGAGGAATGGGATGTGTTTCGGAGGAGGTACACGAGCCAAGCTGCACTGAGTGTTCTGCTCTGTGTCACATTGAGGAACAATACTATCTAGACAGATTGTAGGCTCCACTTACTACATGTTTTCCTGCATTAAAGCAGCACAGAAGTACTATAACATAATATATATATCATATATATACACATACATACATACATACATTATACACCATATAGATAGATAACTAGATAGACACCCATACTTCACACCCCACAGCCATGTGCTACTGTACACCCTAAATACTGCACACTGGTGACATCTACATGTTCATGTTATCAAATAGAGATCCAATGACTGATCATGTGTTACCTCTTAGGACCATACAGCTGAGGTCCATGTCCAAGGGACTAGTAGGTCTCCGCTTCTTAGGGGGCATCAATATGGCAGTAATTCTGCAGATGCCCTCACTAAGTGGAGGTCGTCCAAACCTCTTGCAGGAAACACTTTTCTGTTTTTTTATTTTTTCGTAAGCCAAGGACTGTTAGTTCCTTTTCACTGTGTGACACCACTCCTTTTTATAACTTTGGGAGGAAACATGAACCGTTAATTATTTCCACTTCTAATGGTGGTGTGCATGTTTGCTATACATGATATGTACAGTATGGGATCACATATGCCTCTCATCAAATTAATTTATAACCCCAAGTTATCAGAGGAGTGATTATAACACACAGCTCTATGTGACCCATGTACCGGTGTGACATCACAAGACCAGGGACCGTTTTCTTTTTAAATCCACAGGAAGTAAACAATGCAGCTTCCTGTTGAATGACAGCAAGCGGAGATCTGGAGAACAGTTAGGAATTGATACAGAAAGTATATCAGAGAATGTTCTAACTTTTTATATCAGCTACTTTAAGTGTCCCAAGTATGTATATGGTAGGCCTGCAGATCCTTGGCTAATAGACATCCAATGCATGTGCAGTGAGGCTGTGGAATACTGTCCCATTTCATTGTATAATGACGGTCTATAGGGAAATCTACCATTAAAATCAAGCATGATGAGCCAGGGCACTTACTCATAGATCCAGCCACTTTGATTTCTTATATTTGTTACCCAAGGCCTCCTTCCTTTTAAAAATAACTTTACATATTATGCTAATGAGTTTCTCAGTGCTGCTGCTTCACAGACTGTTACAATGTGCTGGAGCACTTCGCCCCTCCCACCATGTGTTGAAACTTCAACTGCTGTGAGACTACATCAGGAAGAGGAAGGGGTTAGGTACCAAGAGAGCAAGAGAGAGTTACAGCACAGAGGGGCACTCATTAGCAAATAAACATTGATTTTAGAAGGGAGGATGCCATGGATAACAAATATAAGAAGATTAACACAGTCACAGTACCTGGGTCTATGAGCAAGTGTCTTGGTTTATCATGGTGGATTTTGATGGTAGATTTCTTTTAAGGGTTCAGCCTAAGGAGTATTTCCCATCCTGCATGACATATCTTAGATACCCAGATGAGAAGTGTGTGACCTACCTCTCCCAGACATATACACTGTCCTGAGGAGAAATGAACAAGACGTCCTCTCTGAGTCACCCCCAGCCATGTGCAAAACTGATGAAACCGATCTTATACAAAGCGAGTACAAAAGGGAAAAGAGCAAAATAGCAAAATAGCAGTCTGGCTGTCAAATTATTCATCTATTAGCTTTCATCTTCTAAGCTGCATTATGAAGATGACAACCAGAATGTGACGGGCAGAAGCGATGTCTCTTGTGTTCGTGAAAGTCTTTAAGCGATTACAGCCAACATTATAAAGAGAATAGAAAGGAACGTTTATAAACAGATGACGTATAACACAAGCAGGTAGAAAGTGTCATAGCCCTGCAGCTGAAGGTACCAGGGATTGCCAGGGATGCACACATGGACATAACCCTCTGCTACAGCTACAATGCATATGGGGCTACATGTAAGGCAGTGCAATTCTTTTTAGTGTAGAATACAAATTTGAGATATGGATTAGATAATTTATGCACCAAAATCAAAAGTAAAAAAATCTGAACCCCTCTTACCCCATGTATATCCACTAAATGGTATTAGATTCCAAACATTTGGATGAAATTCAAACCCAGGAAAATGATGTAATATTAACAAAGTGCCAGGAACAGCTGATAGTAGTGGAATGGGGGGGCTGAAGATGGACCATCTATAAGGCAGCCCCCCAAATTGTCTGTAATTGGCATGAGATGTAAACTGCTACAAGATACCACAACAGATGGGGCTTGTAGTACATTGCCGGCATCCTTCTTGTACTGTGTAGAACTATGAGATTTTGTGAAATCCATTTACTACACATTTGGGTAGCAAATCTGCAAACAGATCCATAATTATAATAATAATTATTTATTATATATCTATACAATGCAGTAATATATTGCATGTTACTGATGAGGAGATTTACCTTCTGATCCATAGGATCCACGTAATCTATGGATCATCTGTATATCTATATGTCAGTAACAGAATGATAAAGAGCTCTCATCTTGGTTTG
The DNA here is from genome assembly GCA_019512145.1 of Engystomops pustulosus. Taxonomy (NCBI): domain Eukaryota; kingdom Metazoa; phylum Chordata; class Amphibia; order Anura; family Leptodactylidae; genus Engystomops; species Engystomops pustulosus. The sequence goes on along the minus strand of CM033648.1, from coordinate 24,858,313 downwards.
TAGTTGTACCCCCGTCCACATCTGAGAGTCCCCGTGCACACAACACACCTTTGTTTTATGTCTAAACCAACACACCTCATCAGGAGGCGGCTGTGATAAAAGTCAGAACATCAAATAAAAATCCCAACACTGACAAACATGCTGCAGTCCTCCGAGGGAGCGGTCCACACCCTAAACTGCCACTCTTATACCCAGTAGTAATCTTATGCTTCTGGACCTGGTAATAACTTTATACAATGTTGTGCAATGTTCTGCGGGTAACAGGGACAAAAGTGAAAATGAAATCATTAAAGTCCAATTAAACATTACATGTAGTTTACGAGGCTCCACCGACAGGATCTACAAGAATATCATATCTGTTATGATAAAAAAAAAACCTACTGGTAGAGTAAGTGTCTCTGAAATAGTTTGAGTTTAGAGACACTCCCCCTACTGACTACGACTACCACCATACAACACACTCTAGTTACACTGCATCCTATCACTGATAGGGTCTTAGATTATAGCAGGTTCTCATTTTTCTTTTCTATAGATTTACTAAAGAATTTGTGGTTCCGTTTGCGTTGAAGGCACGAGCGATGGAGTTTCAAGAATGAAGCAGGCAAACATTTTTACTCCCACACAACCTCTCATTACCGCAGGTCTAAGCCTTGTGTGCACATGCATCCCCTCCCCCCATGATTGAAGTGCAATGTATATATATATAGCATGAGAGCAAATATCTAGCAGAAAACCTACCTGTGGGAAACTGACCACCGCTGTACACGATCATAGTGCAACTCAGACTGACTATGTATCAGACACGAAGAGCAGAGTAGGAAGTTGAAAATGAAAACACAAAAACGTATTTGAATATTTACTCTCAAAAAATGTGGAACTTCAGAAATGTTTAACCTCTAGAATCCAATTAAAATGAGTGGACAAAGGAACCCACAGCTCCTCTGTTCACCGGGCAAGCCTGAATATGTCTGCTGGATGCCGAGTGGGGAAATATGTAGTCAAATACAGCGCAAGTCTGAACAGACCCCTAAGTGCAAACAGCAATTGTTTAGGCTAAATGGCCGGCCGCCCCCAGGGGTCTGCAACACCATAAGAAACTGAATAGGTGAATGCAAGTGGCCTGAGTAACCTATAAAATGTATATAAGTAAAGTGACTACAGTATACAAGCAGCTTGCACAGTGCATCACACCACAAATACTGCACCTTCTACTGTGTAGCCAGATAAGATCATTTGGGGAAGTAGAAAACATGTATAACCTGCAAATATGTTTATCTCAGCTACAGCGTACAGGAAATATAATGTAGGCAAGGAATCATATCAGATATAAGCCTCTGACAGTACCCAATGGCTCTCCCAGTGATGTGAATATCTCTGCGGTGGAGGTAAGAATGCAGAGGTATTCTGAGTACTGGAGGATATAGTAGTGAACATGTAAGTGAGTTTTCTGGACCCATTATTGTGTGATCAGTGTTGTGTTGACACCTACTGACCCCACTGATCAGCTGTTTCACACTGTGCATGAAGATGGAAGCAGATAGCTCCATCCTTACCGTAGTGGCTGTTCCAGGTCACTGCAGGTGCAGCTCCTACTGAAGCGCAGGAGAGCGCATGTGCTACACTTTGAATGGAGCAGTCTGCTACCCGACATGTCCATAGTGTAGGGATCAGTCAACCATTAATAAGGGACTATTACCATACGACGCATTAGGAAATGACCTGAGCAGTGGCGAGGCCTCATCGCTGTGGTCAGTGATTCAGCGACTGCGCATTCCCGTCCATTTCCTACAGTGTCAGGTTGGGTTCAGGAATGGGAGATGAGCAGTGACCATAGCAGAGAAAGCAGATGGAAGAATCTGTGGTTTTCTTTGTGCCCTATATCCAGCCACTGACACTAAGCTTTGTACAACTGGAAAGGCCCTTTTATTATTTGCCTTCTGTATTTGCACATAGATAAGCGGTGCTAGGAGTAAAGGGCAGCCACTTATCCCACACCCTATGAAAATAAATACACAATCTGCCAAGAATGATTATAGGGAACTTTCTAAACTATATACAAGTAACGCATGACTACAATCCTCAGCATTGTGCTGGCTGGTCAGGTCTATGCATATAATACACAGCACTGACCCCTGAGATGAGATTCTGTTCCCCGCTTAGGCCTCAGCATGAAGCAGTTGATTCATTCTGGTTCATCGGCTCCTGCACTGGTATCACCTTCCTCTTTTCTTGTATTGCCTCACTCCATACATTTTTGGAGAGGCTATAAATAGATCCGCTCCTGCAGCCTCTACAAATTACCATCACCTCGCACATGGTGGGCTGCTGACAGCACCCGCGGGGTTACACTGTCCTGGAACTCAAGCACTTTACATTCTATCTAACAAAACAGTGGCTTCTCACCTAGCTTTCCCTGACTCCTGCACGGCTAGGCAGTCTATTTATGCCGTGATATTAGAGAGTGGTATATGCAAACAAGTCTGGGAAAAAGTGGATGACATCTAATTAGATTGTTTTCCCAGAAAGTTTATGAAACTTTTCAAAGGGGGCGGCGTTCACATTGCGTTTCGAAAAGCAATGCAACAACAGAGAGAACATTTGACTAAATTCATTACATTAACATATGCATTTACATAATGTTAACATTGCATTTATACAATGTGGATCCTAATAGTAAACACAAATGTTAACAACAATGCAATTAAGCGATTCTCATCTCCTCAAATGTCGTATTACATTAAAAAACGCAATGTAAATGCTACGTGTGAACCTGAGGATAGTCAATGTCTTAACTGTGGGGGGCCAACACCTGTCCCCCACACCGATCAGCTGTTTGCGAGCACAGAGACAGAAACAGGTGTCAGACTGAGCTTACAGGTGCCGAAATCGATCAAGAGTTGAGTTGGGCAGGTGGCGTTTCCGATGTGTTTTTACATGTTACCATGCATTGGTTTGAAAGAGTTTTTTTTTGTTTTTGCTGGAAGTGCTAAACATTTTAAATAAAAGACAAACGCTTTTATATCAGACAACCGCACTTTGAACCGCATGCGTTAAAAAAACGTGACGTGTGCCAGCGCCCTCACACACCGATATTCCAGATGTATGTTCCATATTCCATTATGTGTTTTTCATATTTATCGTTTAGATATATTCTTCCTAAAGTTGTTACGATTGGCAAATATTCACACCTTTTGGCAGATCAATTGACACACGAAGACGCCAATTTCTTTTGCTATCGATCTGATTGGACAGACATTGATCAGATGATGTGTATGCACATGACATACAATATTATGACCTCCTGGGTCCTGCGCTGACATCACTCACACTGCTGATCTCCGAGTCTGCGACACTCACATCCTGTGGTTACTTCTACAGCAAACCACAACTTTGTAAAGAACTTGATCTATATTCACAGAGAACGTCGCTCCTGCATACGCCCAGACATGTGTGATGCTCAGGTACCGCAGGCTCAAAATGTTATCCGATTCCCACAACTAATACAGCAACCAAAAAACGCTCACGTATCATTACAGACAGGACATTCATTTCAGGCAACCGCGCCATCTGACTCATTGTGAAAAATGACTCTTCTGGGCGACTGCCTTTAATATATCTTCAATAGTGACACCCTGCAGGTCACAGTGACCAGGCTAATGGCAGTCATAAAGCACAATTACATACAGATGTAGCAGTGCCGATTCTGCGCCAATTCCAGGAATGTGGAACTTTGCTAATTCTTAGATTCACTTATCTTGTGTAGCAATCCTCATTTACATAATATTGTCTACTTCATTCATGCATATAAATGAGAATATTGCTGGTTTCCTGTATGGGGAGCGGTGCATTGTGGGAGGTCAGATGACAGCTACAGAATTAGAGCACTGCAGGCTCCGGGGAAACCCCTTGACTGTTTCTAGGGGCAACTACTAAGTTTTTGAGAACTAGAATCCATGTGAATGAAGAAAACAACATAAAATAGAAAAAAGCTGTCTACTTTTGCAATTTCATTACCTTTTTAGTATTCCTTTCGAATAAAGAATGTGCATTGACCAATATGGAGTCTCTGCAGTGCAAATATGCACTAACTTTGAAGATTTTCTGGATCTTCCAGAAGAGAGGGTATTCAAAACTAGATAACCGCATGTACATGTATGCACCCTGTACTTACTGCATTTAGATTGTAAGCTCCTAAGGTCATGAATCTTGTTGATTTGTTACTTCCTCAATGCCACAATATTTTGGAGCTGTAAAAGCCGCCTTTATTGTCAGAATAATGTGCCAAAAGACAATCTCTGCTCTGAAATCTGATAAACTGAGACATACGTAAGATAAAATGTTTCACATTGTGCATGAAACGAGGGAAATTAAAGCAATATTATTGGAATAGGAAGGAGATGAAAGTTAGTTCCTGCTGCAGCAGAGGTAATGATTTACACCTAGTCCTTGGGCCTCGGTGAGATCATCCATTGCCGTCAGCACAGGACAGATGGAAGATGATGTAATCTGTAAGTATTGTTTATAGACGAGGTTGGGACACTATGCCCTCGCCTTACTGTACTAGAAGAAGACCCAGTAACTTCACCTATTTATACAACTACAGATGCCAGCACCAGAGAGTGGGCACCATACCCCAATGCATGGTATCTGCTCATAAGGAAATATTCTTATAGCTACGTTACGTGTCCTACGCTGCACATTATCACATGCTCTGTCATAAGCAGATACTTTATGAATCTTAATACAGAGGATTGCAGAGACAAACGACATTGTGTCGGTCTCTGGACATTATGTAGAACCCAGATTTGGGAACGTTCTGATACATGTGATTCATTCGGATGAATCAGAATAATAATATAGGTTATAAAGAGACTTCTCTGGCAAAAAAAAAAAAATATATGTGAACCCGGCAGGGAGGAAATAGTTAATGGATAAAAATCAATTGCAACCACTTTGCTAGCCATTAGAAAGCAGGAGAAAGTCTGTAATCATCTTAAGTACTTATGATACGTCCCTAGGTATGTGCAGTGCCGGACAATGCCGGGCAGCGGGTCATCCAGCTTTAATGCAGAAAGCAGATGTACAATGCATGGATGCGGACACTGCAGACGCATACTGGAAGCGCACGCTCATCTGGAAGGAGCTCAAGCCGGCTGATATCACGTCTGCATTACAATGCGGCCACAAAGCACACGCTTACGGATACTGACCTTCCTTCAGACTTTTCTGGTTGTTTGCGTCGAGGCATTCCTTGTCTTTCAATGGATCAAAATCCCCGGCAGCAGGTATAATCTCAGTGAAGGCAGCTTGCTTCTTACTCATATCAATCATGGTGAGGCGTCTTCCTAAATAATAGATTTATATCCAAGCAAGAGACCAGGGGAGGCGAGGGACTGCAGGGGAGAGCGCACAATCCTTCCTGGGATAGCCGGCACAGGCGGACAAATTACATGTCTAAGCCAGGGAAAAAGCCATGGTGCTTCCTTTCAATTGTGACTTGCACACACAGTGAATTCTCCCAGACAGGGAAGCGGAGCTGTGGAAACAGCAGTGTGAGGATCTCCACCCCCTCTGTACAGCAGCCTCCACCCACCAGCAGAGCAATAACCAGCACTGACTCTCAACTTCAGAAGAAATACAGTAGCCAGGACAAGACACATTGTCACCGCGGTGTGCACCCTCCAGCCCTCATACTAGACGCACAAGTTTAGACAAGGGCCAAGGTCAGCCCAGAATTATTCCACGCCGAGATCATTCACCAATACTCTACCCCCAGGAGAAGACCAGATACACCCAAAGGCCATGAGACGTCACTGCCACAGGGAAGACATCCTATACAACCTACTAAATCCATATCATAGTGAACATACCGAGCAGGAACTGGGCTTCATATTTTTATCACAACATCTACACCACATCCTACACAAATATTTACCTCCCCTCCTTTCATAGCGTGAAAAATGTCAGTCTATTTGGTGTGCAGTTAAATCGAAGCCATTGTCCTCTGTTATCAGCCACGCATGAGTAAAAGGGAGGACAAATTGTCCAGTGTTTGTTAATGTGATTGCAGATTAGAAAGCTAACAATTTGTAAAAAGCTGCAAAAATTGTCTGTGGCTCGGACACCCTGTGCTATATAAAGGTTTGATCCACTACATACATGGATCACATTAGTTAAGGCCATAATTCATGGATTATTTGTATGATGTGGACATACCAAAACACACATACAGTGATGGATAGCAGCAGCACTCATGTCATGCACTATTGGAAGGATGGGTGCCCCTCCCCCCAACGTCCCACCCCAAGACATAAAAATCCTTGTGAACTTGTGTCGCTTCCTTGTAAACATTTCTGCTATTATTTACATCTGTTTCTGGGAAAGCCAGCTGATAACAAAGGAATCTCTGGAGCTGCTGTGTGGGGATTTCTATCCACTTCTATCCCATATTGTAACTATAATAGGGTCAGGGTAGGCTGAGGAACAAAAGTAAAGAGTGATACTTTGCTAATATGTATAGCAGTAGGCACAAAGTATCACAGAACCCACATTAGTAACAATATTGCAACAATTATACACAAAAGAGGAAGTGAAACATACAGATACTGCAAATGCCTTGTAACAAAGGGTTAGGGAATGGATATTTGTTGTATTATACTATTGCTATTTTCTACACAACGTAATATAAAACACACCACAAAGTATACTACACACAGATTCATTGCAGGCGGCGTCACTGTATACGGTAAAACTTTACCAAAGTCGTAACTTAGTAGTAGAAAGTACATAAGTGTCACATAAGAAATCAATACGATAACAGCAGTATACAAACATCTATAACATACACAACCACCATAGCAGCTCCACGTACTCACTGCAGTCGCATTACCACCATGACTCGCTTCTGCAGAGTAGTAGCTTTTAAAATCCTTTGCCTTAAGACTCACCCCACGCGACAGGAAGACAAGAAGTGAAGCAGATGCTGAGGCAACATGTGTAGTAATCATGAAAGTGGTTGATCTGGCAGCAGAGTCTACATAAAACACTGGGAAGGAAGTACACCCTACCACACGCCCCTCCAAATTGCTTCAAGACAGATCACGGGAGGGATGTCCTAGAACTGGACCCCTGGATGCTACCATTTCTGATGATACCTGAAACCTCTGGTCGCTCAGCTCATGACATAGCCGTGTTCAATAACCTACATTGATTTCTGCTCAGGATCAAGGTCTGTAAGTTAACTAACTCCTGACATAAGGCACAATATGGAAATAAAACATCAGGCCTCAAGGACTGTATACACGAGCCAGCTAACATCACAACTGGCTAAATTCCAAGTAACTGGAATAATAATAGGCTAATCAAGACAAAGCTATTAATATAGTGGTGGTGGGTGACAATAAAGAAATTACCCCCATGAGGCTGGTAAAGACCACCGAACGGGGCTAAAAAGGGCAGAAATAAAAGAGGGGTCTGCCTCCAAATTTTTGATACATGTTATTTCAGCATAAAAAAAACTCAGCTACTTGGAACAGTGTCGTCTTAAGCCTCTGAATTTGGTGACTACAAGTGACATCACGGCTCGGCAGATGCAACATTACCACAAACGGATTGCTTAGTTATGCCTCATGCACTATTTGTGCAGCGTTTTTATCTCAATTACAATTTTAAGTATGAGAGGGTTAAGTAGGAGCCTGGGGCCCAAAAGTTCTAGGAGGCCCAGGACTTTTGATATCGCCCTGTAGAGATTAAATAGAGAGGGACCTCCAGCCCTGAAATCCACAAAAGGTGCACACAGGTATACAAAAGCGCTTCAAGGACCTCTGAATATCCTACAAAGGTCCAGAAACTACAGAACTTAAAAAGCTAGTACACATCCTAATTTCACTGCTATGGGCTCATACACATGGCTGGCTGTGGATTCCACCGCCCTGGTACATGAGCTGAATGCTATTCCTGGCCAGGTTTGTGGCAGTCTATTTCTATCGTCATTAGTGGGTGCACAGAGCACACGGGTTGCAAAAAAAAAAAAAAAAGGTCCATGGGACCGTTGTTTGCGTCACATATACCTACACAGGTCAAAACGCTAACACACATTACCGTTTTGATTCCGTTTTGTAATGGAATCAAAGCGGACTTGGGTTACCGCTTCCGATCGCATAAGCAATTCTATGCATTTACGCAATACAAAACACCGGGCGCCGATCGAATGCGTTTGCATAGAAATGCATATGCAATTGGCCGCAGGGCACCCCAGTGCGCCATCACGAAACGGAATTAAAATGCTATCTAGGATGATTTAATTATATTTTAAAGACTCTTAAACCTTCTGTATCTGGTAACAGGCTCAGGCCTCTTAGTACATATGTGCGCAGCCTCCACCAGATCGAACCTAAGACCAGGTTTGATCCGGCAGAGATTTCTGTAATAGTCTCTGTAGAAAATGCGGTGCCCCGGGGTGATCACACTCTTTACATGGCGGGGATGGGGAAAATTACGAATTAATCTTCCCCTTTAGTGCGCCGATGTTGCACTTCAGACGTTGCATTACATCTGGCTGCAACCTTATGGTACTTAAATGTAACAAATAAGACATAACACATACATGTGGTCAGTTTTGGGTCAGTTTCACACAGATGTGTAAGGTCCATGATGTCGGCCACATTACTCAAGACTCCTCACCAAATTCCCTGCCTCCTCCTGCTTCTACTGTCTTGTGCTGAAAATGTGATTACAGCATGGAAAGGCAGAGACAGGACAGGCACAGATGATAAAAAATGCTATATAAATAAAAGGTTATTATAAAGCGATTGGGGAGATTCACCAGAAGTATCTGAGAGCAAAACAACCAATCAGAGCTCAGCTTTCATTCTCCCACAGCTGTTTAAAATTAAAGCGGAGCTCTGATTGGTTTCCATAGGAAACTAGAACAGTTTTACCTCAGAAACTTCTAATAAATCTTCCCCACTGTGATTATCTGAAAGCCAAAAGGCGACAGAGGTACAAATTAGACTCTAGGTGGGGATTTATCTGCGTCTGAGGTAAAACTGTTCTAGTTGTCCATGGAAACCAATAAGAGCTAAGCTTTAATTTTATAAACAGCTGTGAGAAAAATGAAAGCTGAGCTCTTATTGGTTGCTATGGGCAACTGGAATAGTTGCGCTCTCAGACACTTCTGGAAAATCTCCCCCTCTCTCTTGGTGTAAGCTTACACATTACCAATACACAACAATGACCGTGTGAACACGGCCTTAGGCTACTACAAGGCTTAAACATGCCAGTATGTTTCCCAGCACCTACATAGGAGGAAGAAAAACAAACTGTATACCGAAAATATCTCTTATTTATATTCAATGAGAAAACCAGAACATCTCCTGATGAAATCTGTTGAGAAACTGGAGGCGTCCAGTCCCCCCCGAGCCACTGACCGGTGTAATAAGACTGTGGGAGGGACGGTCTCTATTTTTGCTATCCCTCCAGAATCCTAGTCCGGGGGCTGGTCTGAGAAGTAGATGATGTGTTTTCTATTCCTATGTTTGCTCACACCCCCACAATATCTTCTGTGGGAAAATTGCTTCGGAGATGGAAAAAGACTGAACGGCTGTACAGATGCTCTAGAGGGGACATCGCAGGAACATGGAGACCTAATGCACTGCCAGGGACACTGGACACGTCCCCATCAATCCAAAACAAGATGCTATTAACCCCTGACAGTCCCCCCTGGTACTAGTCCAGACCCAGAAGACGTTACACAGCATTTCTCCTGATCTGTGTGTCTGGGTCGCCATAACTGCAGTGGGGAAGGTTATTTTACTCACCAATGAGGGAGGCAATGGCCATGCAGGAATATGGTCAATCGCATAAACAGCGTAAACATGGTCAGGGAAAAGACCGGGGAACAGATGTGACAGAATTGATGCAGAATGTAAAAAAATTTGGCTGGTCTGTGCCACAGATTTCAGACAAAATTGAATGTTTTTTGCATTGCCAATGGCCGAGGGTAAAGTGTAATCAATTTCATTACAGGTTACTCCATAGGAGTCAACAACCAAAACTAAAACACAGCTGAAGAGAGAACATTATATATATATTCTATAAGGCATCCTCAATGCTCACCGTATGCAAGCTGCTGGCTATAGCACCTGGGACCGAGCTGGGAAATATCTGGAGGGACCGGAGTGACCTTTGCTTCTCACATTTTCATGGTTTAGCAAATTTTGTACATAATTTGTACACATTTACCTATACGCACAATAGATTAACACCGCATTTACTCCCAGTGGGATATCCTTACAACGGAGGGCTAGAACGTATACCACTGTGTGCTCATACGGTAGGATATGTCATCCAACAAGTGGGAGAAGGAGTGAATATCTCCTAATGTAACGCTCTATGTTCAGACAGTTATATCACTGGTAAACGCCTACAGTGTACGCTCAGTGGAGGTCAGGGATGGATGCCATACAGTTGCATCTGTTCCCCATAGCCTTCATTGAGCATATACTGCTCTCTCCATCAGGATGAGTGTGCTGTGACTTTTGATCCAGTGTTTCCCGCAGGAGGCGACGTAAACTCAGCTGACCCCATGTGTTAAAGTCATTGATCCCATGCGGAGGATGTCAGTGGTTAGTTGGAATTAATAGCCTGAACTCTTTTTATTTAGGCAGATCAGCCTTAGCTAGGTTTCATACTTTTGCATTATAAACGTATCTGTTTTGTCATTTCTATAGCCCCATATGACTTATAGAATATATATGAAAGGAACATTGAGTCCTCCGTTTAGTAAATTACAATAAAATCCCATTTTGAAGTCACAGAACACAGTGTGAGGTCCTGTCATTTGCATGTGAATAGGAGACTTCAAAACTAACCTCTAGTCTTGTCTGCAGAGTAATGTGTTTGTCCTACCCCCTCCCATACATGTCATACATATGGATGTGTGTCTATGAAGGCTCTCATTCATAAATGCCATGTTTTATCAAAAACTACAGGAAACTCTTCACTCATCTTCCTTTATTCAGTACAGAATTTGCATTCTTAGAAGAGATTATCCTAGTTTTGCAGCTTTCCCATAGAATAAATCTAGAGAATACCCTTTATTTTCATGGGGAATCAAATCAGCTGTTTTAAGGGAAATCTACTATCACAATCCAATATGGATAAAACAGGGACACTTACTCATGTATCCAGGCACCATCACTGTGCTAATTTTATTATATTTGTCACCCATGGCCTCATAAATAATAAAGCTAATGTGCCTGAATGGCTCTAGATCTGTTACCAGAGCCCTTCCTGCAGCAGATTTACTTCCACCTCCCCACTGTGTACTAAAACTTCCTCTGCTGCTGTGAGATTACATCAGGCTGAGGGGAAGTACTGAGGGAGCAGAGGGAAAGGGTGAAATAGTGTAACAGCATGTTACGGTACAGCACGGAGGAGCTCTGGCAACACCCCCCAAACCCTTCAGGCCTATTAGCATAAATTTATGGTTAACAAACATAAGTAGATTACCACGGTCAAGGTGCCTGGATCTATGAGTATGTGTCCCTGGTTTATCACGCATCATTTTTATGGAAGACCCCATGGTTCCCGTACACGTGCAGCGTCTCAACACAATACAATACAACCTCAAAACGCAGGGGGTTTATCACGTGCGTTCTGGAAAAAAGCAGCACATTTTTTCTGGTAAACAATGTGAAACACATGTTTGTGAACGCAAGCTTTTTGGTCTAAAACACATCCCCTCCTCTCCGAAGCATTTGAATTTTTTTTTTTAAACGTAAATTTATATGCAATGTGTGAACGTGGCCTTAAAGATGGTATTTTTTGTTTGTCTACTTCTTTAAAGGGGGCATCTAATATAATAATAATCATTATTTATTTATATAGCGCACACAGATTATGCAGCGCTGCACAGAGCTTACCAAGTACCAACCTACCAGTATGTTTTGAAGTGTGGGAGGAAAGAGGAGGACCTGGAGGAAACCCATGCAAACACGGAGAGAACATACAAACTCTTTGCAGATGTTGACCCTGGGAATTGAACCCAGGTCCCCACCGCTGCAAGGCTGTAATGCTAACCACTAAGCCACTGTGCTGCATCTACCTTTTAGAACCCACATAGAATGTGCAGGTCACAGTATGCAGCTAATTAAGGGGTGCGATGTTTGCAGGGAGCCCCCAGAAATCATCTTTATTCAGTAACTAGTCATATGGCTTCCTTTCTACCCCAAAAAGTGGTGCAATGCTTGGAGCATAAAAGAGGCAACTTATACACAATGACACTCTATATTCTAGAATCTATCCATTTGTAGCAACCTGGCGATATAACACACAACTACTATTCCATACACGTGTAGTGTTGTGCATCAACAATCCAGGGGACTGCATAATGTAAGTGTTTGTACACAATCACGGCAGGGGATCCATGAGAAACCAAAAAGCGACTCCCCTCTTACATGTCTGTGCAGCCCTGTGGTATGTGGAGTATGCAGCCTTATCAGTGCTGCCCTACAACAACATCAACAGTCCTATAGAAAAGATCCTGTAATGTCAAGTAATGTGTCTGCAGGACCCGGCAGCCCTGGAAAAGTTGTGCAACTGCAAACCTCTGCACAGGACAGGACTATGGGATATGCTGCAACTAAGTAACATACAGCGGCTGTAACATAACAGATAGAGAAAATATATTGTCATATAAATTACTTTCCATATACTAATCATCCCTATAGCTTTAAGTAGTCACAAATAATTCAGCCCCCGAAGGGTTAAACGAGATAAGACGATAACTTCATCTCTCTACATGTTCTATGTAGCTACAGGGTAAAGGGTGTAACTTGTGTCTTATGGAGAAGTGTAACCCATCATGTACTGAACTAAGCGTGAAATGTTTCACCGATACATATATATATATATATATATGTACGTGTGACATGCGCTTTACATTAGGAGTTGTGTACATCCCCCTTATCCAGGAGAGAGACAAGCCAAGATGTAGCAGAGCTGGATTCATTACTACAATCTAACCCAACTTTCCATGTCTCCTAAACGTCAACTATACCCAATAATACGTCAATACATCCCCTTCAGATTGAATAAGTCACAAATAATTGATTGCTACACATTGTATTATATATATATATATATTAGTCTAAGTACCAAGAAATCTTCTGGTTCTTACTGTACATACAGAAGCAGATCTAGAAGCAACGAAATCTCCTTTCATTCTCCGCAAATACACCCTCTGATGCCTCTGGGTCCCAACCAAGACAAAATCCTACTCACTGAAGGCAGAGTCACCGGGAAGTGGAAGGAGTGGAGCCAGCCCACTTTAGGGCAAAACTCTGCCTCAGGATAGTTGTTTTTCAAAGGGTAAAACTGAGTGTACAACTTCCACAATCCATCATTTCACAATCCTCCTTCCCAGCCCAGGACGTTCATCCATCCAGTGTGAGAATAAATACACACAGAGCGCAGCGCTGTGGCCGGGTGTCAAAAAAACATTCAATACAAACAAAAAAAATTGCCCCTGGGACGCAGAAAAAAATGTGACCTGGTCAATGAAACAAGATTGTCAGGGAATTTTAGGCTCATTTAGTACAGGCTCGTCTCCAGAAATCTAGATCTTCTGTAATAAAAAAAAAAAAAAAAATTCGGATTAAGAAAGTAAAATGTGAAACAGCGTATCCCTATCCGGAGGGAATGTCCCGTGTCCAGGAAGAAGTCAGTACTGCAGTTTTTGGATTTTTCATTTTTTAGGCAGTAAGTGACTTTGGTTTATAATCTAATAAATCAGAATGTTGTTTCTTGTTAATATGAGTTGGAGCACTTAAGGAGCCTGGAGCTCCAGGTTAGTTTGCAATTTTAAAAGTCTTTTTTAGTAAAAAATCAGGGCATAGGAAGCTAAAAGAAGAGCAGATCCTCCCAGATGGGGCGCACACCAGTATATGACAGTGTGCTTTGTTTACAATCCTTCATCCTGGTGGTAGATGTCCTTTAAATGGAGGGTTCTCACCAAGAATTATACTCTCTCACCAGCAAGTTGTAGAGAAATGCACTGTGATTTCAAAAATACTATTATTACCGTCTGAGAAGTTCCCAGTTTAATCTATATGCTAATGAGGCAGTTGGAGCACTGCTGTTCCTGCCTGACCACAATCCTCTTTATCAAATAAAAGTTTTGTCTTGAGGTAAAAGTGGAAGAAGTGGAAGTGGTTTCGTCGGGAAGAGTCCTGGGTGTGACAACTGAATCATTAGCATGCGGATTAAACTGGAAATATCTTGGAAACGTCATAATGGAAAGAAATAATGAAGGTAAGAATATGTTACCAACAGATTGGAACACTAAGGCTACATTCACACTACAGTATGGGGGACATATATACGGCCAACGTATATGCGGCCGATATACGTCCCCCATACACTTCTATTGGCTCACGGCTCCCTACGGGAGCGGTACGGTGCAGCACACATGCAGCACCGTACCGCTCCGTAGCCCAGAAAAGATAGGACATGTCCTATCTTTTCCCGTATTATGGCGCCGCGGCCATATATCACTATGGAGAGGGGCGGGGGTGAGCTGCGCTCACCTCCTCCTCCTCCTCTCCCCGCGCTGCCGTGTGGCTGCTGTGTGCCTGCCGTGCTACGGTGCGGCGGGCTCACGGCAGTGTGAATGTAGCCTTAGGGCCGTCTATGGGCCGTCTAGTCTCCACACACCAGCTCAAGATAAAAAGGTAAAAAGCGAAATCACTAAAATTACAACGTAATTCCCCATGAACACGCAAATGACGGCTTATCATGATTGGCCATCTGAAAGTGTAGATTGAAATGATGATTAAAATTTCAGATGCAGCTCTCAGTAACAGGGAAATCAGATAACAGAAACCATAAGAACTCTATACAGAGAGATTTTAGCTGATTTCTGAACCTGTTAGTGCTTTGTTAAAATAATAAGATATATTTTATCATTCAATTTGATGTAAAAATGCTATGGCGGTTCCAATTTTATACTTGACATACTATCATGTATGTTATGTAGGGGAGCGAGTTGGGCTTCTGGAGCACTGACCCCGTGGTAAACAATAGAGGATTTGCTGAGAAACCAACATGGCAGATCAAAAGGAGAGAAGACAACTAGCTACAGACGCCCAAACATGTATGGACAGCTGGGGGAGGGGGATGGAGGGTCCAGACGTTTGCTAGAGGGCATACTTGTATCAGCTAGATTTTTCTAGACTTTCACTTTTGTCTTTCCTGGTGTAATATAACAAATGGCCGATGTCCTGGAGTACTACATTTCATTGTATATAGCTTCAATGAGATTAAATACACTTTGTGTACGGAAAGGTGCAGTTCAGAAAACGAGTCAAGTTACCACGAGCAGATTTTTTATTTTGGGGGTCTGGGTTCTAATTGCAGCAAAACGGAAAAAAAAGAGAAAAAAAATTAATTGTGCAAAATGGAATGTGGGATGGGATTTTAAAGGAAATCTACCATTTGTTTTTATGCATTATGAACCAAACATACCTTAAGAATGCTGTAGCAACACTAATGCAGAAACATATCTTGTTTAATCCCTGATCCGAGGGGTTTTGCTCAAAAAAAATTATAACATTCAACCTTGGGAAAGATGGGTGCAGGCTGGCTGCCATTTGCCTGAACTGTCCAAACAGGACTTATCAACCTGAGCTGGATGAGATGAAGCAGCTGGGGGATGGTGCAGCAATTGATTACTTATGCCTGTCAGGGACAACACAGTGATGACGTATTCTTGGAGCGCCGAGCTGCCACAGAGCGTCATTATCATAATTTAATAGTTTTTTTTTCAACAAAACTACTCAGTTCAGTGATTAAACAAGATATGTTTCTGCATTGGTGTAGCTACAGCATTCTCAGGGTATGTTTGCTTCATAATGCATAAAAGCAAATTATAGATTTCCTTTGAGTTCTTTGTGCAAAATTAGACAGATATTGTTATAAATGCACTCTAGGATTTGCAATTAATTATTTTGTGTGGTTATACCCTAAGGGCAGACCGTGGGGAGAGGCAGGGGTATGCAAAAAAAGTGTTCTTCCTCTGCTTTGCTTTCACTTCCAGTGTCATGGGATTTTTGTTTCCTAGTAGTTCTGGAGATATTTTAGGTCATGGGACCCTCAGCAGGCACCAGTGATGTCACCATGACCCGCGGAGGCCCATAAACTCTGACATTTTCGGCACAGCCGGGGGAACCGAAGACCTCTACGACACTCGATTGTAGGGTAGGTACACTTTTTTGGTGATTATTAATGGCCTTATTATTTTCCAGGATACTCGTAATAATGACAAATTTATATTATAGGTAATAAATATCAATCAGATCAGCTCCTTTCAGAATGCAACCAGAGGTCCAGCTATTCTCTGTGTAGCTGAACGACATCCTCCGTTTTTCCGATACCGGAGGATGCCAGGAATTTGCTGATCGGGGACTGACTGCAGTGTTGAATGCCTCCAATCTTATATTGATTACCTATCTTATTTGAAGGCCATCAATACCACTATCCTGGGTATATAACCTATTACAACTAATGGAAAATATCTCTGCAGCAACGTCAGAGGATGACCTGGGAGGGTGGAAATGTTTCCCATGCACAAGTGATATGATTATAGATTGATAGATATACTGCCAATCTACAATCTTTGTATGTATAGCTGCAACGTACGACCCTGGGTCATGACAACCAGAAAGAAAACATTTGCTGGTAACATCACAGCATGGAAAACACCAAAATACAAATGAACGGATGTGTTAAAGATGTCAGATGTTAGTTATCCATTTTGGGGGATGAGTGGTGCTGGTTTCTGTTGGTTTGGCTATTAATAGTGTGTTACAAGCCCCACAATTGATTACACAGTAATCAGCCCCTCAACGGCAGAGGCGGCACCTGCTAAGATGCCATTTACATGGTAAATCTTCCCGTTTCTGCTTCGCCAAATAGGTATTCAGAGCGTGACGCGTAGATGTGCTGAGACACAATCCTTCTCATCGACTGTCTCCGATGTGACAGCTCCTGCACAGGAGACGCGGCTAAGCATGGCCCCGGAGACCGCGCTGCGATTCTGCCGAGGATGTCTCACGCAAACTACCGTATGACTTCCCCATAGTGTCCTAAATAAAATCACCAACTAAGAGGCAATAGCACAGAGAGAAAAATAACTTTTACTAAAGGCTATGTAAATACTCCACGTTAATTACTATAAAAGGCATATTCAGACAACACAGTGTCATATTTAGGAATTTCATCAACCGGGAAGGAGAACTTTGGGAGAAATATTTAAACTTAAGTCGAACTTTGAAATCCCATGGAAAGACGGCTGATAGGATTTTGTCTGATGCTGTGCACCCTACAGTACAAGGTCCCATACATACTGTTATAAATATTCAACTTCTATATTCTATACTCATAAAAATTTGGCACGTTTTGTAGTTCTAAAATCGATGACAGCTAACAAATGATAAGATAGTGGTAACAGTGATATCATGGGCTGACTCCTTCTGAGCATCATGCCATGACTCATGCTGGGAGGAGAGGGGACTGCGGAGGCAGAGCTGGTACGTGAGCTGACATCACTAATATGAACGGCTGCCAATTCTATAAAGAGTTTCCAGGGCCGTCTGCAGGCACGCTTACAAGCTGCACATAGTATATTTAATCCTTACCACTATGTCCACAATCTGCATGTATACCCTAAATCTGCATCAAAGCTGAAACCAAAAGTTTACATACACTATATAAAAAGACATGGCCCGTATGAGTTTCTGGTAGGTTTTTTGGCAATACCGGAGTTAATTAGAGACATACAGGTGGATGTATTTAAAAGGCACACCTGAAACACACTGCTTCTTTGAGTAACATCATGGGAAAGTGCAAAGAAATAAGCCAAGATATCAGGAAAAGAACTGTAGACTTCCACTAATCTGGTTCATCCTTGGGTGCAATTTACAGAAACCTGAAGATGCCTTGTATTTATCTGTACAAACAATTATACACAAGTACAAACAAGATGGTAATGTCCAGCTGTCATACCGCTCAGGAAGGAAACCGGTTGTGAGTCCCAGAGATGAATGTTCCAGGAAGAAGAAGGTGAATTCTGTCGGACCTGAACTGGGAAGCGACACATGCAGGATATCGGGTGCACGTTCTTAGTGAATCGCGGCACAGTGTATGATCGTCTGTGAACTGTGAACTCTTCGGACCCAGTAAGTAAATGTGCCCCAATGTTTCGGAAAGGCTATCACAAAGCCCTGATCTCAATCCTATTGAAAATTTAAGGGCAAAACTGAGAAGGTAGGTGCAAGCAAGCTGCTGCACACACGGCTCAGTTACTCCAGTTCTATCAGTAGGAATGGGCCCAAATTCCTACCAACTATTCAGGCCATTTACACCATCTGGCTCGAGATGTGCGTTTTAGACGAAAAGGGTCATAGCTTGAGGTACAACATTTTGCACCACTATTGAGGGATGGACAAACTAGGCCAAAAATTGGTATAAACATATAAACAGACTTTCCCATGTGCCAAGTTTATAATACAACCGGAGCAAAGGTGATAAATCTGGTGCAGATAAGATGCACAATGACTCAGGAGCGAAAGGACAGTAAATGTAATGCCCTTGTAGGACAGAGACAGCAAATAGCGATAAGATGAAAAGCGGGATAATAAACACAATCTCACAGTCCAGAGAATAAGGTAGAGCGACTGCTACAGAAGAACCGGATACTACAGTTCAATAAATAGGGCATAAATACAGCGTTAAATAGAAGTAATCCTGATATATATTAGGACTTATCACTCAATTACTATAAAGAACACAAGCACAAGAATAGTAGTATACCATATACATGTACAGGCGGTCCCCGACTTAAGAACACCAGATTTACAGACGACCCCTAGTTACAAACAAACAATCTGGATGTTGGTAATTTCCTGTACTTTAGTCCCAAGCTACAATAAACAGCTATAACAGTTATAGAAAGTTGTCTGCAATGAAGCTTTATAATTAATCCTGGTTCTTATGACAACCCAAAAAAGTTTCAAAATTCAATTGTCACAGAGACTGAAAAAATTTTGTCTGGAGTTACTATTATAAAATATACAGTTCCGACTTGCATAAAATTCAACTTGGGAACAAACCTACAGAACCTAACTTGTACGTAACCCGGGGACTGCCTGTATATGATAAGTTTATTAGAATTATTATTAGTCAATGTTGCCTGGGGAGATAGAAGTACAATTCATGCTCCTCTTCTGCGTAATTGTAGATGAAATAGACTAATCAGTAACAATGACACAACGGACACAAGTCCAGACAACAGAAGAGCGTCCTGACAGCCTGGAAGTGATGTCACACATGGAGAAAGGAAATTGATAGTCGAGAAACAGATAACATACCTAATCATCAGGGGAAATCTCACAACTAACTCTTTCTATTCCAATACCTTAAAGATAGAGATTCCAACACTAAAACCGGCATCCTGGGGAAAGTCTGGATCTACCAACAGGATGAAAAAGTGTATGCAAATGAGCCTGTGGGGCTCCAGGTTCTATTAACACCTATTGAGCCTGGAAACCCTCAGGCTCCATACAGCCCTACATCCTGGTGGTAGATGCCCTTTAAAGCATGACCACCTATCTATGCCATATGTCACACAAGTTAATAATTTATTTATCCACCTTATTGCCAGATGCTTCCAAAAAAGGCTTTAGGTTGGTTCTTGGTGGCCACCAAATGGTCTCACAACACTATAGTGATCCAAGTTATGTTCCGAAACCCACAGAGGCCTAGGTTTTGCGGCCATAATGTCCTCAAAGGGGTTCCTGCACAAAATAAGCAAAGGATAGGTTATAAGTGTTAGTTTATTGCAGACCCCATTACCTGCGGTCGCTGTCCTAGCGGTCAATCACCTATTCCTTAACCTCTTTAATGCAACATACCTGGATAATGTACGAAGAACATGGAATGTTCTTTGGCTCACCTAAAACAAACTTTTAGTCTGTAAAAGAGCCCATACATAATTGTGATTTTCCCAAAAAGACCGCTTACCACTTGGCCCATTGTGTTAAAATGAATGGCCAAGATGGACTTACGCGTTGTTGTTCACCAAAGGATCATTGACCAAATGGGAAATAATGAACACCAGAGGATTCATTATTCCCCGCCTGGTCAATGATCCACCTAATATGCAGGGCCAATGGGTTAATTTCTACTGGATCACATAAAATCTTGCTTAGATTGAAATAACTTGTTGCTAGAGTAACCAATAACAAAAACTACAGGTCTACACAACAATACATTTCAGCGAGGTAAGGAATCAAGACTGTTTCTCCATCTTATGGAGAACGTTTTAACACAAAAATAGAGCTGATCCTGGCCAGTTTGCTTCCACAATACAGAGCTGTTGCCATGGGATAAGTGGCTTGTGTGTGTCCTTACGTTAAAATCGTTCACATACTGGCTAATCCCAAATCTGTTTGTCATAATCACTTTCATAATAAGGTTCTCTGAAGTTCTGGCTAAGAAATGTCCTGCTTGGACATAAATCAGCATCAATTATAAGTAGTTCAAAGAATCCAGAACAACAAGGTCTGCAGTGAAAATATTTATGGGTTTCGAAAGAAAAGATTTCCCGAAGATTAAGTAAATAAGGCCAAACTGCACTCAATAGAGACGCGGGGCTATCCATCACACTATCCATGGCACATGGTCTTTCCAAGGAAAGAGAACAGCCTCGCCTCGGGAACAAGCCTACACTTACAAACGTACGAAGACCAGGCCAGCAGAATACACATTTTGTCACTTCTTCTGGACCCTCCAAACGCAGCAGATGTTTCCTCCTCCACAGTTCCTCGCAAGAAACGTGTCTGGGAACAATCAGTTTCAAGGATTGAAGTCATTTAAGCCACCAAACGATGGGAATCCTTTCAGCTAGCCTGACCTTGTCCTATGTTCTCAGATGAAGTCAGGACTGGATGATTTTCCCAGCCAAGAGGACATTATGGCTGAGAACAACAACAAAGAGTAGACTGGAGAGCCTACTCACAATGATCTCACTAAAAGTGACCCTAGAGTTTTTCACAACTGTTATCTCTGGCTGCTTGATGTAAATTTTGGGTAATGACAAGGTTAAATTATGCACAATGGACTTTGCACACACTGCATGGATTTCTCAAAAGTAAAAAAAAAAAAGTATACTCTTATCCTGTACTTATTGTCCTGTATCTTGCAGCCTAAATAAATTATGCAGTAATGTACAGCAAGTGCCTGCCCATATCACTGGCCGCCAGACTGAGCATTTTCCTTTATAAAAGTGATTGTGTGATTTAAAGAGGTTTTTATATAAAAATACATTTAGAAAAATAACAGGATGGGTTAAAAAAATGTAATTAATAAAGCTACATTGCTTACCTCAACAATCTACAGCCACTTCTTACATCTTGGTATAAAACACAAAGAAATGCCTATTTACCCAATCATTGGTGAGACGAGTGACAGCTTTAGCCAGTGATTGGCCTAAGACAGTGATGGCAAACCTTTTAGAGACCGAGTGCCCAAACTACAACAAAGACCCGCTTATCTATCGCAAAGTGCCATCACAGATATTTAATTTGTGATTTATACTCTCTTCTCTGTCACAGCTTTCATTGATACCAGCCCCTGAGGACACCAATAAAGCAGAAAATAGTCCCAGGTAGAGCTGTCACTTTAAAATACCTCAGTGCACAGCAAGTCCTGGGCTGTCTGGGACTGCAGGAAGATACCTGGAGTCATCTCAGGTGATGGCCTGAGTGCCCACAGAAAGGGCTCTGAGTGCCACCTCTGGCACCAGTGCCATAGGTTAGCCATCACTGGCCTAAGAGATAAGGCGGGACCTGGCCCTAAAGACCAGCAATAAATGCATCACATTTATTGAAGGTTTTAGACCATTTTTAAGCAGTTTTCTGTTTCGTCCCAAAAAAAAGGGGTGTGCCATTGGTAAAAAGGAAATAGGCACTCTATAATGTGGTGCAGCAAACTAGACCAAGTAATAGGAGGTGCAAAACACAACTCGCCAGTCTTCTACTGCATCGGATTAATCATCCAGCATCAAACACAATGGGGGAGATGTATTAATGTGTCGGTCATTAGACCATTGCAGATTAGAACTAGACAGATCTTTGCTGCGCCAGATTAATTCCTCGGATTCTGAATGATTATAGTACAAGACCAGTGAGTAGTATTATACACCTTCTACAAGTTGGTTTAGTTACTGCGCCAGAGTAGTGAAATTTCTGGCGCACAGGCTACTTCCTAGGAGGCTATGTTCCCATTTATGCAATTGCAATCCCCCATTCTTGGACGACTCAGAAAATTGACGAAAAATGGTCTAAAACCTTCAATAAAATGTGGCGCACGGCATATCAGGCAGATATTACTCCAGTATTCTGGGGGTACATAGACTGATAATCTAAGCTGTCTAGGTCTCCCCTGCACTGGTCTACTGGCTGACACATTAATACAGAGAGTTTCGGAACCGCAATTTAAGCCATCAAGACTTTGGCTTCTATAATTCAGAGAAAATTTGTCTCTTCGCAAAGATGTGAACACAACCAAATTCAGATTTGTAATTCTATGTCTCCAACATTGTTGCTTTAAGGCGCCAGTTATCTTTATAATACTTGGTGTCCTATGCTTATAATCATCACCAATGTCCCAAAGGATAGTTTATGTTCTACAGACACTCACAGGCTTAAGTTCTGACTTAGTAATAGTGAGTACATGAAATAGTTTATTGGCCTGGCTATTAACAAAATCCCAACATTCTCACCTAAGTGTCCCATCAGGATTGTTCTTAGAACATCTGGATTCTGTAGTCCCGGTCCCTGAAATGTAACGCTAATAAAATAACAGGCATTGTGCAACATCTCCGCTCGAGCTGGAGGAATTTTGAAATTCTTCCCTTGAAATCCATTAAAGAAATATGTGACTATAAAATACCTGTCACTGCTTGTTGTTGATTTACTGGGAAGATGAAAAAGTTACTGATTCAGAACGATCAGAAACAGGTCCATACCCGGAACACATACAAAAATATTGTAAAGGTGTCCAGTTAAGACTTTCAGCAATATCCAAGAGGATAGCATAAAAAACTATTGCACGCAGAGAAAAGTGAATCTCACCGATCCATATTTTTGGCTTGAGATCAGAATCATCCATGAATGATTTATATGAATCTATCTCAGAACACAGAACATATGAGAGATCCGTCAAGTGTGTCACTATAGGTAACTAAATCATAAGCCACCATATAATATTGAACATAATTCTCAAAGTGGTTTCCCAGATAAAATATTGATGTTGTGTCCTTAGAATTGGACATCAATACTGAATCGGTGGGGAACGACATTTGGCTTCTGGCAGAGGGATCCAGGAGGTTGCGTGCCATTAGGCATAATGAATTATTGAATTTTTTTTTTATTATACTAAGAAAATCGTCCATTCTTAGCATCAGCATAAGGGAAGACTCATTGCATGGACTTTGAGTGAAAACTATAACTTGCAACATGCGGCATACATTAGTGTATTTGTGTTGGAGGACTAGAGGAACATCACATTATATTTATATCAACTAATGTTTGCTGAAGAATAAAAACAAGAAAAATAATTAGACTAAAATGTAAGTCATATGTACAGAACAAATCAATGGGCCCAACTTGCCAAGATACAAGTCTGTATCCACTTAGCGCTGTACATCCAAGGTATGTACACATAGGATTACAGTAAACACTGGAAACCATTTGGAGAACGTTTCTTCTTAGCTAATCTGTAAAACAACTGAACCGTGGCTCTGTATGTAACACAAAACAGATGGGAAAATGCCCATCTGTAGGGAGTTGGACACAAAACAGAGGGTTTCCAATAAAGTTCATTGCACAACTGACATAAGAGGTTAATGTATAGATACCAATGAAAGTCAACCCAAGTTTTTGTGAAGACAAAAGCATCACAACAATGTCACTCAACTAAGACTGAGAGCAATGAAACAAGCAATCTTTTCTATAACAACATTGTTGGGAAATGGAAGTCTACAAATATCATGATCCCCTTTCCCGCACCTTCCACATGACTGGGATAAAAAAGGTTTGTTTGTTTTTTAAAACTCGAAATAGGGTTGGGGAGGCCTACCCGACTTGCTTCCAGGTTCCACTTTCGACAACATTAGGACCCTGTGTTTAAAAGCAACTGGAGCTGAAGAGGAACCTGGGGGGAGTGGGTCAGTACAAGAAGGTGGCCTGGTCGGAGGTCTGAATACGCATAACTGGTCTGGTGCGGGGTCCAAATTTTGAGATCTAGTAAGAGCTTTAAATTAAAAGGAATAACTGAATTAACAACATGTCCTTATGGACCAGCGGTTAAGTGACCCTAATCACCCAAGGCTTCAGGCATTGAGAACTCGGAAGAGAGGTACTGGAAGGTATTTTTTTTCTATTATGTGCATGGACAGAAATACTATAAATTTAGGATACATTCACACTTGGTGTTGACATTGCGTTTTGAAACACAGTACGATAGAGGAGAGGAGCTTTGCCCAATTGCATTGCTGTTGACATTTGCATTAACTGTTAACGTGTGCAGTAATATTGTGTTAAAAAAATGTCCTCTCCTCAGCGGTTGTATTGCATTTCAAAACGCAATATAATGAGTCCACACGTTCAGTTTTTCAGATGCAGTTTCTGATGCCCAAACCAGGAATGGAGTAAAAGTAGGTGGAGGAGCAGCACCTTTCAAATATTTGTCTCAACGCATTATCACCCACACCTGCTTTTGGCTCCAATAACTGCATCTGAAAACCTAAACATGTAGACGCACCCTAAAAGACACGTGTGAACAACGTTGGGTGATCAGGTGTCCCCCTTACAGGGTCTCTTTAAGTAGGCTGCATATATTTTCTTTAGTTTTGGGTCTGATCTGTAGTCTGCATACCAATGAAGAGAAGTAGTCCCATTTGATAGAGTAAACACAAATCGCTAGAATGTGGTATAACTTTAGGAACATTCTCTGTGTTACAACCCCAGTAAAATTAGAGCGTTTCCTAACCGTAGATGTCACTTGTAAGTCATATATAGAGGAGACTACTTGCCTGTTTTATGAATTATTTGCATTCTTTATGAGAGAGAATCTCGTGGTATCTTACATTGATTTTTGCATTGTGATGTTCCTCTGTTATATATCCTGGAAATATAAAAGGCCTTTGCTCTGCCGCTGTACACATGCGCAGTGGAAAATCTGCAGTGTATTTGCCTTATGTGGACATACCCTAGAGCTAGAAAAATCTGTAAAAAGCTAAAATTTTCATTAAAATAATAATAATGATGATGATGCGGATGTTACTGAATTTACTTTAAAAAGTGTCAAATCTTACGCCCTTCCTCTAAAGCAGAGCCAGCAACAACTAGTATAATAAAATTAAATGTCCACAGTCTATTATAGGAGCAAACATACCCTTTGGGAGACAAGATTTCAATTGTTCCATGCCAGAAAAACCGTGTAAAAGTATTGGGCCCAAATTTATTGGTTTTGGTTTTCTGATGCAGATCTTGAACCACGTGAACTATATATATCTCGGCCGCACAGGGGAGAAGGATTTTGAGAATTTTCAAATTCTCTGTGTGAAGTAGCCCAACTATGATGGGTATAGAGTGGATTCTGCCACAGAATTTTCTGACAGAAAATCTTTGGCAAATTCTCTGTGTGAAGTGGCCCAGTTATCAAGGACATACAAATGATTCTGCCACTGAATTTTCTGACAGAAAATCCACAGCAAATTTTCAGAATGAAGAAGCCCAATTACGAAGGACATAGGGAGGATTCGGACACTGAATTTTAAGACAGAAATTCTGTGGCCAATTCTCTGTGTGAAGTAGCCCAATTATGGTGGATAATAGTGGCGCCTGTGGCATCATGGAGTCTGTTTAGTTTGCATTGGGTATTCTGGCATTTTAATGGACAAAATACAACAAGATGCTAGGTTATTGTGTCCCACATGCAAATGTAAACAAGGCCTTAGGCACAGGATTCGGATTGCCACATTGCTACAAAATTGCTACAATGTGTTGTGTTTTCCGGCTAATATCTTCATCTTTCATTCTGTTTACTAATAGTAAAGGACATAAAATTGTATACATTCTGTAAAAGAAAATCCATTTTTATTGGCAGCAGCAGTAAAAAGTGGCACGTGTACATGGAGTAAATGTATTAGGTGTGTGCATACTAAATTTGCACATTCATCGCGTTTGTTTGTCTCTAGCAAACATCATTTACTTCTATAACATGTACCCTGGGGGTCCTGGGTAATCTTATGTAATGAGATTTCCTCAAAACATACAAAAATTCTCTTTTGGGATGGTTTCATACTACAATAATAAGGATTGTAACGTTCCTATATTGAAGGCTGTGCAGGGACCTGAACATACAGATTAAATGCCCCGTTATATTTCCACAACTACCGTATGTTATAAAAAGGTCTTTAATCCTACAGACCTTTTAGACCGTTTTACCTCAATTTTCTAATATTTGGACCCTGGAGGATGCAGAAGTAAAGCAGTTTGGAGAGACTGGGAAGACATTACATCCTACCAGGATTTGTTTGGCACACTTTGATTCCCATCTGGTCAGTCCCAGGACAACGTTATAGTCATTCCTGGATCACTGATGAGGGGACTTTCCTAGGACTTCCCACTTCCCATAAGCACGGAATATTCGAGGAGTTCCGTGCGCTAAACAATGACTATTTCTCAGTGGAGGAGGGAAACGTTTTCAATAAACTAAAATCTATAGCGTATTGTCCTCTATGGCTTCTTCCACACTCCATAAATACAATCATGCTTATATTGACTTCCTATGAAATTGACCCTCATGTGTGTGTGTATGAGGGAGCTGAAAACAGGGATATTACATTGTGAAGCCTGTGGTGACAACAATCTGAACAGTGCACATAGTATGTTAGGGTTATACAAATAATAAAAGTACAAAATATACTCTATATAAACAATCACATGCTGATAGAAATACATACATAAAATATATCACACGCAAGAATGCAGTCAATATTTGCCTGCGTGTTGATACAATCGGGTTATAAGGGGTGTGGTGTGGGGTGACTGATTGGCCTGCAGCTCCCTATTATATATTTAACAGGGAGCCAGCCGGCTCTTCTTGCTGAGTGGAGCCTAATGAACCAGCTCACTAAAAAGAGCCCATCACTAGTGTTAGGGTTGAATTGTGTTCTGCACTTATAATGAGATAAAGGTAGACTAAAACACACCCCTGTCTATCCGCCCCCCCCCCCCTCCCCCCGCAGCACTGCCTCGGCTTTGAGTATTGCTCGCTGCCCATGGGAAAGATTGCCCCGACAAAGCTGGTGTGGGATTATGGATAGAAGAGCGCGTTATTTCAGGACATTTTTGGAGTATTTCCTATAAAGGAGTTATATTTAAAGGAAACTCAACACCAGCTTTCACACCAGTAAATTAGCACCCCTTAAGGTAGAATATGATATAATCTCATTTTTAGAATTCCTTCTTTTATTTTTAAGGGAACCTGCCATCAGGATTTTACATTTTCAGTTTCAAAAGTATATAAAAGTATAACTCCCTGCCATCAAGCATCTCTTCAAAGGCCCCTATATTGGGGTCTGTAGCAGCTAGAACTTTGGTTCTCGTATCATTTTATAGATGAGAATCTCATCTATCTGGTGGTTCTTTGTGCATCAAAGTCTGAAATTTGAGCAGTTGGTAATAAGATCTTTATCTGCAGCTCATATTGCCAATTATGTCTTTAACAGCCTAAATCACTGGTTTTATGCACACAGAACCACAAACCTCACACAATTTAAATAAGCCCAAGAATGAGGAGGATATTTAATAAGCTTTGCCCGTCAGCTTTTTGTTGGACAAGGCTCGGCTCATAAAAATCAGTGTTTCAGCTGATTTTAGGCTGTCAGTCATTAAGGGGCTTAACCTGTGGGGGCGGGGAACGGGGCAGGCGGGGCTGTGATGTCCCAGCCCAGTGGAGTCCAGTCCTGATTTTCAGACCATGTTTGGCTTGGTCTAAACCAGTCATATCCAGCCAGAGCCTCTTAGTAAATCCAGCCATGTGATACGCTGATGGGGTACAATGAAGGCTGGCGTTTAAAACACAAGCCCCGGAGGTGTCTGAAGTGATGTCCCCTGCAACCTCCCAGTCTGACTCTTCAAAAATAAAAAGTGACTCTTTTGTATTTGACTTTGGAGACAAATTTATTTTATGGGTATATGGGCAGTTTTTAACAAAAAAAAGGGAACCTTAGAAAGCTGGTGGTTTAATGGGGAGTAAAAGCTAGATCCCAGTTCCTTTTAAAGAAAAATTACCGGTATAGGTCCTACTACATGCATACAATATTTGACAAATTTCTGTGTCAGAAATATATAGCATAGCTTGGACAGTGATGGGCTATGATGTACATTTTCATTGTGGTTAAAGGGGTTCGTTCTCCCAACCCCACTCTGTAAAAATTCTAAATCAAACAACAATGATGAACCCGCATTGTTGTTTCTTATATTATTCCTCCTGGAAATCACTGAAAAGAATTTGTAAAAAAAAAAGTAAAAAAATAGACATTTTCTGAATATTATTATTTCTATTTATTTCTTTCCAATGAACCTGAACTTCCCAGATACAGAAGGATTACTCTAATAAGAAATACAGCTGTAAAGTGGCCAAAACGAGGGTCTGTTTTACGCCTGCAGTATCCATAATCCCACATTCCTGCCACTGACCACTAGAGACTTCTATAGTGACCTTGGTTTTGTTTTGGAATATTTATGGGGAGGATTCCGATTCTGTATCCAATGGACAGCGCCTTTAATTTAGCCACATTACAACACTAACCTAGCGCTGAGGTTCTTACACAAGCACAACATTTATGATCCTATGGAGGATATGTATAATTTATTGTTCTGAAACAAGATTGTACTTTTATCAAATCCTTTTCCTCGTCCAGTTCCCTCATTCAGCTTGCGAAAATATCAGCTACAGTCCACTGTAGAGCTCGCAGTCCCTAGAGAGAACTGAATTTTGGCTTTCATAGACTTTCACATGCTTTCCTGCCTGAAAATTGTTCCTTTTTTCGACACTGACTGATGCACAGGGAATGTGAAGGCTGTGGGAACTGGCAGTACCAACCACAGGCCATACATCATGGGAAAAATCACTACCACAAGATCCCCCTGCAGATAGCATGCACATGGGTGCAGCAGGGGAGCGAGGCCGATGTAAATGTTACGTTAGCAGATGCGCGGCCTCTACATCACGCCATGTCCCCACGCAGGCAAATAACGGACATGTTTATAAACATGTAAAACTTGGTCGTCAGCGGGGATGTTACTGCCAGATTTGCTAAAGATCGTCAGCTCACGTGCTCCGCGGCTTCGCTGGGCCTTTAGTACAGCTTAGTAAACATGGCCTTCAGCAACACACGAGCCCCAAATATCACTGAAGAATACAGGACTTTTGTTCTGTGCAAATAATGAACACTATTCAGATAACTGCAAGGAATCTGACACCTGTAACCACCTGCCTAGGGGAAAGGAAAAAAAAAACTAAACTCTGGACGTCTTTCCCCATTATTTAGCAATTGATCATGTAATGTGAGAGTGTAGTGAAGGGAGATGTTTGGCGAAGACCAAATATCCTATATAACATACAGCAGGATTTGAACCCCCCTTATTTTAGGCTAAACTCATCTCGATTTTTGGATACATTCAGTATATATATGTTATTAAATTTCCCGGTATAAACACTGAACATGTTGTTTCTAGACTTGTACTAGTAGATGGAGCCATCTTTTTTTGCCTTTGTCTGCTCAGTATACATCACATCCACTAGAAACACAGGATGCGATGTACTCCTGCTGGAGCGTATATGCAGTGGAGGCCATAACAACCTATGGGGGACGGATGCCACTGTATTGCATCCATTCCTGGCCTCTGCTGAGAGGACCCCAGAGACGCAACTGTCCATATATAACAGCAGTTACATCACTGGAGAAAATCCCTGACAGCTGCCAATGTTCACTCCTCCTATCGATTTCATGTGGGAGGAAAGAAACAGGATGTATTCCACAGTATGGACATCCTATACCATTGGGAATCCTCCAGATGTATCCATAAAAAGGAGGGAAGAGGGTTTTTTTTTTTTTTTTTGGGGGGGGGGGGGGGGGGGGGTCAGGAACAGGAAGTTTTGCATGCCTTACCTACCCTTTAGTAAGCCTGTCTTCCTGGGTTTTTTTGGTTGTTTTTTAAACACCCCCCAATATCTACATGATCCTGATGCATGTCAACATTTTTCACTTGCTGTGTGAGAAATCCTCTATAAATCAGAATCTGTGTGAATAACATTGGGATTCACTGTAGATTTCAAGCTTATAGTTTTTAATGTAGTGTTTTTTTTTTTGTTTTGTTACATTTCTTACATTTTTTACATTTACAAAACTACCGTATATATAAATGAACATAACTGAGGAGTAAGAACAAAGGTGATAAAACAGGAAAATCTAGTGGAGGGGAATTTGTAGCGGATACAGAAAGCAGATCTAAGATTTGTGAGCCATTTTACAGCAGTTTTCTTCTCACAAGGTGTCAGCTATTCCACATGACAAGAAATCTATCATTAAACAATAAGTCAGTAAATCAGAAGCTCTGGCCATAGCGGTTATAAAATGTTATATAGTGTTTTATACCATGTAATCTTTAGAATTGATAGTAGAAAGTATGGCCATGTTAAAGGAAATCTACCATCAATATCAAACAAGGATAAACCAGGGACACCCATAGGTCCAGGCACCGTGACTGTGGTAATCTTCCTATATTTGGTGTCCATGGCCTCCTTCCTTCTAAAATCAACATTTAAAATTATGCTGATAAGCCTAAAAGGCTACGGGTGCAGGTCCCAGAACCACTCTGTGTTGCAGATTCACAGGCTGTTATACTATTTCTCCCCTCTCCCCACCTCTCACTGGAGCAGAGGACGTTTCAGCACACAGTGGGTGAGAGGGGGTGCTCAATGCACACTGTAACAGCCTGTAAAGATACAGCACAGAGGGGTTCTAGGAACTGCCCCAGGAGCCCTAAGGCTATTTAGCCTAATTTTAAAAGTTGATTTTAGAAGGCTGGAGGACATGGATAACAAATACAAGAAGATTACCACAGTCAGAGTGTCCCTGGTATATATCATGCTTGATTTTGATGGCAGATTTCCTTTAAGCAACAGTAATCATAGCTAAAGGGAATTTACCAGATTTACCTCATTAAACTAAATCACCCTCAGAAAGGGTATGAAATGTCCTTTCTAGCATTCCTACTGATATTGGAAAACGGGTGAGATTTTACATCTTCCCTTATATGAAAATGAGCAGAGAAGAGTAAAATTTTGTCTGAGTTGAGTCCCTTCAGCTAAAGGGTGGCCTTGTAAGACAAGGAGACAAGTCCTGTGTGCTCTGATGAGGCCACTCAAGTGATGAATCTGGTCCCGTGCTATAGCAGTTCAGCATGTTCTCTTTCCTGGTTTATTTTCTTTAGTAGAAGAAAGCTTGGCTAACCGCATAAGGATGGGTAGGACATTTCTATCCAGTTCTGTAATGATATAACTGTGCAGGTTGGGGACCTATTCTCCTTTATTTAATCTATTTAGTCTATTTCTCATGGTCTGCGCCCGGAATGTCTGAGTAAACCAGCCTTTCCTGTTTAGAACCCAGAGAGAACGCTGCCAGCCCCCTGTCATGGGTGCCAGAGCCTCGTCACCAACACCCAAAATATCCTCAGTATTAATGCTGGACACGTGCAGATCACAAATTATACTGACAATTGTTTTTAATGGAAACTACAGATTTGACCATATTTTCATCCAGGCATTAGTTTTTATTGTTTTAAACAATTTTTTTGCTGTTTAAAAACAGATTTTTTTTTTAAAGCCTTGATATAAAACACATCCTAATAAAAATAATAGTACATAGAAGCCTCCGTATAAACATCAATCAATCCATCTTGCAGACTAAATATATTCTATATTCCAATATGGGCTGTGAGGCATATAAAACGTGTATGTAAAAAATATTTATAAATGTATAAAATATATATATCTAAAAAAATAATAAGTATCACATGTAACAGTGAATAGCTATAGTATACAGGCCCTAGGTGTTGGCTCTTACCAGTTACAATGCTGGAAGTAAGCAGGGCCTATAGTTGCCCCTACTGTTTGTCCACCTGTAGTCCCATCTGTATGATCATGACACAGTCTTGTAGAATGACTGAAAGGAACAGGTGTTGCTCTGCTGCTGACCTACTCCATCTACAGCTGGAAGACAAGGTGGGGATTAGCAATCTTTGAGACACTCCTGCTCCAGCCAGTTATCTCACAAGTCACTCAAGTCTTCTGAGCAGTGTTGTACCACCAGAAACCAGCGGGCTCTTGTATGTCTAAAAATGGACTCCAGAGGTACAGTTTAAGGCAACCTCATTAAGATGCCACTAAAGTCTATCTTCTGGTGGATGATGAAGGAAAATTTAATGCACAAATTTGAAGGAACAAATTTGAAGTACAATAGGGCTTATTTACCGAGGGTCCCGGGACCGCATCTCCGTCAGGTTTTCCGCCGTTTTTTGGGGATAGGGATTTAGAAGGGGATTGTGTCGCATGTGATCGAATTTTGGCGCATCGGCGCAGGAAGTGACACATGCATGATATCGCACAGTGCATTCTCGTCACACACTCCAGATCGGGGACCACGCTGGATCGGGTAAGTAAATGTGCCCCTGTGTGTCGCAAGAAAACAAATCTCAAAATTTGCAAAATTGGCCTGTGTTCTTGAGGACAAAAAAAAAGAATTTCTTTTAAAAGCTCCCCAACAGCTGGAAGCATGAACATCCTAAGACAGGCCCATGCATGGCTCCCAACCGTTGTCCACATCCATTAGCTTTATCCAACCACATCCAAAACCGGCTTAATTATGTTAGGCTAAGACTATTGGAAATTATTGGGCTGCAAGTAGTCATGTGCCATTGACAGGAGCCACCAACACTGAACCAACTGAGAGGAGATAAGAACAGGCTCTTCAGTTGGACAATAATTTCTTAACCCCACAAACCCCTTCATGGATGGTCTTCATGACCTGTTTCTCATTATGAAACTTTTACTTGAGCTTCAATAACCTATTTCAGAAGACTTTATGAAGTTTTTAGTTTCCACAAGCAGGCGCACTATCTGTTTTACTGCCAATCTTATGACAAAGAATTCAGGACCTCAAGTTTCAGCCGCCACTTACATAAATTACATTAACAACCAGGATAAAGTGAACTATATTCCGTCAGCGTCTTCATCACCATATATTTCCCCGGAGAAGCTTCTAAGTTGACGTTAATTGGGCACGAGAATTAAAAATATTGTTTTATTCCTACACTGCTTTAAAAAAATGCTTACTTCTTAGTCTGGTGTCCTTGTAAGGGAACGGAGGTGTAAGGCTGGCGGATCATGCACGTTCCTCATGATACATACCAATTTTATTAGGGCTTGGAGTTTTGGCCCCAGATTATTCAAAAATGACAAAGTGAACAGGAAATTAATATTTTGGGCTGTGTGTTTTTAATTAGGACAATGTCCAGTGATGTTCTCTAATCCCAATAGTCAACGTTATGTGAAAATTTGGTCCATCCAAGGAGGTTTTATATTATGTTCAAGGCCTATTATTTAGATGGTCTTGATTATTTGTTCTTTCTTTACTTGGGACAGCCCAAAAAATGAGACCAATAAAAGAAAAATTTGTGTTGCCCAGGGTCATAAAACAGTCTTTTTCTTGGAATCCACATCTCTCTTATCCAAGGACTTGGTACAATATGCACATATCAATAAAACACAGCTGCACTACCACCACCAAGAAGACCACATGTTCCATGGTGCCAAAAATGATGTTGGTGCAATTCAATAACAGTTTGATGTCTTTGTGTCCTGAATGCCTCTCACCTGCGGTTTCTAAATAGGGAAACAGATCGGGCAGGGTGGATTTTTCCAAGTCAATCCTACTGCTTTCTGTATAAATGAACACCACAAAAATGTCTGATGGTTATCATCAGAGGTGTGGATTCAGTAACGCAAACCACCGATTCCGACTCCACAGAATCGGTTATCCCCTACCTCCTATTTTTAAAAGCTAAAATTAAACTTTAGCAGGTTCCTTTCAGCCCAATATTCACCTGCTGGTCAGCAAGAGGGGGGTTAAGCTTAGCTCTGTCCAACTGCAAAATAGGAGACAGGCGGCTCCTGCTGCCAGTTGTCTTACAGCCTGAGGACTCATTCTCATGGCCGTGTGCTCACCAAGACCAGCACAGGGCTGGGAGGAGGTGGTAGGAGAGGTAAGTGCTCTTCACCCCTCCTCCCACAGTAGGCAGACAAGTGGCCTGATTAGGTGACAGGGCACACCGTGTGCTCATCGCACCATCAATGGGAGCCATAGAAATGTGTAGGGGCTGTGATCTGGTCCCAAACCCCTCGAACAGATCACGCCCCACATTATGGCCATGTGAGTGCATGCTGACAATGAGACAAAACAGGACAAAAAGACAAATTTGCATATTTTCTTTTTTTTTGTATGTTTCTTCACTAGAATGAAAAAAATTCGGAAAAAAAGGAGAAAAAACTATTCTTACATACGTAAATCTCTACATTGGGGTTCTCAAAGTACAGGCTAGACTCTTGGCTGTTAAAGGATTCTTACATATGAACTAGTTTTCATTACAGTTGAAATCAAAATTTGTCATCTAATGTTACAATACCATAGCAATAAAAACCAGGATAAGACAGGAATGCAGAATATAAACTAAAAGAACTAAAGATCACATTTTTCATGCGTCCAGCTCACCAAAACTAGCATTTTTACTTTTGATCTTGATAACTTCCAGTGATGGCACAGATTGCACAGATTGGACTCTCTCTCCTGCCCTGTTAGTTACACAGCTGTGATTGTTAACCATTTCTTCTCTCTCCCTGGCTGCAGTATGCTATAGTAATATCTTCAAAAATCAAACAGAGTGAGGCGATAATCCTCCCATCCCAGAGCTGTTTAATCAAACACAGGGAGATTATTTATTTTTTTACAAACTTAGCAGACTTGGTGAATAAAGTACCGTATTTTTTGGACTATAAGGTGCAAAAAAAAATCCTTTGATTTTCTCAGAACTCAAAAGGTGCGCCTCATAGTCCAGTGCGTCCTATTTATGAACCGTACTTACAGACAACAGCTGCCTTGAACTGTGCACAGGACTGCCACCTGCTGGTCACTCATCCAAGTTAGGAAAACTCCACATGATGTGATAGGGTTAAAAACAAAGTTGCAATTATTAAAGGGGCAGTCCACTTTCAGCAAATAATGGATTTTGTTTGTGTAATGAAAATGTATACAATTTTTCAATATTCCTTTCTGTATCAATTCCTCTAGGTCTCTGTGTGTTGTCACTCAGCTTCATTGTTTCATATTCCTGTGGATAAAGAAAAAAAAAAAAAAAAAAAAAAAAACACAGTCCATGGTCATGTGATGTCACACAGGTACATGGCTCATTAGTATCACATAGAATAACCAGAGCTGTGTGAACTAATGAGCCGTGCACCTGTGTGACATCACATGACCAGGGATTGGTTTCTATTCACAGGAAGAAAACACTGAAGCTTCCTGGAAAATGACAGCAAGCAGAGATCTAGAAAACAGTAAGGAATTGATACATAAAGTATATTGGAAAATTGTTTTCATTACACAAACCAATTATTTACTATGTAATCCTCACCCTTGCAATTTAATTTGCTGTTTGTTATCAATAAACAGAATTATTAAAAAAAAAACAAAAAAAAAACAACACTTTTTTCAGGTCTTGGAACTATTATTACCAATCTATAGAAGTATAAAATGAAACACAAAGTAAATTGAGAACGGAAGACTACAAGTACAGAACTTTCTACATCCCAAAATATTTATGTATCAAATAGATTTCCTCTGAAATGCAGCTAAACCATAGAAATAATCCCCCTATTAGAGAGATACTCTGCGTGACGTCATCAGCTGCAATCCTTCACAGTGGTATCACAACAATCCCAGAAATAATCACCACAAGATTTTCTGCCTAGTCAACATACGCATCCTATGACACATGGGAAATAGTGCGGTAAGATGCTCTTAGTGTTTGATTACATAAAAGTTTTGTGTTTATCCTGTTTATTAGCTGTTCTTACATACTGTATATCCCTGCAATATAAAAGGGTCACTACAAGTTTTCCCATTACCAGAAAAATAGGCGATAACCTGGAATCATTGGGTGTCTAAGTTTTGGGACCCCCACAGATCACAAGAAAGGGGGTCTTTTGTATGCCAAATGAATAAAGAAGCTGGGAACCCCACTATTTAGCAAGTTTTTAGCGACCAGACAACCCCTTTAAGCCAACAGAAGAAAGCCCTGCATGGCTGGAAGTGCATCTACATCACCGTATGAGGGAAAAGGTTGGACTTTAGTTATCAACAATTCATCAAAATAAAATAATTTATTACAATTTACACTTTATTTTAAAGGATGCAAAAAGTTTGGGGTTGATGGAGATGCAGAAATGTCCTCTTTAAAAGGGGTTTTTCACAATCCGCATATAATTAGCATTGTTTGTGTACTGAAAAGTTATACAATTTTCCAATATACCTTCTGTATCAATTCCACACAGTTTTATTTATCCCCCATTTGCGGTCATGTAACAGGAAGCTTTATTGTTTACTTCCTGTGGATAAACAAAGGTGTCATGTGATGTCACACAGGTGCACAGCTCATTATAACACACACACGGCTCTGATTACACTCTGTTATATATGATGAGCTGTGCACCTGTGTGATGTCACATGACCAGGGACTTTTTTTTTTTATCCACAGGATGGAAACAATAAAGCTTCTTAGAATAACAAATAGCAAAGATTGAAAAAATGTAGAGGAATTGATACAGAAAATATATTGGAAACTGGATATTTTTTCCTTACACAGATAAGCAAGGAATTGCTGAAAACCCTTTAAATGAAATCTACCATTAATCTAACATCAGATTGATTGTAGACTACTAGAACTCAAATATATGATTTAAATCCTGTCGGTGGAACTATTAATTCACAACAGTTGCTAGGGGCAGTGAACAAGTTAGAACCCCACTTGGCTCATTTTTATCAAAATTAGGCCATTCCAGAAAGTTACATTAACAACTCCTTCGAGAAGATTGAAAATGCACATGCGAGTGCTAGTAGTCTACCATTAGTGAATCTGATGGTAGATTTCCTTTAAGGTCTTGAGCTTTAGGTAGGTCATTCTACATTTACACTTATTCACCTATTTATTGATTTTATTTGCCTACTGATATACATACCCACTCACTTGTATGTGTTTGAATATAACATATACACATTATATATATATATTGCGTGTATGCATGCATTTGCGCATAAATGCATGATTGTATGTATGTATATACTAATACTATCACTATATACATTATACCAAATGACACTATTTATTTATGGATGTAATTAAATCACTATTTGTCTATTCTTATGTATTTGGGTATTCCTGATGCATTTCACGACTTTTTAACACCTGCTGTTCACTAACATTTAATAACATCTACTAATTATTTTTATATGTTTTTATTTATGTTTTTATCATGTCTACAGTCCCTGTTGCCTTTGATCTGATGAAGACACCAATACGGTGTTGAAACGCATTGTCACAATATCCATTTTATAAAACTTTGAACTTTTATTCCAATATTGTCTCCAATCTGGATGTAGCGCGTCTCTTAATCCATTTGAAATTTGCTTTCATTCTACACTTACCTATTACATATAACATCCTTACATTTTATTCCTTATGTTACCCACTACATATTTTTCTGCTTGGTGTCTTGTTAATGGACAACTCCCACTAAATGATGAATTCCGTGTCATTGATGAAGTGCTTATAATAACAGAATATTACTAAAGTGTTCCAGCAGCCAGGGTTCTGAAGAACCAAGAAGAATGAGCTGAAGGGAGAGACACCTAATTTATCAAAAATTGCATTTATTTTGCAGTTTGTGCTCCTGTTTAGCAAACCTACAGTATTGTGAGTGAATTTCAATAGACCTAAAAATACAGAAATTTTAACAAGGGCCACAACAATAGCTTTATTCAGCATCAGGGACAAATCAGACTGTATCGTGCGCCAATATAATAAGGTTATGAATCATCAGCACATAATAGGTATTTATACAACTCACCATTTTTTCTTTCCTTAAGAGGAGGCAAATGCTGGACAGACTGCAAGGACAATTCCTCAAAATCATGGGCAACGGCTTCACTTTGTGGGCTCGGAGCCAGGTGGGCTAGAGAGCTAGCTTCATCCTCTGGGGCCTGTCGATGGTCCATGATAACACAAGAAGAAGGAAGAGGAGGAAAAATAGACTTCACGTTTTGCAGGACAAAACTGTAAAAGAAGAAAATGTAGGTAAAGAGATGGGAAGTTACAAGCAACAAAAAGTCTCTTAAGTCAATGTTGGAGCAACAAAGCCTCATATCTACACCTGTTTTTATATGTAAACTTCTGCAACCCCCAACGTAAGGTCAGCTTAATGTTTCCATGGTGGCCCCCCCACCCCCGGACCTTCGGGTTTAGGGGGGCACAAGATGTGAGAGATAGGCCCATGCAACCTCAAACATGGCACAACACAGACCCTGTTACCAGATTCTCATTAGACACAAGCCCAGTGTGTAACTGGATTATATTGGGCCAGAAAACAGCTCAGGTAGTGTACAGCATTAGACCAGGAGGGAGATAAAAGAGCAACCCAGGCCACTAGACAAACAATATACACAAAACGGAAATATATACACAATGTTCAGGCATGCAAATACACATAATACAACAACTCTCAGCAGGTCTGGTGTTACGACTCATGGGAAACAAGTGGGGCAAGCAAGTATAGCATTGTTATAGCACAATGATCAGTGTGATCTAGCCCAGAATAGAACAAAGACCCAGATGCATCACTTTAACAACTTTGTTGGGCACTGCCAGCCTGCCTGCCCTTGGAGGGTCCTAGTCTCCCCTACCCTTGTTAAAGTACTTGAAACTTCCTAAAACTACAAGACATCAGAACTCCTCAAAGGAAGGTACAATACTAATGACATTGGATTCAGCTGGGCCCCCAGCATGTTAGGAGACCAAGCATGGTTTTCATATTACTATGTTTCTATTAGGAGTTCTGCGTATCTCCCCAACCCAGTGTCCAAGGACATACTGGGACCCCGGTGGGTGTTTGTCCCGCTCCCCCGATCTCAGTAACATAACAGATACTCTCTTATAAAATTATGTATAGCAAAGTTCCTTTTAAGTAGGGCGTCTGTGCGTCTTATTAATCTCTGCTTCCAGCAAGTCTGCTGATTGTGAGAAATTTCCTGCTCCGAGCCTTTTAGGCCAGACCACCTGCCAGGCTAGATGTCTTCAGCAAGATGGCAAATAAGACCATATTTCTTGACCTGACATGATGTTATTTTATCATATTCTCCACAGCGTGGCGCTGTGCCTTGTAGACCAAAAAATGAGACCCTTTTTTGTTCCAGTTTGTGAGGATTTCAGGGTTCTGTATATATAATATACTGCAAACAATGTGATATAGAAGCCCTGGAGAAATTTGTGTGTGTGTTGTTAAGAAGCATGGCTGTGAAAAATCGGTTTATGGTGTATTTCTAGATTGTAGTTTCTCCGAGTACACTGGGGACATGCGCTCACACTGCTTTACTCTTAGCTCTCTGCATTAAGCTGCTCCCCAGAATCTATACTCTGAGAGGCATCTGTAGTTTTTAAAGGAAATCTACCATTTGATTTCATGCATTATAAACCAAACATGCCTTGAGAATACTGTAGCTACATTGATGCAGAAACATATCTTGTTTAATCCCTGAGCTGAGTAGTAGAAAAACACATCACACGGAGCTTCCAGAACTGTCCAGAAAGGACTAATCAACCTGAGCTGGATGACTCACACACAGCAACAGGGGGATAGTGCAGCCATTGCTTACTTCTGCCTGTCAGAGTAAGAGGAGAAGCACCAAGTCAGTCACAGAAGCAACAGAGCCTCATTATCATAATTTTATCATTGTTTTGTTTTCAGCAAAACCACTCAGTTCAGGGATTAAACAAGATAAGTTTCTGCATCAGTGTAGCTACAGCATTCTCAAGGTATGTGTGGTTCATAATGCATGAAATCAAATGGTAGATTTCCTTTAACCTGAAAGCTGCTACAGCTTTTACTCAGAGCAGAGGGAAGGAGCTGGGGAGATGCTAAATGCAGAGAACTACAAACACAACAGTATGAAGACATTTTCAAAGTTTCACTGCTATAAAACACACACACAAAAAATGTATGACAAAGCAGCTTCCTGGGGCCACAGTCTAACACTATCCGAAGTATTTGCGCTGATATCTTCTTCTGCGTGTTATTGTTATACTACAAGAGAAATAGAAGTGAATACACTCAGGTCTTCAATATCACAGCATTAAATAGAGTAAGTGCGCACATGCCTTACAGAACTCTAGAGCGGCTTCAATGCTCCGCAGCACAGATGTTCTGATGACTTTAATGAGATTATAATTTAAGCAGTTTAATTGCAGAATATTAAAGGGAATGACTTAAGGAGGACACTGAAAGAAGGATGAAAAAAAGTATAAATCATGAAAAAATAAAATTTGTTTAATCCAGGACCAGGTTTGGAAAATAGTGGAGGAGTAGCACCTGTCCATAGATTGGGGAACATGTATCACTCCTATTGCATTCTTTTTCTTTTTTGGTTGTGCGACTTTTTGCAGTTTGCAACTTTTAAGGCGCAGACTCAAGCAACGTACTAAAGTTAGCTGCCTCGAGGATTTAATGCAGAAGCCGGATTTATTTATTGTAGCCCAGGTGTTTGTTCAACTTGTGAGACAGGCGCAAGAATGGTACAATTTCAGAGCCCCAAAAAAGTCTCATAACAGAGCATGCTAGACCCAAACTTACTTGCGCCGCTAAAAAGTCGCACACAAAAAATTGTCGCAAAAGTGATACTAAACCGGCAACTCATCACATGTATCACAAAGGGGAAAAATGTGAGAGACATTGTAAGGATGAAGTAGGCCGACTTCAGGAAACCTGAACAAGTGGCAGCCGAAAAACTGTGATACATGTACCCCATTGACTCTCCAAAAGGACCATAGCAAGTCACTCTGGTCACGATGGAGTTAAAGAGTGCAGCAAAAAGAGTAGCGGCGGAAATAAAGAGCCAAATCTACAAATTCTTTGAAAAAAAAAATACAAAAAAACATTATCTACAAACATATGAAGAGAGGAGAAGTATTTCCTCTCCAGTAGACGTGCACACACTAAGCTACTTAGGAATTCCTGCGGTGTAGGAGGCAGCCATGCAGCAGACAATTAATACTCTCCTTTGACGTATTATTTTCTACCCTGGCACAAGCGCTTTGATTAGAGGCTTTTATGAACGGTGCTGTGATCAAACCTACGCAGCGCACCACTAACTCCCATAGGACCTGGCACTAACTAGATTTTGGAAAGTAGGGCCAATCCGTGAACCTAGGGCAAGTCATCACACATCTGGCTTAATTGTTATCATTAGGAAAATGACAGCGATCAGAATGTGTACACAACGAAAAAGTACTGGCACTCACAGCACAAGGACTGGTAACGTGTTAACCAAGCCAGAAAAACTGTGTTTTTACCATCAAATTATTAATAAAATCAATAGTGCAGGTGATAATAGTAAACTTTATTATAGAAATCTGTTCTTGTGTCTATTTTCCCTTAGACAATCTACAGGCAGAATTGTACACCACGCACACTTACACACTGGTGTATGTGCCCTGAAATAGGATCTGTTCCTCTAAATCTTTTCAAATTGTGCAAATGAGCCTCAGGGGCTCCTGTCTGCATCACAGAAACAACTTCTTTCTCCATAGTCTTTTAGTTATCTACATCTGTGTTCGTTGTTACTGACCTCCATCTCCTCCCCTCCCCAACCAGGGCACCGGTGACGTCATAAATAGCAACATAGCCAGGAGGGGCTTCAGCGATGAAGAGGCTCATTTAAATAACTTTAAAAGAGGATTTTCTCCAAACGAGGTCATTAGAAGACAAAGGAAGAATGGATCTTGTTTCAGGGGAAACACACCAGCATGTAAGTGTGCATGGTGTACAATTCTGCATCCATGTGGAAGAATGGTAACAAAGGATTTGAAGTAAAATCTAATAAAACAGCAGCTTTATACAATACAAGACTATTGCAAATGATAGCATGTTCACGTTTCATAAAGAGACCAACAATACAAATATTGCGTTTCTGCATTGTTTCTATGGATAATAAAAATCAAGAAAAAAAATAAAATTATATATATTAATATCTATACCG
The DNA here is from genome assembly GCA_019512145.1 of Engystomops pustulosus. Lineage (NCBI taxonomy): Eukaryota > Metazoa > Chordata > Amphibia > Anura > Leptodactylidae > Engystomops > Engystomops pustulosus. The sequence continues at coordinate 24,815,760 of CM033648.1, read as the reverse complement.
TTTTGATATTTTTTATCCAAAAATTGACTTAGAATTCTGTTGTGTATGTTAAAAAATTTTTTTTTCTTTATTTAACAACTTTTTGTGGATGTAGTACTAAACAACCCGTGGAGACAAGCAGCTCGGTCTTGGACTACAAAGGGGAAAGTGTATACAATATGCACAACACTGTTTACATGCTGGACGGTATCTTGTGGTCTGTTCCACGAGCCACCGATGAAAGATACAATACATAGTCAAGTCAAAACTACAACCCCCCCCCCTTTTAGCTTTACTAAATAGGTTACCATGTGTGCAGTGAATAAATGCCAACATAAATACAAGCAGTTTCTATAGCTCTCAGGCATGTATGTCTTGTGTTTCGTAAGGAAATCTGAGGAAACGTACAAAATGTTCTTCTCTGATGTAGCACGCGAGAACAAAAAGCTGGTGCCATAGTATCCGCACCCCCCCCCCCCCTCCTGTATTGTGAACACACACCGCTCATTCCAAGCTAATCTGCTAGAAGGGCTTGGAGGACGGCTCATATTAATATACCAACAAGCGTGCCCGCAGAGAGCAGTGCCCATGATGCAATACACCATTTTCCATAATATCCAAGTACTCTCAAAGGAAGACAGATACTCAAGTAGCTCAGCATTCGGTACAGGAGTAGTATCATTGAGAACTTCAGCTGGCTGGTGTTCTTGATACAAGAGCGAGCTTGAGGATTAGGACAAGGCAGTAAAGTAAATGTGTGTTTAGTGAACAATGAGGATCCATAAATCTATAGAAACAATGCAAATACATATAGTAACACTCCTTAAAGTGTTTTTTTTTCTAGGACAAACATATTGATAGCCTATTGATGATCTGGTCAAGGCGGATACAACCAGATGGAGTACAAAGAGTTGGTCAAACAAGAGCATATTAAAGTCTAAGGTCCAGGTATCCAGGACTTTAGACTGTATTTACAGTGAATAGCTTTTGTCTCATATATTTTATCAGGCTATATGCTCTGATATCGCTCTGCAAAAATGAGTAACCGCGACGTGTGCTCATTAGTTTAATTACTGACATTTAAATGGGCTTTAACCATTAGATTTATAGCGTTTAATGGGTTTAATTTAATATATGACAATCTCAACGAGCTAAAACTAATTGTATTCTATTACATATAATCTCAAGAGCCTACCCAGCCGTCAGAAAAGATGATGTCCTTGCACTGGTTTTATTAAGATGGACTTCAGATTTAATGAAGCTATATGGGGACCAAGATCTGTCAGATGAAGGGTGATCGTACAGTAGATAAAACTTTCTTGTGGAGGCCAAGGATCAGGCATGCTAGGAGCAATATTTCCCACTGTATAACTACGCTGCTGAAAGGAAAGTCTGGCAGGTTATTTTTATTTATTTATAGAAAAGAAACATCGGTCCCTACTTCCTGATGCACAGGAAATGAGCTCTCATCCAATCACTGACAGCGTTGACCTTCTTCAGCTTGTGTTTGGCTGTAGGACAAGACAAGGTACGGAAGCAGCGCTCAGGGGACATGGAAAGCATCAGAAAGCAGTCATTAGATTGGATGTGGAATATTGTTTATTTGCGCTTTATGCCACTAAATTGGGATAGACAGAGAAGAAGAGTGCTCTGGCACTACACGATTCAGCAGTAAACAAAAAAAAAACGTTCTTCTCTATTGATATAGGAATAAAACTTACACCTATTGCGTGGGAGATTTATCATAAGCCGGTGCTCGTGTGTATAATAGCAGCCACGTCAACCCCTGTCCCACTGAATACATCAAGAGGATTAGGACTCTTGATTTATCGGACGGGCGGCCATAAGTTCTCAGTTTTTTTTCTTTAGAAAGTGTGGAGTCAGGAATGCCCCGTTTCGGGCCACTCCGCCGGCGGCCACACCTTCCATGCACACATGGTGTGGGGGTGGCCTAGATGCAAATATAATCGCAATTTCTTTCAGTGCCCAAAAAAAAATTGCAATTATTTCAGCGCTTCTATGCGAGAAAGTGGCTCATAAGCGCTGATAAATCGCCCCCTGTGTCAGGAAACACATACATATACAAAATAGATGGACACGTTTCGACAAATCTGTCTTTTCCAATGGTCAGCTGACCATTCATGTGCACGACTCAGAGGTATAATGTTAAAATATGAAACTGGCTGGAATTGGGATAGAGCTTTATTTTTAGCATTTAAAAAAAAATTAAAAAATTGAGCTAGGTTGATACAATCCAAATAATTTCTATTTATACTGTAATATGCTGCAACATAGCAAAATTCTTGCACAAATTTGTGCTAAAGCTGTATTCAGAGCGACTTATTTTTTGATGATGTGACCAACATAATCAGAACAAAGCCCCAGCCAAATCACTTTTTATATCTCCAGTAGTGTCTCTGATAAAGGACACATTTTTATAGTAATCATTTAGTTTATTTTTATTTTTTCAATATATTTTTAAAAAAATCTTTAACATTTGCACCGATTTTGGTAATCTTTTTAGTTTTTAACGTATCCCATAATATATAAAGTATATAAATATAATTTGACATAGAATTTTATGTCACCCCTTATGATAAGTTTGGCAAGCATCCGTTATTCACGTGACTTTTTAAAACAAAACAAAAAAAAAGTAATGCAGCAATCATCAGAAAAACATGTGCATAGCGGATACTTGCCAAACTGAACATAATGGGGCACATTTACTAAGGGTTGTTCACTGCACTTTTGTCGGACTCTGCACCTTCTTCTAGGCTAAAACGGCTTGCACAGTGTCTGCGCTGCGATTGTGTCGCACGTGACCCTTTTGTGGTGTTGCTGCACAGGCCTCCATGCGCCACAAATTAGGGGACGTGCCGTCGGACAGTCCGACTGATTCGGACTGAGCGCCATATTTAACTTTCAAATTGTTTTGCACGCCCTATATTAAAGATGCACCACAAAATAGATGGTGAACTCTGTTGGGCGAGTGCGCAGAAGAGTCAGATTCATGATTTCTGGCGCACAATCTTAGTGAGTCGCTGCATGTTGCATTACAGACGGACAATGCACTTTTAAAGGGGTTATGCCACGAAACAATTGACTACAAAAAGCTGTCAAAGAGGTTAAAATATTTCAAAAATCTATTTGTATTGGTTACCTGGAATCAAAGATACCTTTCTATTTGTTATTATGGTGCTTGTTCAGCCTCTATTCTGCTCCACACAGAAGCAGATGTGGGAGGGGCCAGGCCAGGCCAGGCACATGCACAGCACTGACAGCGGCAGTTATTGCACACCTCAGTGCTCAGCCTTCAGAGTCTCCTTCCACCTGCTGTGCTCAAATAGTCCCTGCATTTACTGATCCAATAGAAGTCCAATAGAAATGTGTCATACGCCCCATGTTAAAAGTGCACCAAAAAAAAGTTGGTGCAGTCTGTCAAAGCAGTGCAGGGGGCACCAGATTCATGAAGAATGTGCGCCAGAAATCCTGAATCTGGCGCCCCCTGCACACTACACTGCACATAGTACACATGTGCTATGTATTCTCACAGCATCAGGGTCGGTCAGGCTTACATGCATGGCGGAAGTCTAGGTGGGTGCAGGGGAGGCAAACCCCATGTGTATCATCACTCCAAAGTGACACTTACCCCTTAGGAAATCACTTAGAAGTGAGGATACACATGGAGTTTGCCGTCCCTGCATTTTTCTAGACCTCCGACATATTTACACTTTACTGTCCACGTGACCTAACATGATGCTGGGAGAATACATTGTTTTGCTCTACTTGTATGCACTGATTGTACAAAATTAGGTGCATTAACATGGACCTTTTCAGTTGTTTTTATGACTTTTACTAATAAACTTTTGTATTTTTGTATGTTACTTTGGGGCCGTTAATTGCATCTCTTACTGTGTATTTTGTAGGGAATTGCAACTAAATCACTAGATAGATATGAGATAGATAGATATGGGATGGATGGATAGATAGATATGGGATGGATGGATAGATAGATATGGGATGGATGGAAAGATAGATAGATAGATAGATATTAGACAGATATGGCATGGATGGATAGATAGATAGATAGATGACAGGTGATAGATAATAGGACTTGGATAGATAAATAGGTGACAGCTTCTCACATGTAACTGATCTTTAGCTACTTCCCTGCTAGTCAGGCCACTTTGCAGGACAGCAGGGTAGCATGGAGGGACAGTGAATGGTGGAGAGTACAGGAGGAGGAGGGCATCAGGAGAGGTCAGAGCTCAGCCTGTTACTTGTGTTATCTCTGCAGCCTCCTGTGTGACCTGACTAATGGTGGAGGGAGGAAAGGGCTGATACATTGCTATGATCCATGTTAGGGGAGGACTCCTCTGTGCAGCAGATAGTCATGTCTGGCTGCATTTACCTTGTATCTGTTGCTGTAGGCTCCTGTGTGACCTGACTAATGGTGGAGGGAGGAGAGGGCTGCTACATTGCTGTGATCCATGCTAGGGGAGGACTCCTCTGTGCAGCAGATAGTCATGTCTGGCTGCAGTTACCTTGTATCTGCTGCTGGAAGCTCCTGTGGAGCTGGTGAGCAGTGGCCATCACAGCACAATCTCTGCCCCTCCTCTCTCTCACTTCCTATTGGCTGCAGTGTGTCAGCTGATCTCTCAGTGTGGAGAGGAGCTGTGTGGAGTGATCTGTAGTGCAGAGCAGCTGGGGGAATATTTGTGCGCAGACTCGGCCAGATCAGCTGTAGCTCAGGTCGGGACACAGCTACCACCAGGGGGGCGCCAGCAACCACGACAAAAGGAGTCATCTCAGTAACCCTGCAGATTTTGTAATAAGTGTAAATGGTGAAAGTACTTGTCACAATGCATTGAAACCAATTACAGCCATTTGCTATGGTGACACAACCCCTTTAATGGCTTCGTAAGTGAATGTGCCCCAATGGAAGACATAAAATTTACAGTGATGTCAATGGAATTTCTAATTGATACGTTAAACCTTAATCTTTACGGAGGCAAGACTCGAGGTTTTAAAAGGTAGTATGACCTTAGCCGAGGACTCCTCCACATGGCACCAGCTATTTGTTATAAATTTGTTATTCCCCTTTTTACTGTAAATATCTCAGACACCAATGAGATCACATTTCAACATTTCATTCCATCAACACAGAACTAATTTCAGAAGAAAGCGCATTCAGTAGACATTTGCTTCCCCGAAACCCACCCTATAGCATTCTCATTCTTTAAATATTTTATAATCCAATGCCTGGTCATCTGTGTTTCTGGGCAGCTGGCCACTGCTCAAGACTGGCATATGTTTTTCAGAAGAAGAAAAATATAACAGAACATTTGGCAAGACCCTGGCTTTGGAGCGTTTCCTTCCCCAGGACAAACTTTCAAACAATATTTTGGAAAGAAGTGATTTCTGCTCTGTTCCTTTCTTATCTAAATAAAAAAGGAACAATGCAATAAGTCATGGCTAACACATAGGAATGACGTGTATATAGGTCAGAGTAGATCAAGCAACCCCGATACTCCCTCTTTTACCAGTGTCTAATGACCAAGCTCTTAGGTCACAAATGCATGGACATACTCCCTCTACTGGTGCCATTGTGGAGCTTCTTCTTAAAGGGTCAAAAAAACACAGGAAAGGGCGTATCCGGACTGAAAGCCGAATCCCAGGGAAGTTATGGGTTGGGAGAGAGAAATTATTTTTGCATGTAATTAAATTCATTTTCAATGGTAACTAACCTTGTAACAAAATTTGCGTAATTCAGTTAAACAACTGACCCCAAGAAACATTCGAAAATAAAATCGGCAAATAAGATTTCCATAGTTGGATAAGGAAAACTTGTGCCTCAGTGCTAGCTTGAAAGGCAGCTCCCTAACGTCAATGCATGACTTACAAGACGCCTTGTGATGTGGGATAATAGCCAAAGCCGTATTTCTTTTTCCTAAATAAATCAGAATTGTAACAGCACTGTATCCATGATTTTGCATCTCATCAGCACAATATAGAGAATTGGTTTGTCATGGTATGGTAAGGTTCCAAAGAGACACCAGTCCAACGTATAATATTAAACAAATTTTTCCCATAATCTGTGATATTTTTGTTTTCAAGAAAGGCATACAGGCTCCTCTTAATCATGTACATAGTCCATAGTCTCGCTGCTCTTACAGTAAAGAATCCCTGCCTATAGTGATGGTAGATCCGCCTCTTCACTAGGGGTAGAGTTTGGCCTTTGTCTCTGGCGATGGTGGAACCGCCTCTGTTCAAGGTCAGATAATGCCCCCTCTTGTCCTGGTACTAGATCCTTGTACTTCAGGTGTAGGCCAAAGATGCAGGTCAGGGAGGAAACGAAACTCCTTACAGGAAACAATGTACAGGCAGTCCTTGGCTTACATACAAGATAGGTTCTATAGGTTCATTCTTAAGTTGAATTTGTAAGTCGGAACTGTATATTTTATCATAGTAACCCCCAGTCAAATTTTTTTTGGTCTCTGAAATAATTGGATTCTAAAAATGTTGGATTGTCATAAGAACCAGGATAAGCAATAAAGCTTCACTACAGACACCTTTAATAACTGTTATAGCGGTGTATTGTGGCCTGTGGCTAAAGTACAGTAAATAACCAACATCCAGAGGTCTGTTTGTAACTAGGGGTCATCTGTAAAGTTGGATGTTCTTAAGTAGGGGACCACCTGTAATATGTTTTATCAGAGCAAAGTGCTCTGTAGTCCATTACTGTCCTCCTTCCTTCCCAATATTCAATAACATTCTTATAAATCATGTAGGGCTACATTCACATTGACGTGTGCCTGCTGTATCATAGTTCGGCGGGCACACGTCGGCACCTGCTCACCCCCCGCCCCTCTCCATAGAGAAACATGGGCCACGGCGCCTTATTCTAGGGAAAGAGAGGACATGTACTATCTTTCCCCGGCTACAGAACGGTACCACTCCCATACGGCGCCGTGTGCCCATTGCTGTCTATGGGGGATGTATATATGCCGTATATATGTCGGACGAATATACATCCCCCATACGGCAGTGTAAATGCAGCCTTACTGTAGTTCCCGGACTGGTAACGTGTTAACCAAGCCAGAAAAACTGTGTTTTTACCATAAAATTATTAATAAAATCAATAGTGCAGATGATAATAGTAAACTTTATTATAGAAATCTGTTCTTGTGTCTATTTTACCAGGCAGAATTGTACACCACGCACACTTACACGCTAGTGTATGTCCCCTGAAATAGGATCTGTTCTTCTAAATCTTAAAATTGTGCAAATGAGCCTCAGGGGCTCCTGTCTGCATCACAGAAACTACTGCTTTCTCCATAGTCTTCTAGTTATCCACATCTCTGTTCGTTGTTACTGACCGCCATCTCCTCCCCTCCCCAACCAGAGCGCCTGTGACATCATAAATAGCAGCATAAATAGCAGACAACAGACATCAGTGATGAAGAGGCTCATTTAAATAACTGAAAAACATGATTTTCTCCAAACAAGGTCATTAGAAGACAAAGGAAGAATGGATCTTGTTTCAGGGGTAACACACCAGCATGTAAGTGTGCATGGTGTACAATTCTGCATCCATGTGGTAGATTTCCTTTAAAGATGCTAATTATTCATCTTGTCCCCGCGTTCCATGCTGCTAATTTTAAGTATTTTTCCAAGCGATTGGGATTGGGATGAAGAGGAGCTTAGATTTTGTTTAACTTACTGGCAGCTTTCCTTTATTCAGTGATGTCACCCCTGTTCCCCCTCCCCTCTCCTCCCCCTGCTCATGTCTGTGTGAAATGTATAGTAAAGCATGGCTAGTGTGTGCTGCATCTGCTGACATTCTCTCCCTCCTAATACACATGTGTGAGACAGGCATCAGCTACACAAGTACCTGAAATGTTCTGCTATAACATGGCTGCATCCTGGAGCAGTTGAAAACACACAGGCTGAAGGGCGAGCCAGCACCCGCAGTGTCACACCATTATACAGGCTGTGAGTCATGTGTATAGGAGTATCTCATACACATACAGGCCACAGAGGTCTCCAGCACCAGGAAGTACATACAATAGCCAGCACCAGGAGTATCACATCAGTATACAGGCTGTCAGTCAAGCACTGGGGGTGTGGCTGTGCCTCCCACTCATGAATAAGCTGGACTGCTGAATATGATAATGATTCATTGGTCTTCACTCAGGTCATTTGCATACAGCTTTTGTACCTGAATGTTTAAGTTTACAGGCATGTAGAGGGACAATGAACTTATAAGGGCAATGCTTTTTAATGGCAGTAGATGGCGAATGTTTATTGAAAAACTGAATATACGCAGTTGAGGGGGGTTAATTGCCACTGACGGGCTCTTTAATCTTTAGATTGCATTTTTGTTTTAGTATAATTTCTGAAATGTCTGGATAATTTATTTTGATGTCACGCGGCTTACAAAAAGAATATCGCTTTTCCGGATTTTCAGAATTGACTATTTTGGGGATAAATACAGTTTTGAATGAAATTTTACATATTTAGCATCAAAACCCCCTATATAACCAACCCATTTTCAAATCTGCACCCCTCAAGCTATCAGAAACCGCTTTTACGAAGATTGTTAACCCCTTGAGATCTTCATAGTAATTGAATCAAAATGGAGGTGAAATTTAGAATGGTCAAATTGTTCCCTTATACATTCATTTAGCACTAAAATTTACACATTTCCAAAATATAAAAAGAGAAAACCCACCATACAATTTGTTCTACAATTTCTCCTGAGTACAAAGACCCCCCACATGTGGCCATTACTTGTGTTATGGGGGCACAGCGAGGCGCAGAAGGGAAGGAGGGCGCTGCAGCTGCCAGGATTTTAGTTTCCTCATTGGCCCCTTTTGAAGGCTATAAAATTTTCGCTTTTTCGTTATTTGGGCCATGTGATGCCATTTTTTTGCGCGATGAGATGCTTTTCCCATTGTTACCATTTTGGGGTTAGTATCACCTATTGTTGAAAATTTTGGAACTTATTTTGAGGGCAGGAGTAGAAAAGCATCAATTCTGTACTGGATTTTTTACTCTTTTTTTTTTTGGTGTTCACCGTATAGACTAATAATCATGTTATCTTTATTCTATGGGTCGATACGATTACTGGGATACTAGACATGAATATATTTTCTTACGTTTTACTAAATTTGTCAAACAAAACCCTAATGTGGGGAAAAATCTATCATTTATGTATTGCCGTCTTCCAAGTGGCATAACATTGTTACTTTTTTGGCTACGGAGCTGGTTGATGGCTTATTTTTTGCGGGACATGTTGTACTTTGCACCAGTATCATGTCGGAGTACACATGGTTTTTTTATCACATTTTATAGCATTTTTTGTGGGATTGAATAGCTAAAAATCATAATTTTTGGAAGGTTTATAGCAGTTTTTTTTTACGGCGTTTATTGTGGGGGTTCAATAATGATTTACTTGTATTCTACGGGTTGTTACGGACGCGGTGATACTATATATGTGGGGTTTTTGTTATGATTTAGACTTTTTTGGGGTTATATGTCTCTTTATATGTTATGGGGCTTATGGGCATTTTTATTGATTTATTACTTTATTTTTTATTGAATAACATTTTTTTTTTTACTTTTTCACTTTTTCCACCATGGGAAATGACCAAGCAATCATGTGATTGCTTGTTCATGATAATACTCTGCAATAATCATGTATTGCAGAGTATTATCAGTGTCAGCCTATGCACTTGCATAGGCTGGCACTATGCCAGTAAGATGACGTCACAGACGCCATCTTACTGGCAGTGCCTGCAGGCTGTGCTGGGGACCAGATCGGACCACAGCACATCCATAGCAGCGATCGGTGCCCCCCGAAAACGGTTCGGGGGGGCCGATCGTGGGGGAAAGACACCCCAGAGACATGTTAGATGCCGCGGTCGTGCTGATCGCGGCATTTAACGGGTTACACACCCGCGATCGGAGCCGACTCCGACCGCGGGTGTTACACTGGGGTGCCGGCTATTAGTTACAGCCGCACCCCGTGTTTCCCGATGCCGGTTCGGCTCTGATCCAGAGCCGAGCCGGCATAAGCGCCGTGGCGGATATATCCGCCACTGAGCGCTAAGTCACTGCGCTCCGTGGCGGATATATCCGCCACGGAGCGTGAAGGGGTTAAAAACTGGACCCCCATTGTTAGCGTTGGTAGTGGTTCCAAGTGGTTGTACACCAATCAATCAGGTTATTAACGTCTATCCTTTGGATAGGGAATAATAATCAAACTTTAAAGATGCTATTCACAAAAAAAAAACATTGGCTAGTTGCTTATAGACATATAGATAGATATAGTGGTAAAAAAATCATACAATGACATTGTCTTGAAAAGCCTACTGTCTACACACATATTGGAAAATGTTCAGCCAACAATTATTAGTGAATTGATGTTTGGTGCATATATATATATATATATATATATATATATATATATATATATACAT
>CM033648.1:24735659-24786336 GCA_019512145.1 Engystomops pustulosus | reverse complement strand
TAACTCAAGTTCTGAATGAAAAGTGACATGAACAAACTTACCAGGTGTCTACACTACATCACTATCCTCCACAGGCTGCCACTATGGGCAGGTCCCTTCAATATTACTAGTACCTTTGCCTTAAAGAGGACTAAAGTAAGCCGCTCCTAGTGCTTGATCAAATGCTGCAGTGTAACAGTGATAGCGTTACTGGAAACCTACAGTGATTACAGTGTAATCATCGGACAGCTTGCAAAGCTGTCCAACGTATTCATGAGGGGGCGGTCCGAGGCGCTGCCTCTTCCCCGGACCGCCCCGCTATCTCCATAGGCCGGCAGTGACTGCCGCGCGCTAGGCGGCAGTCACCGCCCCTAGCCACGCCACAACCCCACCCCCTCATGAATACATCAGACAGCTTTGCAAGGTTTCCGGTAACGCTATCACTGTAACACTGCGGTGTTTGATCAAGCACTACGAGCTGCTTACTTTAGTAAGCAGCTCCTAATGCCGATAAATTGGGTGACAGGTCCTCTTTAAGGCAGGGACTGCGAGTCCAAAGCCAAGTTCACACCTGTATTCAGCCACTTCAATTAGCACAGCTATCTATTGGGAAAGAAGGATGAATGGACAACCTTCCTTCACCTTCTATTTTTAGTTTCCGTTATGCTCTCCTAAAACTAACAGTAAATCAGAAAGCCCAGACTCAGGTGCGAACTGGGCCTTACTTTTGGAAGCTACTTCATATGCAGTTGGCTTGGAATAGGAGGCCAGATTTCCATTGGGTGGCGAGGGGCAAGAATGTACTCCCTGGAGTACAAAAGATCAGAATGCTTAAATTCAACATGTCCAACTTTCAGGGAAGAGTTATATGGTCATCTGAGACAAGTCAGTCAGTTAGCTCAACAGAAATCATGTGTTACAGCCTTTCTTAGGCCCGTTCCACACTTGCGAGTGTGATGCGATGAACTCGCATCAAAGTCACAACGCATGCGACTGGGATCTACCGGCGATCCGGGCAGCATGCGTTGCGAGTGTGATGTGAGTTCATCGCATCACACTCGCAAGTGTGGAACGGGCCTTACTCCTCCATCTAAGGCCACATTTAAGTCCTATATGCACAGACATAAGATCTGCCCACACAAGTGAAAATCAATGATGCCGCAAGTTGATCAGCACTTCCACGTTAGGACTGTGGAAATGCAATCTGCTGCCGACAAGTCATCTCAAGCAATAATGGAGAACGCACGTTCTGATGAATCATTGTTTAGCCATCATCACCATGTGGTACATGAATCTTTACTCCGCTCTGACAACAGTGAATCAGTTATTAGAAGATTTGCACTAGTGATACTGATGCTCCATACTCTAGAAAGGTCATTCCTATTAGAAGGATGGGTCTCCCACAATTTCATAGTGAGGAACTAGAGGAAGAGCGGATGAGAGGAGGTCCCAAGTGTTGGATCTCCACCGATCAGATATTTAGAGGGTGCTTTTACTCTTCAAGGATCGCATCTCTATCCAAATTTCTGTTCCATTGAACAGTGGCAGATCTACCATATGGTGGAAAACCCATAGATCAAAATAAACTTGCTGGGTTTCTGTTTGGGGATTATTTTGTTGGATAAAAAAAAAGTTAGACTCCATGCACACATCCACAAAACCGGCAGCTAGCTCACGGCTGCCGTATACATGCATTGCATGCGGGCACGGTGAGCACATTTTTTGTCTCACTGCACCATGTCTGAGCCGGGTGGCCGAGCTGCGAAAACACAGAGTATGTCCTATACCTGCCCAGATAATGACGTGGCCACTGGGCTTCCCTGGCCTGGTTCACTGGTGCGTACGTGTGCATGAGGCCTTAGGCCGTTTGTGAGAAACTCTGCACTTGAGGGCCTAATGATATTGAGATAGCCTAAGGGCATGTGATCACGGAACGTGAAGAGTGTTGTCCACACTGCCAGGGTGCATTATATTGATATAGGATCAGTAGTCCCTGCTTACCAGATATTCAGAAGAGCCAACAAAGTAATGGTTATAGTGTCGGCTCCGTGCATCATATATCAATCCCTGGCAAGGAGCTTTGAACCGGAAATGTGGTCAGTCTCTGACAATGCACTCTTCACGTTCCCTGATCACGACTAGTTTGTGGGAGCCCTAACTCATATACTACATTTGCACAAATCTTGTAAACCACACAAAGACGACTCTGCACCCAGCAAAAATAATTTGTTCATTTGCCATTTTCTATAGCTCTATTTTAACAAACTAATGAATATTTTCAGAATAATCCACCAGACATCTTCCACTTTGTATGTCTTATAAATTTCAATTACTGCCTTGAGAAAATGTAAAAATCGACCACCAACTCCTTCAAAGAGAAAAGGGCCAAACGCTATAATTACACAGCCCCCACAGCCGGGAGGCAGATGTACACATCAAATACAACCTATCCCACTCCTGATAATTTCGCTATATTTGGGTCCTGTGGATTGACCCTAATCAGGAATAGACCAGTTCCAGAACGGTCTTCGGTTATATACTGTCAATGCTATAACCCCTGCAACATCTGGTCAGGTACTGTATACGATTATAAAACGCCTGGATCCATGTGAGACTTGCTAGTTTAGTGCAGACAGAAGTACAGACATTGGTCAGTCTGGGCAGCAGTCTGTCGGCAAAATTTCCAATTATGGCCATTTACAAAATTGGTTACAGTGTCAGATCGTGCACATCCATAACTTTTCTTATCATACTAGAGGTACACGCTAAACCGTTGGGTTGTCAGATTGTCTAAAACAATGAAGAAAGGGTAAAAGTCAGACACTCCTAGAAGTACACGCTCTCTTTTATGGCAGTGACGATCAAATATGTTAAATTCTAAAAATGTGATGTCAATTCTTTGATGTGAATGACCAGACACTATGATAACAGCAGTGTTTGATCTTACAGTTCCATTACTGTATGAAAGGAAGCTATGCCACAGAGCAGAGACCAATCTTCTTTTTACTTATTAAATCCAGATATCACTTTTTACAGCAATTTCATGACTATAAGCAGCAATAGTCTGGAGCCAACTCAATGTAGTCTGTAGAGAACTTTTACACATGCTGTGTCCATTTAGGGGGTGAAAATTATCTGTGAGGCACACTGACAGATCCTGTCTCGTGATGGTGGGGGACATGTCTAGAAGCCCCATAGACGCTGTGGTTTGATTGCAGCGCCTATAGGGTTCAACAGGCAGGATTGAGGCTATTGCGATCCCAGCTATCACCTCGGGAGCCCGGCTGTCACTGTTGTCAACGGTGGCAGAAGTTGGGGACATAAATGCATGTCCAGGAACAGGCATCACCCGCCAACCTGGACATACATTTACATCCAAGGACGGTAAGGGGCTAAAGGGAACCCATCACAACATTTTATACAAATACAAGTTCCTATAGAGCCCTTTTTCAGCAGCGAATCAGAGGGGATGTGTTCTCCCGTCTTCACCCCCATGCCGCCTCCTCACTATTCACCAATTCATGTCATGTGACCAGGGTGATGTCATCCAAGGTGAAATCAATGCATGCCTCCATGGAATTCTACTCCTCCCCATCCACCATGGAGGCATGTTGTGATTTCATGTGATCAGATACATACATAGGGTAAATTTTGCAAGTGTTAGTGGGTAAATGATCTTGGATAACATCATCCTGGTCATAGGACATGAAGCGCTGAATGGTGAGGAGGTGCATAGGGAAGAGTAGCAATGAGTGAGGATGGGAAGGCTGCTGAGCAGGACATTCCCCCCTCCCCCTAAATCCCCTCTGGAATCTGGATGTATGCCAGATAAGATAATAAAGTTGATTTCCAGAGAAACAATTTTTCAGCTAAAAGTAGGGTGGCATTTAGTTAGTATGGCTCTATGGGAACCTGTCACTAGCTGTATTTGTGAAAAATGTGGTGGCACTACATTTGAGGATAAGGAATAGTGAAATCCAGGATGCCAATTATTATTTTTTACCCAAGCCTACTCTGTCAAGGGCAATTCAGGGCACCATACTCATAAGGTGGTTGCAGGTCTTGACACAATTTGTCCGTTATTCATTTAGAGGGTAAAGGATACCTTTAAAATAACATCATAATATTTTGGTCATCAATCGAATTGAAAGGTGGGTCAATACAGTGTTCCATAATGACCAATTCGCAGGGTGAAGGCTTCTTTAAGCATTATTAGCATATAAAGACATCACTTATCTTCTCAAGATCCAGGAGAGACATTTCACAAGCAATTAAAAAGGTAACCTCATTATAGATAATATATGCATTTCAAATTGATTACTGGAGACTGAACATTTTAGTAAAAGGTTCATTTTATTCCTCATTAAGCTTAAGATTCTACTAAAACATTGAAATATTGGCAATTAGACCTGGCAAGGTTTGAAAGAAGTTCTACAAATGTAAACTGAAATATGCGTGCAAAACGGATTCCTGCAGGAACAAAATGTACCGTTTAGGCGGATTTATTTATTTTTTCAGATGAAAGGTTTGCTAAAAAGAACAACTTTGTTAACAGTTACCGGCGATGAACAATGAACGTGTGTGGCAAAAGGTAAGAACTGAATTCTGGATTAATGTCCCGAATCGCCCTGGGGATGACAACGATGAGGAGAATCCAAATGATCTGTGGTGCTCCCAACGGCTGTGAGTTGAAGCCATCGTAGTACCCCTGCCTTAAAAACGGATGTGCTTGATGTACTGCACATGCACAGTGAAGGCCGAGTGTGCTACGTCTGCTTCACTTAATGACCAAAGGGGTTCGGAGAGCTCCAGACACAAGTAGAAGTGTAGGAATGAGTGAATCATACGGGATTCAATTAGTGGATTTGGATCAAATCGTCTGGATCCAATTTGAATCGTTCCAAACCAATGTCGCCCAAACTGTGCTGGAAATTGTTATATAAGATTTGCCCAAAGGAAATCAGAAAAGATTTGAATTCGATGTCTGAAAAATGCTGAATATATGCCAAAACCAATAGATTTGCTCAGCTCTATATGAGCTCTATGCAAGTGTATGCAAACATGCTGATTTGACACTAAACCACCAGTCCACATGGACCAGGCCCCCCTCCCCCCAACAGAGCTTGTCCGTTTTTGATCCGCATATCTTATCATAGAAAGTCGTACACCTAGACCCCCCAACAACCTATTTCAGGCTGCCTCCAGTACCAAAACTTAAAATGAGGAAGAAGTTAGAATCGGAAGCCTAAGTCTTCTAATTAGCAGTGGCATCAAAAAGTACTGCATTTCTGCTCATCCTTGAGACCTGCAAAGATCTAATAAAAACCAGGAGCTACTCCTGGCCGTCCCCAGCACCATAACATATTAAGGGAACATAGAATACTTTAGGACATTACATTAAAAAATACAGGCATAGGACCTGGAAACCAGTGATGACACACGTACACTAGGTTGGGTTGTGATATTAATACTAAGTTTTCTAGGAATAGCCACCAGTCAAGCAAGTGCTCCCCCAAAAGCTAAAGAAAGTGTCTGGTCAGTGGGCAATATGCATCACATTGGTAATCCCTGTCGCCTTATATTTTATACCACTGGTTCCCTTGGTTGACATCAAACCATGAAGAAATATTTGCACACAGCTTATATTTCTGCCCCCAGTTTATTTTTGAAGCAAAAACAAAAACTTACAAACCTATTAGTTATTTGGCTTTCTATGAAAATGACCAGAATATGCCCATACACCTTCTACAGATATACAAAGTCAATAGCACTTCTTTCCAAGACATATACACATAAATATAAAAGTACAGCCTAAGCACATACTGCATATATTTTATCTATGGCTGAGGTTTAAAACCAGGGGTAACAATCAGACTCTTATCAAATTTATGATCTTTCCTAATATTAGATTAAATATCAAATTGGTAAGGGCCCTAAAATTTGTATCCTGGGATTTAGACAACCTTGTTCTCAGTATAGTAGATGAACCAAATCACTGCAGCTTAGCTGCCATTCAAAGGAGCTGATCTGCAGTAACCTGGTCTGACCACTACACAGAGAACAGAGCTGTCGGCTTCCCGTTTCATTACGTGGTTATCATATAGTGAAGTGTGGAGATGCTGGACCCCTACTCATTCCACATGAAGGGCAAATAAAATGGAAATATTAACAGTATCTTTAGGCCCGAAAACCCCTTTAAATGGGTGCTCAGAGAGAAATCCGTCAGAGAAGGGATCTGAACAAGACATGGTGTAGGTCAACACACAAAAGCTGTAAAAAGATCACAAATCATAAAGAAAAAAATTATCCATGACTTTTAATATTTTCAGTCCAAATTATGTGGAATACAGTACCACCAAGGACAATGTCACAGCTATACAAGCACAACTAAATATTTGGGGCTTGAGTACATCCAGATGTCAGGTCTTTGATGAAGCTGCTCTAAGGACCCATCAAATTCCAATTCACGCTAATAGTCTAATGCTCGAAATTTTGGAATTTGCTCACAGTGTACTCTACTGCTGATTTATTAATATAAGATTTCACCACAAACCTACAAAACTAAATATTCCCACCAAACGCAAACAGGAAAGAAAAAGAATAAAAACATAATACATTTGAAAAACTTTTTGTAGACTTTTTGCAATGGAATTACAGAACTTCATACAAAATCCCAATTATTAGCATTTTTTTTCATATACAATTATAAAAGTAAAAATTCATGAAACATAAACATTGAACTTAATAAAAAAGGAAGACCTGATGCCTACAGGACCGTGTGACTGCTCATGTCTCATCTGCTCACAAAACATGTCTATAGTCTGGTTTCAATGAAGTCTCTAGACTTGTAAGATTTCTTAATATCTGGCATGGAAACCGAGACGCCGTATGAGGAAAAAAAATAATAAAGAGCATGTAATAGATGTCTAGTCTACACTGCCCGCGCCAATAAGACACATGCTGGGTCTAAAAACATGCGTGTCTGACTATGTGTAGGTCATCCATAGATGTTGACAATAATGAACAATGTTGTAAACCAAGTAACAATCTTTTCACAGAACTAGTTTAAATTACTTAAAATAGTCAGAGTTTTTAAATCCGTATTTAAAGAATATACCATTACTTTTTCATTACTCATATCACTTTGTAAAGCTCCCAGATCTAATTCTTTTTTCTATTATATGGCATTCTTCTGTTCTAAAGCTACCTGTCAGAAATCTCCCTCAGCAGCAGAGAAGTGGGTGGAGACTAACCTACAGCAGTGGATGCCATGTGATGCCTCACCTTATAGCGTAGGGACCCACTACAACAAGGTCACCATGAAGTGGCTAGTGGGCTTATGCAATTTGATAAAAATGTAACCAAGAACCTAGAGTTTGTTTTGTAAATGTAGCCTAGCAGCAATAGGATTATAGTATAATGTGTGGATGTGCTGTCCAGTTCTTTTCTCTCCCGATGTCAGACTAAGCTATTCCTTTCTTTTTCTGAGTGGAGTAATTTACATCCTGCCCATAGTTCTTATGGGTGTTCTCATCGAAAGAGCTTAGCTGAAAATCCAATCAGATTCCAACAAATAAATCCACTTGGGTTCTGCATAGTGTATACATACAGATTCTATAAAGTGACTAACCTGGCAGGTTTCATCACATGAAAGAGCATGGTTTAAGAAGCAGAAAACAGAAATGAAATAGTTACATGTAGGGTATAGACTGTGTAAGGTATAATACCTTCCCTGCTGTGATGATAGTGTCCAGTTTGTAGGAGCTGGGGGGTGGAGTGAAAGGCCTATAACAGTGATGCCGAACCTTTTAGAGACCGAGTGCCCAAACTACAACCGAAATCCACTTATTTACCGTGAAGTTCCAACATGGAATTTTAAGCAGTAACTTATTGCTACCTGATCTTCCACATCTTTCAATTGTATCGGCTGTCTGATGCCACCAGTTGAAAGAAGGAGGGCGAATTCAGATTATCATTGTAGCTTCTCTCCAGGGTCTCTCTGTAGAGGAAGAATGGAAGGTCCAGCAGTAGGACCTCCACAGATAATGCAGTTCTGTCAAAACCTTCTCACTTTTCCCCCCAGTTCCAAACAGCCAACAAAGTGTCGAATAGCGTGGAGAGGAGCAACTCTTAATTTGCCTGGGACTGCAGAAAGATTCAGTGTTTGGGGAACTCTGTCCTGGAGTGATAACCTGAGTGCCCATAGAAATAAATCAGCACATTTAAGTATATCCTTGGGGCGCGGTCACACATAGCGCTTGCATTGCGTTTAGAAACGTAATGCAAATGAAATGTGGAGGGGCTCAGCACATGTGTTTCACTGAAATTTTTCTAAAGGCCACGTGTTGACTATAACATGTCCTCTATAAGTGAATGGGTGGGACGTCTATTCTGCTGCATTACCATGTGCTGGGTAAACACTGACCATACTGCTCTATACTATGCTACGATATACTTTATACTACAATAAAGATTATCAATCACCCTAAAGGTGAAGTCATCCTTCAATACAAAAGTGCCCTTTGCCCTCTTAGAAAGTCGCCTTTCACTTTGAAGGCCATTTCTAGAGATGAATTAATTAATCATTAAAAAAAACACCTGTTAGGTCTGAGGGATACCATCTCGGCCTTCGTGTCATAACAAGGCCATCCATCACCAAACATTGTTTTGTAGACGCTTCTCCATGGTGTCCGTTTTCTGAGTTATGGCTTGAGAGCTATTTAATCATTCTTGTTGCATTGTTGGCAGAGATAAGAAGCTTTACCCTGTACTTCACTACACACATGAGCCGCCGCCATACAGAATCACATGGAGAGGAGATCACATGGTCAGAAGCAGAGGAATCATCTGCTTAGGTAAGAACTACGTTTCCTACAGATGACAAGCAATTCACAGGACCGGTATGGAGTCCTTGATACTCCCTACCCAGGCCATGACCAATAGTTCATTTGGTTACGGTGTGCGGCTGAATCAAACTATATTTTTCACACTCCTCTGGTAGCAATTATGGGTAGCACTATCCAGCTGACAGCTTCACATTAAATTAGAATGGGGTCACATGCAGATTTGTTTTCTGCTGAATTTTCTGGACCTCAAAAAAGTTTGCATACATTCGATTGAGGTTTGGCTGCATGAATACAATGTGAGGTCGCATTCACACTTGGCATCTGAATCGCCTCTTGAAATGTTATTTTAACACAACAAGAAGGGACTTGTCTTAATTGCACATGTGTTTCCACTTAAAGGGGTTGGTCACCAAATTGTCCATAAGCCTTTACTTTTCTGCTGTGTGCAGACTCACCTTGATTCTTTGTTTACATGACTGAGCACCAATAAATGGGAGGAGCTGCAGCAGACTATGATTCATCCACCTTCATTTCCTCTTCCAGTCTCAGTCAGTGAGGACATACAGTGAAAAGGGATATACAGTGGGTGAGGCCATGGGGAGTGAGAGAAAGAAAGTTGTTTACATATGTAGAGGGCAGCATGGTGACAACAGGGAAAGGCTGAAGCTTCCAAAGAAGGAAAAGGTACAGGTACATATACATGCAGAGACATGTCTAACAGAACAGAATTATTTAAAAGAGGCCAACCCCTTTAAAATACGCGTGATCAGTAACAAGCACTATGTGGAAACTTCTATTCGACTGAGAATGTGTTTAGACCTAAATGCTTGGAATTGGTAATAAGCATCACATGGTATGCCTTATTAACCAGCAAAACACATGGCCTGGATTAATTCTACACCATGTCCAACATGGAATTGCATTACCATATATCCTGCACCAAAAACCTTGTCATGGCGGGTGGGTGGGCAAGTCACAGTTCCTGGTACTGTTCCAGGGAACTGACTTACAAACCATGATGGATTTTAAATTGTATGCGGAAAATTTAACAAAAGATTTGAGCAAGAAGAAGCACAGGTTGTTCTTTTTGGAAATTTCTTATTCGTTATAAAAGAACACTACTGCCTTTGGTATTAAAAAAAAATAATTGAAACTGCACCACATGCAACAAAAAACCCATATGTGGTTTAATCCGCACCATTTAAAAATGGCTTCTAGATAATGAAACTGGGAAAGAACTCTCCTGCCATATTTGAGAATATCTGCTGCACAATTCCTTCTATAAAAACAAAAAATAATGTGACGGATTGTCCAGACAGACCCTAATACAAGTCAGTCATCTGACAGATCCACAACATCCTAATTATTGCAGATGTGAACAAAACCTTAAAGGGGTTGTTCCAACTTTTATTGCTATTCCCTATTCACAAGAGCAGGGGTCCCATTCCCACTAATGAATGAAGCAGCGGGTCCAGCATGTGTCCTGCCACTCCATACACTACGGGTCTATGGGTGCCAGAAGTTGTGCTTGGCAATTTTTGGGCACTCCCATAGTATTCAATGAGATTCTTTCTTGACCTGCCGCTCCATCAATTAATGAGAGTCATATCATATTGTTACCCTTTGGGTAGGGAACATCAATAGAAGTTGGTACAACACCTTTACAGGAAATTTACCAACAGTGCTTTGTAGAAGTTAAAGGAAATCTACCACCACGGATCTATCTATTAAGGTAGATCGGGTGGTAGGCGCATCTATTGTATGTGAGGAAAGCCCTTATAAGGGATAATCCTCACATCTCCTGTATCTCCTATATATGCAGTAAAGTATTTTTGGAACCATAATCTACATGGGATGCCGGTTACATAATGGTTAGCATGATTTATAGACATGATGTACACAGAAGAAGAACACTATATCTTCGGATGTACCAAGCTGTGAACTGTTTCTACTATTCAAAGACAATTACAGCTTTGTACATTTTTTTTGCAGAACATGTAGCATTGTCACTCAGAACATCCTTTTATTAAAAGCGAGGACACCAGGCCCAATTTTCATGTCTTCTGCCGTTTTCATCAGTTGTCATAGCAACTTGGCCTTACATTATAAAATCGGCAATCATGGGGAGGTGTTGTTTATCTTGTATAATGTATAACACATCCTATGATTTGAAGGGGAAGAAAACATAACCTGGATCTCTCGCAAAGTAAAACTTGCTCAGATTTTTGGCAAGACATAATGATTCACAAAATGTAAGGCTGTACATAGTAATACAATGGTAATACAAGGTTTTTTTTCGGTCATTATTAGTGCATCCCCATTTATCATCTAACATACAACCCAGCCGATGCTATGTAAGGAGCAGGAGTAGACGACCCGATCGGGTTTAGCTCTCATTGTCCTTGAATGCAAGGACAGTGTGAAATCCATAGCGTTGCACCTATCTGTGAGATATCCTATAGATCACCAAGGTGTCATCACATCCAAATCTGCTATATAACCACTGTCAGACCAATTTACGTATATACCAAATCCCAACACATATTCCTAATATTAGTGTATTAGTGTCTTTCAAAATCGATAACCTTTGTTATCTATTTGTTTTTCTACAAATTTTACTTTCCAGTGAGGTTATTTCATATTCCATGCCATATACTGGGAAACTGGAAAGAATTGCATAGGCAATGAAAATATAGAAAAAACACATGGGATATGGGGATACCTAACATGTTTATTTTTTTATTTGTGTTTTTATATATCAGTTCTAGGGAAGGGGGGGTGTCTTCAATATGGCGGTGCCCACACACCGCCGGCAGGTTTGTGGGCAGTACTTAAATGGTTAACACCTGTGGATGTCAGCGGTGGGTGTTTGCTGCATAATGCAGCGAACAATCCCCATGTAGGATGAGGGCTGCTCCATGAGGCTTTTTCGTACTTCCTTAAAGGCTTTTGTTGTACATGTACCGTATATACTGGAGTATAAGCCGACCAGAGTATAAGCCGAGCCCCCTAATTTTACCACCAAAAACTGGGAAAACGTATTGACTCGAGTATAAGCCGAGGGTGGAAAATGCATTGGTCTCAGCCTCCCAGTAGTACATAGCCATCCAGCCCCCAGTAGCACACTCCCTGCCAGCCCCCTTAAGGTATACAGCCAGCCAGCCAGCCCCCTTAAGGTATACAGCCAGCCAGCCAGCCCCCTTAAGGTATACAGCCAGCCAGCCCGCCCCCTTAAGGTATACAGCCAGCCAGCCAGCCCCCTTAAGGTATACAGCCAGCCAGCCAGCCCCCTTAAGGGATACAGCCAGCCAGCCAGCCCCCTTAAGGGATACAGCCAGCCAGCCAGCCCCCTTAAGGTATACAGCCAGCCAGCCAGCCCCCTTAAGGTATACAGCCAGCCAGCCAGCCCCCTTAAGGTATACAGCCAGCCAGCCTGCCCCCTTAAGGTATACAGCCAGCCAGCCTGCCCCCTTAAGGTATACAGCCAGCCTGCCCCCTTAAGGTATACAGCCAGCCTGCCCCCTTAAGGTATACAGCCAGCCTGCCCCCTTAAGGATAACAGCCAGCCAGCCAGCCCCCTTAAGGTATAACAGCCAGCCAGCCAGCCCCCCCTTAAGGTATACAGCCACGCAAGCCAGCCCCCTTAAGGTATACAGCCAGCCAGCCAGCCCCATAGGTATACAGCCACAGCACCCTTAGGTAGCAGCAGCCAGCCCCCTTAAGGATAACAGCCAGCCTGGACACCCCTTAAGGTATACAGCCAGCTGCCCTTAAGGTATACAGCCAGCCTGCCCCCTTAAGGTATACAGCCAGCCTGCCCCCTTAAGGTATACAGCCAGCCTGCCCCCTTAAGGTATACAGCCAGCCTGCCCCCTTAAGGTATACAGCCAGCCTGCCCCCTTAAGGTATACAGCCAAGCCTGCCCCCTTTACTTAGGTATACAGGCCAGCCTGCCCCCTTAAGGTATACAGCCAGCCTGCCCCCTTAAGGTATACAGCCAGCTGCCCCCAGGGAGAAGACCGAAAAGACCAGCCGGGGAATGACAGAAGAGGAGCCGGTCCGAACACTGGGAGCCAAGCGGCGGGACCACGGGTCTCCTGAGGAGGAGTATGGAAGTTTTTTTTTTTTTAATTGACTCGTGTATAAGCCGAGGGGAGGTTTTTCAGCACATTTTGTGTGCTGAAAAACTCGGCTTATACACGAGTATATAAGGTACGTCAAAAAGGCATTAAGGGGTTAGACCATCTTTTCAACAACCTTTCCATAAATTCAATATTACAAGCGAATGCAAGAAACTTTTATTAAGAAAATTGCTTAATTAAGAAACATGCTTCCTTCTCCACTTGGCTCTTCGGTGCCTTAAACTGCTTTTTAACCTGAAATTTCCTTTAAATTCCCACTTGCTAGCAAGGATGACATAAATTCGGCAAAGTTTTGGATTACATAGAAGCTCAAGCTCCGTGCAGAAGGGAGGAGATACGAGAGTTACATGAGCACGGTAAAGATTACACAGCATAGGATGACCAGGACCAGGGTTACCCCCTACATGCATAAACCGGACTACCGATCTATGCAAAGTTTGTTCAAAAGTTAGTTACACTTTAAGGATGACACATCAATTTTTCTAAAGCGAGATGCTCCTCGAAGACAAAATCACTGAGCTTGAAATTGTTATTAATTTGTTGAAATCCAGTACTAGTAATGTCCAAATAATTTCATGTAAAATTCCCACCTTTTGCAGTAACCTGGGCTTGGCTCTTCGCTGCCTTTCACATGCTTATCTGCTGTAACCGGTTTACAATAAAACCTGTAAAATAAAAAAAAAACCTTTAGAAGCGGTTATTATTTGCGCACAATAGTAATTCCATTGCATTCTGTAATAAATTATTAAACAATGTCGCCTACATTCATGGTCTAGCTCAGGGGTGTCAAACTCACTTTTGCAGGGGGTTGGGGGGTTGTGGAGGGGGCACATCAGCCCCCTAGTTGCCTTATTGCTGTATAAATGTATATACATGATCTTTTTTAGTAGTTACATTCAGACAGTGTTGCGATTGCAATCAGCTCTTTTGAGGGTAACCACAAAACTGTACATAGAATTAAATAACAATAACCTGAGACACCGGCATGGCTTGTATGTACCCCACAGAGACAAATAATCAGTGTGCCCCCACAGCAACAGTCACAGTTCCCCCCGAAGCCAAAGTGCTCCCCCCAAAGCCCCCATTAGCCACTGTACTTCCCCAGTGGTCACAGCGCTCCCAGTGCCCTTCCCTCCCGCACGGGTGTAAAAAAAAAATACCCCAAACAATTACTTACCTTTCCCCTCCTCCCCAGAAACCGCAGCAGTCCTCTTCTTTGCTTCAGTGTGCAGCCGCTGAACGCGCCGGCTATGAAATCGGCACACGTGATGCTGTCATTACTCCTGAAGAGTGCAACATAGGAGCAGGGAAACAAGAGCCAGGCTGTATAACACAAAGATCCGGCCAGCGGTCTAGTGCTTGACACCCATGGTCTAGTTGGATTATTCAGTAATGGAAAAAATTACCTACTGCATCTTTACTTTAGTCACAAAACTTTATCCCATTCCTTCCCATGTTACATTATATATGGGATATTCATCCCATTCTAGTGACATAATCTAAAATATCCAAAAATAAGTGGTGCCTTAATTCATCCAGCCTTCCAGAGTGAGTCTATGATAAAGTAAACTATAAGAAGTGTTACTGCTCTTCAGCATGTAGCTACTTCTTTGGCACCAACTTCTGGAGTCATCTGTGCTACAGTAGCTCCTTTGTGCCCCATAAGCCTTGGGCACCTATAACCAATTATTTGCCCTCTGACTTGTTGAGTTCTTCGAAGAAGTACCAACCAAGACCTACTGATTTGGAGATGCTTTAACCCAGCAAAATGTGGTCCTTATCAAAGTTAGGCCTTATACGCAAGAACATAGATTGGGGGTGTGCGCTAGCCAAAGGGTCAATGGCTAACACACATCCCCGTGTATGTCTATCGTTGCATACACTTGGTGATGGGTTTCCACGCCCCTGTGTGTGAGCTGACGGTTAAAGCCGCAAATCTCAGACCACCGGTCTCATGAACACAAATGTTGGCATATCAAGTAAGCAAGCAATAGGCCTCACTCAAGTCTTACGCACAACTTCAAGGAGTGACTTCATCTATTACCCAAAGCTATTATAAGAGGGTATGGCATAGAGACCAGCCCAAAGGTCGGAGACTTATGTATCCAACCTCTTGAAAGATGCGATTATGTGGAAATACTCAGGGTTATCCACTTCTTCTAGAGATGATGAATGTATATCTAAACCTTTCACTATTCCATTAGGTTGACTTTGGGGAAGTACTCAGAAATGTACCCACATCAACACTAACGTTTTTCCACGCTCTGGTAAGTTTATTACCAGCTCAGTGTTAATTCTTGAGGAGGAAAAATAAGCGAAAAAATCCTGTAACGAGAGACTCGTTATGTGTGACAGAAAGAAAATAAACACATTTTAGAATGAATTACAGCCTGTGTCCGCGCCAGTCTAACATCGCTGCCGAATGAATCAGGCCGATTGCCTCAGAGATGCTATAAGAAGATTGTACAATGTCTTTGGGTTAATCACAGTATTGCAAACAACACTCAGACAAGCCAGAATACTTGACAAACAAGTGTCTTACCATTTAAATCCTGGAAATATGTGCAAGTCTGCCAATACTGACGAGTTCTCAGAAGAACAATGGAAATGTTACAAGATGCAAAAACATTTGATAATAATTCATAAATGAGCATGCGTACTGAGTCTTCGATAAAAAGGCACTGTGCTAGCCAATCCATTACTTTTAAAGGAAATCTACCGCCAGGATAAAGGATTGTAAACCAAGCACACTCAAATGTTGGTGTGTGCCCCCTTTTTTGTAGTTTCTAATGCCCTTATTTTTACAAAACAAAGCTTTATGCAAATAAGCATTGAAGGGCTCCATGCTCAATTGACAGCTACGGAGGCCAAAGCTCTTCATCCTCATTTGCATAATTTTTTAAGCCTTGTTTTGTAAAAAATAAGGGTATTAGGAGCTAAGAGCAGATCCTGCTAGAGGGGGACACATCAGCAGGTAAGTGTGTTTGATTTGCAATATTTGATCCTGGTTGTAGAGTTTCTTTAAGAGGTACAGTGGGAAAAACAAATTCACTATGTGGGGCCTGGGGGGAGGGGGTGGAAGAGCATGCCACAAGGACTTTCTCCAACCACTTCAGACCCACAATAAAAAAAAAGGTCCCTGGTGCCATATACAGTCCCTAGGTTGATATAGACCATGGGGCTTATTTACGAAGGGTCCCGCGGCCACATTTTTGACGGGTTTCACAACTTTTCGGGGATCGTGTGGCACGCGATCGGATTTTGGCTGCATCGATGCCAGCTTTCATGTAACAGAAATCGGGGGGCAGGCCGTCGGCCGATTCGGACTAAGTGCGGTATTTAACATTTAAATTGAAGCCGAAGATATCTAGTAGGAGGATCAAAGAGACTACTGGGACGTGGAGTAGCCGCGCCATGTAGCCTCAGCTCCAACTACTTCACAGTAGCCTCTTTAGAACATTTGCATATCAATATTGGGGGGACTAAAGGATAAGCCCTAAAAAGGGCTATCCTTACATCTGCCTACCTTAATAGTTACGACTTTCCTAAAAAACACACACACACTTCATTAAAATAGAAAAAATTTAGAGGAGGTGGTCATGTTTGCTACGACTGTAATTATACCCTGTAATTTGCCTTCAGCCTGGAAGAAACTTGTCAGCAACTTGCAAAAATAGCTTCAAAAAGATAAATTGCCCATTTAAATAGTTTAATGTACACGAGGTCAGAAATCTATATGAAATTGGGGGCTAAAGTTATAAGGTTGTCCTTGCAAAGTAGATGAATTTACAAGATACATGCCATTTTTTTCCACAAGTATAAAATTCCAATTATTATTTGACACCTTTTTTGTTAGAGTCCTCTTTAAGCTTTTATTTTTCACAGAATATCACAATTCAAAACACTTAACAAGTGCAAGGACTAAATTCAATATGTAGAATGAGGAATGAAATTACAGGATGAAGTCGAGCCCTTTAGATAGTGCTGATATGATGGAAACCTCCTTTCCTGTACTCGGCATTGGCACCAGGTACTTCCCGTCCTGTAATGGTCAATTATATTTTACACATTTCAAAAGAAAGGAAACTCTGGGCGATGAGAGAGATATTAACACTTTATCCAAGAGTGGATCCCATTACAATAAGGTCAAAAGTTCTTTTTAATGTGAGGCTCTCAGGGGCATAGGTGGTAGAAAGGAGGCGCTATCCTTTTGAGCCTCATGACGGATCCACCTTGGGGCTAAGTGGGTCCACTAATGGTCTACAGCTATACTTATGTTTCTGGCCATGTGCTAGCTGTGGTTTCAATGGCTTAATGTATTTCAATTGGCTTATACACAAAGCCATGGTTTCCATGGCCCTGTGTGTGCGCGTCTATAGTCATCGACGCAAGATCAGACCTAACAACACAATGGGCAACAAACAACAGAGCACACTTGTGTGCAGGTAGCCTAAGAAAGCAGCAAGGTATTAAAACTTTGGATTCCCTTTAACCCTACCACACATGGCACCAGATGTTGCATTAACGCCTGAAAAAAAGCATGATATATGCTTGTACAAGTAGTTTAACGCTTTACAAAATATCTCATGTGTACAACTCCACATGAGATTTGTCCCCGCTTTTGAGAAGTGTCTGACGAGTAAAACTCCTGCTGCCTGATACATCCAATAATAAAGCTCTTTACTCACAGCCAATGTTAGATCAGTAAAGAGCTGATAGGAACTAGCACATCATGGCCCAAGCTGTGGAATCCCCCACCAAAGGCAGCATAGTAAAGATGAACGGAGGCAGAGCAGTGTGGAGTCTCTACAACTACAACAAGAGTTAGGCCTCTGTGGAAGGTTCTGCTCCTATAGTCGGGACTTGTATGGACACAGCAGGAGGGCTGCCGGATTTCTACCATTACTGAGGGGGACGGGGGAGTATACTTTGCCTGCAAAGTTCCCTGGCCCTCACCCCAAAACACAGTGCTCATACAACAGGCAAATGCTGGGAGAAAGCCATGACACAGATCTGAATTTACCCACTACTGTCTATTTCTTAGAATATTTTGTTGCTCTCACACCATTTTGCCCCCCCCCCTTCTTCTTTAATTTCATTGTATCATACATTTCTATGATGCACTTCCTGTCATGGACAATGTGATCAGCCAATGAAACTGGTTGACATCGGATATAAAAGTTTTTATTTTACTTAATGTAAGCAGAAAGGCAAAATCATATCTATCACAACAGAGCGACCCCACTGACTTTTAGGATTTTGTCTGTGCCATCATAATATATAGTGGGTCACAGCCTGTACATATATTAAGCAAAACTGACAAAATGTGGGGTGCTCCTAAAATACTAATTTGTTCAGGTTTTCTTTTCATTAGTTAACTTACAGTGTGTGAATGGGAAAAAAAATTCCACAGAGAACGTATCAGCAGGTTTGGGTTCCTTTGCCTCTCCCCTAGTCGTGCTTGATGCAGCATTAATTGAAAGAGAGGACAACTTGCTTTCCTACACCTGCAAAATGATGTGAGGCATACTCAAAGGAGTGGGGTCATAGGTTGGGGAACCTAAGCCAAAGAATAACTTGGTTTAGAGGCCTCAAACCTGGCAAAAAGTTACCGTCAAGACTTATTGCTAGTGTATGATGTAAGGTGAATTTAACATTTTCTGCATTAATGCGTGGAAGAAGTTATAGCAATAGTTTGCCTGCATAAAAAAACATGCAAGCCTACAAGATACTCCACCAAAAGAAATTTGTGCAACCTCTTTATGGCACAATGGATGTGGTAGGTTTCCCCGAATGCTACTATAACCCCTCTATAGAGGTCTATGTTGATAGGAAATACATTGGGGCAGATTTACTTACCCGGTCCATTCGTGATCCAGCGGCACGTTCTCTGTGGTGGATTCGGATCTTCCGGCGATTCACTAAGGTAGTTCCTCCGACGTCCACCAGTTGGCGCTGCTGTGCTTAAGTTCCCCAGAATGCACTGATCTTCACCAAGCCGGACCGAGTGAAGGTAAGCGCGAGCCCCCCCGATTTCCTTCGCTTGCATGGCAGCGCCGATGTGCCACAATCCGATCCTGTGCGCCAAAATCCTGGGGCAATTCAGGGGAAATCAGTGCAAATCGGAAATAATCGGGTAACACGTCGGGAAACGCGAATCGGGCCCTTAGTAAATGACCCCCATTGTCTCTATGTGTTTTGCTCAATAATTACTGACTTTTT
This sequence comes from Engystomops pustulosus, assembly GCA_019512145.1. Classification (NCBI taxonomy): domain Eukaryota; kingdom Metazoa; phylum Chordata; class Amphibia; order Anura; family Leptodactylidae; genus Engystomops; species Engystomops pustulosus. The sequence continues at coordinate 24,767,147 of CM033648.1, read as the reverse complement.
CATGGCAATTTTGCCATAAAATAGCAAAACCCCAGCAGAAACATATTAGACTCAATGAGTTGGTGGGATCTACCCCAATTCATTGGGATCCTTCTAAAAGAAAGAGTGGAATCCATGACATTAGCCTACAGAGATACTTGGCACCCACAGTCTTAAATGGGAACCTGTTGGGATTTTTGGGACTCTAAAACTCAGCTGGTGGTTTAATGGTAGCTTACTTCATTGCTGCAAATACAGGTAGAAAGGTGCTATGGGCCCAAATGAGCTCTTTGATGCATATACTCTAGATATTGGGAGATGCTCTCAACTTCATCAAGCATACTGGACATGCTCCGGAGGCCTCATGCAGGTCCATGTCGGCAGACCCATAGCACTTTTCCACCGAGCTGCAACAACAGGCAGAAGGAAGCTAAATAGGTTTGTGAACCTAAACCCCAACTGTATAAAAGCATGGTGGTGGTTTAGTGGTGGTCCCGATCAACCTGAAAAGGTCTATACGTCCATCGACCCATTCAACCCACCAATAACTCAAATTTTGCCTGCCTACTTAATGTCCCCACACAACATTTTCTTAAATTATAAACCTAGAAAAATCTGTATTCAATAAAATATAGTGCAAGAAAGTTAGCAAAATCTTCACATAAAAACCATCTACAAAATCTTTTGCAAAGTAGTTTCTAGGAGCGTGTCATTCTTCAAATGAAGGCTCCTCAGCTTTCCATGAAGACCACTTAAACACTCCATCACTCAGCTGTTACTATCAAAAGACAGCTCTGGAGCCAGGATAGAGAAAAAAGAAATATAGATCTTGGCAAGGCGTGTTTCCATCCAGTCTGCTGTGTTTATACAGCGCTGAGATTTCTAGGACTGGGACATTAAGATGGGTTCTTGAATTTATGCAAGGTTAAAAGCATAATATTGATCTATGGAAATGGTTACAGGAATTGTCCAACTTTCGGCTATCAATCACAGGGTGAAATTCAGGTCTTATGGGTTCTGAAATTTGTTTTCTTTATTCTAATAAAGAGCCCTGGTAAAGCAAAGAAACAAAGATGCCAGGGGAGACTTTGTATGTCAAGAGCAGGACCACAGTTGGGTCAACGCAAGATCACCAGGTGAAGAGAATTTAAGAGTTGCATGGTCGGCAGATCTATACACTAGGGGAGTGGTGGCGAACCTATGGCACGGGTGCCAGAGGCGGCACTCAGAGCCCTTTCTGTGGGCACCCGGGCCATCAATCCAAGCAACTTAAAAGATGAAGCTTTCAGTCATATTTTCATACTTGCTTCACTCCTTGGGACTGTAGGAAGAGGGAGAATGAGTAGACAGGTGCAAATGATGCAAATTTTCCATCTTTCTACTGTGTTTTTGTCCTCAGGAGGCCAATCTGATTGAAAGTTGTTGAAGAACAGGGAGCAATAAGTTACTGCTTTAATTTTTGGTTGGCACCTCGCGATAAATAAGGGGGGTTTTGGGTTGCTTTTTGGGCACTCGGCTGCTAAAAGGTTCGCCATCACTGCACTAGGGTATAGCTGGCGGTGTAACCTTGCCCTCTCCATTTTTGTTCTTCTCTCAGACCATGTTAGAAGTCATATTTTTACATTGTCTAATGACAAAGCAAATTCTTCAAAGTTCTACTGAGCACAAGAATGGGGGTTCTGTTCCTTGAAATGAATGGACCTTGGCCATCTCCATAAGTCACAAATGAAGTGACAAGGTACGTGCTTGACCATTTGCTCCATTAATAATGGTACATAAGACAACTCCATGAACTGCGCAGTGGCACCAAATGATACTAAAACGCACTCTCATAACTACACATGGGCAGTCAGGACTAGCATATGGGTCTGTGTTATAGTCAGTGGCTGCTGTGTCCCATCCAATTAGATGAATGTTGAAGTTGCTGGGAATGAAACCAGCATCAACCTGATATCGATCACCTATCCCAATGTCATCATTGTGTTGTCAATATTAAAATTCTGGAATAACACTTCTGGAATTAACAGTTTTTAATAAATGCATCTAAAAGATAACTGCATAACTGCTGACCATTTTCTCCCCCCTAAGCTAACCTGCCAAATATCTTACCAGTTTTCAAAATTGGCCACATATATATCGTCTGTAATCCAAAATTTTTTTTTTCATTTGGAAGCAACATCAGTATATTGCTTTATCTCTGGTGAAGTAGGTCTTCCACTCAGTATTTAGCACGCAAGATGTCCACAAACAGTTCTGAATAGCAGGTCTGAGCCGTGGGCGGCCGTCCGACGCCAATGTCACTTCATTAAAAGCATCAGGGTAGAAGGAGAAGTGCTGCATAACCATCAGACGTCATTCTTGACATTGGTCTCATTACTAACGTCAGACTCTGTTTTGTCTCCGTCTACAGAGGAGCACAGCTGGGGGACCCTACGCTTCCTTAACAAGAGCGAGTAACATGCTTCGTGTACTTGTTCCTCTCTGCGTGCTTTCATGACAACCTGTGATGTGCCGGCGCAATACATCAAAGTTCACGTAACTGCAATATTACATAGCTGCTCTGGTTTTATATATCTGCTTCCATTTTAAGTGGTTGTCTTGCCAACCATAATTATTACCCACTTCCATGTACTACAGACAACAAAAACACCTCTGCACAATACAATAATAGAATCGAGCTGCAAGCGGCTCAGGAACCGAGACCAAACCGTCTTCTGCCCCCACACACGACAGGATGAAGTCACTAATACGGTACATGTTGTCACACCGGGCTCAGTGTTGACCATCACTACCTAGACAGTTACCCATTTATTGTCCCCAGAAATCTTTTTCATGTCTACGCTTTAGCTACAGTGCACACAGGGAGTCTAGTAGGTCTAGGAGGTACAGTAGTCCAGGACACTCCCCTTTGCACCATCATTGGTTGAGGCTGATTGGCCAATGTGTGAGAAGCTCCACAGGAAGTGCAATAGCAGAAAATTAATATCAGGTGGTGGGCAAGTAGAATTCTGACAACATATGATGTCAACCTCTTCCAGATTTTGGTTAACAATAGTGATGTGTAAATATTAACCAGTAAAATCCACTCAGAGTGCACAAGTTGCATGAAAAATTTTCCACTTTTGAGCGCAAGCTTATCCTTGTGTCCTGTTCCCATAAGAAGATGCAATCTTCCAGCACCTCAGGGTATACCGCTGTGCACAAATAGTTACGAGAACAGGAAACAAGAATACACTTCTACACACTCTGAAGTGGAAGATTTTTCATCTGACCGGTGCACACTAAGCGGTTATTGCTTATTAAAGGATAAAGGGTTGTAAACCAAACACACTGACATACTGCTGTGTGCCCCCTCTGGCAGACGCTTCTCTTCTTGTAGCATCATATGCCTTTGTTTTTAAGAAAAAGAGGTCTAAAAAATTATGGAGATGAGCCCTTGGGGCTCCAAACCCCATTGACATCTATAGAGTCTGGAGCCCCTGGGGCTCATTTGCATAATTTGTGAAACATTTTTATTGTTAAAACAAGTCCTAAGAAGCTAAAAGAAAAGCAGATCCTGCCAGAGGGGGCACACACCAGTATATCAGTGTACTTGGTTTACAATTCTTTTTCCTGGTGGTAGATTTCCTTTAACATTTACAATCAACATCCTATTCCAGGGAATATCGGTCACTTCCATGGAGCAGCACAAGACATTTATACAAAGTGCATCTCACGGTTGTGCCCCATCACAACACGACAAGGTGAGCATATTGAACCCATAACTTACCACTACATGCCCAGACTATCCTGCACTTTTTCCCACTTTCCATGTGCTTCAAAACAGTGGGAACGTTATCCAGACCGGAGGATTAGTTAACGATAAATATTTTCCAGAACAGTAATTCTCCAATCGTTACCATCATATTGAAAATGAACACACTGTACACCATAAAAGTATAATAAAGTGTTTCCGGGCCCCACAAGACAAGGCAATGATGAGTACATCGAGCACTTACACAAAACACTAAGAAGCGGGCAAGCCATTTTCTTCTTTCCTGAGAAGTAAATCCAGACTGTTTTCTTTGATCTGGGGCCAGTGTAATAATTACAAGAGCAGCGCAGTAAACAGAGATAACGCTAAGTATGTGGTTTCATGTTTACAACTGACATTACACTGCAAGAACAAAAGCGCCCACATCTCCACAGCCGAAAACTGCTCTGCATGAGGCGCCTTCTGTCACCGGCACACGGAAACCACCATAGAAGAAAGTAGGGAAGGAAACAATGGAATCTACTAAGGAGGAAAGAACGTTGGAGAAAACTCCCAGGATGTGCACCACAAAGATGTAATACAGCGCCCTATACCTCATAGATGGTCACACTACTGAGGAGCAGCAAGGGTGGCCCGGCAGTGGAGGGAGACAAGAAAATTTGTGAAATTTTGATATTAATATGTTAACATAGGGCTAGGTATAGGGCATAGGTAGGCTGCAGAAAATATAAATATAATGCTGATTCTTGGATTTCATAGATCCAGTAGATACAGTTTTCATGGTCCTAAGTGTCCAACCCACCGATCTAATATTTATGTCCTAATCAAATAGTCAGACCTCCAGCAATCTGCTACGGATGGGAGGTAACCTCTGCTTTCAGATTATATAACTTTTGCCGCTTGTTATACATGATTAAGATGTTGAACAACGAAGAGCAAAGTGGAAAGGCAATTCTGTCTTTAAAGGAAATCTACCATCAAGATCCAGCATGATAAACCAGGGAAGCTTACTCATAGATCCAGGCACCGTGACCGTGGTAATCAGCTTATATTTGTTACCCTCTTTCCTTCTAAAATAAACTAAAATTATGTTATTTTATTAATTTTACAGGCGGTTACAGTGTCTCACCATCTCCCTGCTCCATCAGCATTTGTGGTGGAAGTGCTCACTATACAAGTGCTGAGGAAACAGGGGGAGGGGGAAAAACCTGTAAAACCAAATCACAGAGGGGCGATGGTAGCCCTTCAGGCTCAGTAGCATCATTTTAAAAGTTGATTTTAGAAGGAAGGAGGCCATTGAGAACAAATCGAAGAACATTACCACAGTCACAGATGCTTGGATCTACGAGTAAGACAGCTTGCGGATGTACATATGTCCCCCATGGATGGCAATGGTCGCACAGAGCGATACGGTCACAAGAAGAAGACAGGACATGTCCGATCTTTTCCCGTAGTATGGCCCATACGGGGTTAACCCTGTCAGGCTATATACCCACCGGGGGCTGGCAGGCTATATACCGTTTATACTCGTGTATAAGCGAGTTTTTCAGCACAAAAAATGTGCTGAAAAAACTCGCCTCGGCTTATACACGAGTCAATTAAAAAAGAAAAAACTCCGGTGTCCGGATCGTTGGTGCAGGTCCTGATCTTCGGCACGGTTCCCGGCGGCTCCTCTTCTGTCTTCTTTCTTCTCTAGCTGCCAGAGTCGCGTACATTCGATCTGCAGGCGGGCACATGTTATGATGCAGTGGTGTCACACCGCCGCATCATAGTGTGCGCCCGCCCACAGATCGCATGGACGTGACTCTGCCGGCTAGAGAAGAAAGAAGACAGAAGCCGCGGCCGAAGATTGGGAGCCTCGTGCCGAAGATCGGGACCTGCACCAACGATCCGGACACCGGAGGGTGAGTATTAAAGGGGTATTCCCATCTGGGTATTCACATTTAATTTAATTCATTTGCCATATGTAAACATTTCTTCATTTGGATGTTATTAAAAAAAAAAATGTTCCTGTGTGAAGATAATTTCTCTTAAATGTAACCATGTTGTCCCTTGGAAACCAGATAGCTTCCTCGGATACGGCCACTTCACATTTTGGCAGCGGTGGCCAGACATGCGCTATAGAGTCCTGCCTGACCTCCTGGATTCAGCGTTCATTACCACAGGGTGGCTGTGGGACCTGCAGTAACTCCAGGACCTTTCATATGCAAAAACTTTTTGTGTCTTTGTGCACTCACTCCAGCAGAGGTGGCCGTAACCAAGGACAGTCTGGTTTCTAAGGGACCATATGACTACATTTATGAGAAATTTTCTTCACACAGGTAAATTTTTTTTAATAGCATCTAATTGAAGAAATGTTTACATATGGCAGATTAATAAAACTGAATGTGAATGCCCTGATGAGAATACTCCTTTAAGTTTTTTATTTTTTATGTGCTTGGCAGGGGGCTGGCTGTAAACTACATGGGGGCTGGCTGTATACTACTATACTACAAGGGGCTTGCTGGCTATATAATGGGGAGGCTGTGACCAATGCATTTTCCACCCTCTGCTTATATTTTTTGTGTTAAAATTAGGCTTATACTCGAGTGTATATTGTAATAAAATTTTAACATAACGGTGCAGAAAACATAGCTCAAAGTCCTATACATGTATGCCAATAATCATAACATAAATAATCATGCTCCATTTACCTTCATGGGACTTCCAGGTTTTTCTGCTGGAAATCCCACTGGTATAGAACGGGACAGGGGTCTTACTGGCCCCTGTTCTTTGGATTGCAGGGGGCTTGAACTGTTGGACACCTACCAGCCAACCAGCCGATAACCTACCTAACCACTATCCTGTGGAAAATAGAACGTGAACCTTGTTGCAACCCTTTAAAATAGAATAAGATTGGTTTAGGTAACATAAATGAAGAACAAAAGGTTAGTTAGAGCCTTGAGCATAAAAAGTGACCCCCTACCCTGCTGTAATCACAATCTCATTTGGACATCAAAGTCAGCATGTTTGTGGTTTTCAGGCTTTTCTGATGTTATGAGTTGTAAAAGTCTCCACAAAAATGAAATATACCCCAGAAGGTCCCAAAAATAGCAATTAGGCACAGCCTATAGACTAAGAGATCCAAGGTATTCACCTCTTCTTATTTGCAGACATTAGAGACCTCAATAAACCAGTCTGCAGATTTCCACACATTTTGTATTTATTTATTTATTTGGGGGGGGGGGGGGGGGCTATACATGTAGTGCAGTTCCATATACATCGCCTATACATGTATTTACATAGATACCCTGGCCCAGCAGCCACCACATGACTGTACTCTAATGTAATATTATATTTGTATATGTCCCCTATGATTTGTAAAGCGCTACAGAATATGATAGCGCTATATAAAGATTATTATTATCCTCATGTCACACCTGCCCACATCAGAGCAGCAGAGAGCTGAGGCTGAATATATTTATACATGTCAATAACTGTAATATCCTATTAGTTTTCCTTGTTTTTAGGCTTTTTTTTCCAAATAATCTCTCATGTGACTCCATATCCACCATTCACCAGGTAATTCCATGGTAATGGTGGTGCTGAAACTTGGGGACACACAAAGAGAGTATTATTTTGTTATTATTATTATGTTATTTTGTTATGTTGTTATTATTCCTGTTTTATTTAACATAAGAAGCCGCCTTATCTCTGAAATTTTGTGCAGACTCTTAGGCCACACATGGGGAGTCATTTACTAAGGGCCCGATTCGTGGTTTCCCGACGTGTTACCCGAATATTTCCGATTTGCGCCGATTTTCCCTGAATTGCCCCGGGATTTTGGCGCACGCGATCGGTTTGTGCCGCATCGGTGCTGGCATCCACGCGACGGAAATCGGGGGCGTGGCCATCGGAAAACCTGACGGATTCGGAACAACCGCCGTATTTAAAATAAATAAATAAATAAATAATTGGTCGCACGGGCCATACTCACATGCACCACGATGAAGACGATGAACTCCGGGGCACCTCGGCGGACTTCAGCGCAGCAGCGACACCTGGTGGACATCGGGCGCAGAACCTTCATGAATCGCCGGAAGACCCGAACGCTCGTCGGAGAAGCCGCCGCTGGAACGTGAATGGACCGGGTAAGTAAATGTGCCCCATGGTGTTTTGAATCCGTTCTGAATCCATTTTTGGCCCGTTTTTTAAGCAAAAAGCATGCCTTTAACTTAAAAACAGGCAAAAAACTGATTCATAACGGGTTCAAAGCGCCATGTGTGGCATCACCCTTATACAGGGATCAGAGCTCTCCTTTTCTGTCTTTTATCTCAAATCTTTTGCTTCCCTCTATATAGCCATATTATTAAAAATATTAGAAATGTATTATTATGGAATTCTAGTAGTAAAAAAGAAACACACAATAAATTGGCTATTTGGCTACCAGAATGGTTGGAAGAATAAGAATAATAATAAAAAGTACGCTGCGTTATGAATGCATTTAGAAGTAGAGCCTCCTGCTAAAAGCAGTGAATGAGCTGATACAAAGATCAGACTCAGATAGATGAATGCACGTATACACTAAATACAATAATGAATAATACATTACTCTATGTCCATGGAGACATGACATACTGATAAGATGCCATCACCCTCATGCATGTAGCACAGCTACTCACCATTTACCATCATTAGTGACTACAACATGGCCAGATTTAGGGGATGATCCCGCTTGCATACAAGTTACCGGTAATCCACCGCTGTAATAATTAGGACCTGCCACCTGCTGCGGCAATGCCATAATCTGGCCCTGTCACAGTTATTTACTTTGTGAAGACGTGTGTAAAATAGTGACACTGTCCAGCTCATCCCGTTACACATAGCAAACCGCACTGCCAAGTACTGGAACATCACTAGTGCGAGAATTAAAATTATACAATGGTAAAGAAAAAAAAAAACTAACTCTTAAAGTGCCAGGGCTGATGTAACTATACCTGTCAGTATGTAAAACATTAGACACTTACTACACTCTATCACTGTCCTGTAAGATAACTGTCTGCAGCAGGAGCCTCCCAATATGCTCTGTCAAAGCGAATCTATCACCACACTAACTCCTCCTAATCCTACAAACAGTACCTTCTTTTGTAGTATTTACGTTTCCTGGAGGTGTTTTTAGCATATTTCAAGGTTGCAGCATGAATGAAAAATCATCTTTTATTATTTTGTAGGATGCAGTCAGGCAACCCCGCCCCCCTGCAGTCAGGCAACCCCGCCCAATCCAGACTGAATCTGAATTCCCAGCTCTGCCTCCTAATTGAAATGTCATTCTCTAGATATCTGGAGAAGGAGGTTACCCGACTGCAAGGATAAGATACAATAGATTAAAAGTTTACCATATTTTTGTTTCATGCTGCAACCTAGAAATATGATAAAACACCTCCAGGGGGCATACATATTAAAGAAAAAGGAGCTGTTTGTAAGATTGAGGGGGGAGGGTCAGTGTGGTGACAGGTTTGCTTTAAGGTTTAACCCTTTATACAGTCCCAACCCATAGGCTTTATTTTAAAGGGATTTTCTGCGCCAAATCTTGTAATAACCTAAGCACAAGATAAGGGTGCAGTCACACGGAGTAAGCAGCTGTATTATCATTTTCACAGCTGCTTGCACTTCCAGAAATGCAGAAAAGCAGCCAGACGCATTGTAAACATGTAAAAACGTGTGTTTTCAGTGCGTTCAGAAATGGACAAAGAACGCACTGGGTGACAGCACCCTCAGTGGTTGGAAGGGGGGAGAGTCGGTGAGTGGCAGAAACCCTGAAGTAATGCTACACAATGAATGTAGAGGGCACCAGTGCTCTCTACTTTGTAATGAAATTGTTACCATCGGTTTTCTGGACCCGAAATATCAAAGCTGCATTTAGGTGCCCCCATTGATGAATGGGAAGATGGTTACCACTGCAAATTTTGGCCTTCTTAACGCACCCGTGGCTTCATCGCAGGGGTCAATAGTAAAACAATCCATTCTGAAATTATTTCATGATTTTTGAGACTAAACACTTTTCCATCATTTCCGATACAACACATTCCATTTTAATAGCATGCAAAAAGAACAAACTGATCATCCAACTCCAGGAAAAACAGCTATATGAAAGATCAACAAACATCCATGTACATCAAATTTAATGTTCTCTGGAGCTGATCACTTCTCATTCTCAAAGCCAATGTGGCCCGTGGGACTAAAAGGATATGGTGTGGATTGAGCATCCCAGCACAATGATATATACCGTCATTTAAGATGTCTAACATTAGGCCAATAGAATACGAGAAAGAACATTTCTGTACTTGAAAAGAATGTTACACGTCCAACATAAAAAAAAAGGACAAAAATATGTCCGTAAAGGCATCCTAATTCTTTAAATCAATAATAGATGCAAACAAACAGAGGGGTCCGGATAGATGTGTAGCTATGGATAAGCGATATTTGTGTCCTACTGCTTCAGCCAGTTGTCTCTCACTGGATGGCAAAAATCAGAGACACAGAGAATTTTAAAATATGGTATAAGAAAAGGGGGAAGATGATGAAAACCATGAAACAAAAATGACCATAATAAAGGAGCATGTAGACATCACAAGGAGATAAAGAACAACTATCCAAGAGCAACTCTCGTATGGGAAAACTATTTTACAGTGGTCATTGCACAAGAGGTATATGGCCCAAAAATGCTTTAGAATACCAATGGACCCTTGAGTAGTCCCCAGGTACAAATCTTATAATACCCTCAGGAAGGAAGTCCAACATGAAAATTGAGCATGATAAACCAGGGACACTTACTCATAGATCAAGGCACCGGGACTGTGGTAATCTTCTTATATTTGTTATCTATGGCCTCCTTTCTTCAAAAATCAACTTTTAAAATTATGCTAGTGAGCCTGAGGGGCGGTCCTAGCCCTCTGTGATCTTGCTTTACAGGCTGTTAAGGCGCCTGGGGACCCTTGATCTCCCCTGAATGGGAAGGGAGGAATGAACAAAGCCTGCAGTGATTGGCTGCTGCCGATAAACGGGTGCGTTTCCCCAGTGATGTCACAGTGACATCACCGGGGCCCCCCCCTCCTTCTGAGCATCGCTAGCCTAGAGGAGAGATGCCATAGCCTGCATCTGCTCACCATACTATTGCCTCTGCTGAGCACATATGTGGCTCAGCAGTAGGGAGCAAGATGGAGAGACGTTGCTAGCTATATCTTTCCATCCACCCTTTTTCCAAGAAATCCCACTCAAACCATATCCCTATCAATAACCGGGCATTCCAAGAGCTAGTCTGGTTCTCTCTCAGTATTTCCATGTGATCGTTGACAAGAAATGAGCTATAGCAAGACCTTCAAGAGTAATCTACAGAAAACTAGTCTTCTCAGCCACAAATAAGTAGCAATTATGTTGCAATTTTGTTTCATTTCTCTGTAAAAACACCCAAACTGCTTGACCAACACAATATTACACAACCTCTTTGGGGGCTAGCAGACAAAATTGCGGAACATTTTAAAAACTTTTACACAGGGGATCCTCTCAAAAATGACCCTAGTCTTCAAGAGGATGACCTTTTAAAAATTGTACATACAGGCAGTCCCCGGGTTACATACAAGATAGGGTCCGGAGGTTTGTTCTTAAGTTGAATTAGTATGTAAGTCGAAACTGTATATTTTATAATTGAATTTTTAAAAAGACAATTTTTTTCTTTTGTCCCAGTGACAATTGGAGTTTCAAAGTTTTTGCTGTAGTTGGACCAATGATTATCAATAAAGCTTCATTACAGACATCTTACAGCTGATCATTACAGTCTGGGACTCTATTAAAGCATCCAGAGAGCTTCACCAGAGGTCACAGTGGGCAGAGGGGTCCGTCTGTAACTATGGGTCGTCTGTAAGTCGGGTGTCCTTAAGTAGGGGACCGCCTGTATATGATACGGGAACCAAAGACCTTTATTATAAAAATCTGGGCTCCCTAAAATAAGTATGTTGGGAGCGGCTCTGTACAAGATGATGACACACAGATCTACACATGAGAATAGACTCAACTAAAATTCTTAAAACTATTTCTACACAATAGAAAAATCCTACAAAGTGACCAACACATTACACACTGTAGTCGGCCGTTACACATCACATCAGGCCGTGTAACATTCACAGCGGGGATTTCTTGGGCCTCACATTTCAGAGTTCTGCTGATTTTGGCTGTGCCACTTTTTAATTCAATTAACTTTTTTATTTAATTTTTTTTTTTTATAACAACATCCAATCTCCTGAAAGGCAATCTGGCGGAGAAATAACTAAAGTACATTGACTCCAGATGCAGATCATTTATGCTCATTCATTGTACTATTTAGTCATATGTAACTTCCATATGAGTACAAGTATCTAAAACATTGGGGCACATTTACTTACCAGTCCCTGGCCCGATCCGGAATGCCCGACGATAATGAACTTAGATTCACTTAGATCGTGCGCCCGATATCCTGCATGTGTCGCTCCCCGCTAAGATCCGCCGGAGTTCACCTTCTTGTTCCTGGTGTATGTAAGTGCATTGTTTTGCGACACAATTTTAAAGTTAAATCCCACATTCAGCCCGAATCCGTTGGATCATCCGCCGGCCCGCCCCCCGATTTCTGTAGCATGAAAGCTGGCACCGATGCCTCAAAATCCGATCACGTGCGACACAATCCCCTTTTAAATACCCGTCCAAGCTGTGCCAAACCCGAAAACGGCAGAATATACAACGAAGGTGCGGTACGCGGACCCTTAGTAAATAAGCCCCGTTGTGTTAAATGAAAAGTCGGGTGTCCTCAACTAGACCCAAATGTCCAAGAAAAATATTACTGCTATAGTGTCAACTATTAATGGAACAAGCAGTGAGTTGTGGACCCACCGATCCAGTCAGTGTGGATCTTTAAAGAAAATAAAGTATGATACACCAGGGGCACTTACTCATAGATCCAGGCACAGTGACTGTGGTAATCTACTTATATTTGATATCCATGGCTCCTTCCTTCTAAAATCAACTTGAAAAAAATATGCAAATGAGCCAGAAGGGCTCTGGGGGCATAACTAGAGTCCCTCCTTGCTCCAGCTTCATAGGCTATCACTCTGTCTCCTTCTTCCCACTGTGTGATATTACAGCAGGCAGAGGGAAGTGCTGGGAGCGCAGGAGGGAAGAGTATAAGAGCCTGTGAAGTTACAGCACAGAGGGGCAACCATTCCCCCAGAGCCCTATTGTCTCATTAGCATAATATTAAAAGTTGATTTTAGAAGGAAGGAGGCCATGGATAACAAATATAGGATTACTGAAGTCACGGTGCTTGGATCTATGAATAAGTCTCTTATGCTTGATTTTCTTTAAACCCTACTGCTCAGAGTAGCGCACGTATAGATGGCAGCTGACCAATGCAAAGCATCTGTGGGACACGCAAGCAATGCTCAGGAATATGACAAGGTCAGGACAGACAGTGCGAATGGAGTCAAGGAATAAGCCATATGCGGGCACCAGAGATTCATGGCCAGGACTAGCCAAGGGTCCTCAAAGGAATACCACTGGTTAGTACCAGGGATATAACTGTAGAACCATCCGAAAATCAGAATGCAGGTGTCAGTCAGTAATCATGAAAGTTTTACAGGATGCCAGAGAACCAGGAACCATAAAGAGGCATTTCCATTTCAGAAAATTTGTATTACCGTATTTTTCGGACTATAAGGCGCACCATCAATAAATGCCTGCTAAAATGTCTAGGTTCATATAGAAGGCGCACCGGATTTTAAGGTGAACCTTATTATAAGGATGAATGACCAGCAGGTGGCAGACCTGTGCACAGTTCAAGGAGTTTTGTCTGTGACTACGGTTTATATATATAAGGCGCACTGGACTATAAGGCGCACCTTTTTTTGTGCGCCTTATAGTCCGAAAAATACGGTATTGTTTGTATGATAAAAAATGATTCAATTTTCCAATATCATTTCTGTATCAATTCGTAATTTTCATGATCTCTGCTTCCTGTCATTCTATAGAAAGCCTCTAAATTTACTTACAGTAGATAAAAATCTGAGCATGGTCACACAGGTGCAAAGCTCTCCAAATCTTGATTTCTTGGACCACTGTAAATATAATTCAGATGGGAGTGTGTTGCAGTCACACCTGAATTTTAAGGTTTTACATGACTTGTACGGCGATAATAAATTATAAACAGTCTCTATAGTTTACAGTCGCTGGCAGTGATAATAGGAGAACTCTGTAATGAAAGAACGGCTGAGCTACATCCAAACCATTCCTAGTTTTAATAGCCATCAGTTCATTGCTCTGCTTAGAATAGTTTATCCTTATTCCACCCTACAAACTCATGTTTGGTGCCATAGACATCAGTCTTTTTTAAAATGATTTTCTATTACTTGGGTTGATAAACTTTCGCTGTTTTGGTCTAATTGTTGTTATAGGAATTTTTTCATAAATAAAACTGCATGTTCTGTTCACAAATTACTACAAGAAAAGATAAAAGTCAGAGACAGAGAATCGTACAAGTGGTTTTTCTTCACGTAGTTCACTTTTGTAAAAAGTAAAAAAAAAAAAAAAACCCTCAACTCAAGCTCAACCTCAATCCGCTCTGGTTCCCGTTTCAGGGGTGGGCCCTGTACTGTCTGTTCACAATCCAAGCCAGTGCTTGTTTGTAGTCAGTGCTCATGGAGACATGATAGGTCAACATTAGAGATGAGCAGATGTTCAATAATAATAAATAAAATTTATATAGCGCCATAAATTTCTGCAGTGCTTTACAAATCATTATGTGCAAGTTCGTCCGCCTGACCCAGACTTATCGCCTGATTGGTGGCCGAACAGCCAATCCGGCAAATTGACGCCCCTAGAAATTAGGCGTGGCTATGATTGGCACACCCCTGGCCAACTATAGCCATTTGTTGGAAGCGTTCATTTGCCAGATTGGCCAGTTTGGGTCAGGCTGCCAGACCCGAACTTAGGACCGCCCATCTGTATGTGAGCTGTAGACACATATTTGCACTTTTGCATCGTTATCGTTAGATACATTGGGCAATACACAGCCTATTAGTTCAGTGTCACACTCAACATATAATAATGTTTGTCCATTCAGTAGTATTTTTTTTTTTTATATACACTGAAAAGTTATTTTTGAAACTTTCACACTCCAAAAAAAGTTTGCGGTTTGGGATCACACCGAATTAACGAGAGTCATATGTTAAATAAATGACGGCAGGATGACAGACGCCTTTCTAAACACATCCAAGGTTCTCGGTTACGGCTGTAGATTATGGTATATCGAGTCTCTCCTTCACGCCGTATATGTCCATCTATTACAGAAAAAAAGCTTTTCCCCAAGTCATTTAGAAGGAGGAAACTTAAGCCAAGAATATATCTGGATTTGTGTTACAGTACATTGTGTAATACGTGTCCTCATCTCATTTTGCGATGGTTTATACAGTCTTGATGACCTACAATTTAATTCCTCACCTTTCATGATGGAACCTGCCAAAACAGAAAGATTATGTGCCCTCCATACAGAAAGTGAGCGGGTCAGCATGGCCAAGATGGTGGTAACATAAAATGTGCTGTTCAAGGACTACGGCAGATAGTTTTACAACTGCAATATCAAATGGAACGGTAGAGAAACTTCAGGGACTGGTAGGAAAGTGTAAAACATTCCATCTTAAAAGGGGTTGTCCACGTTCAACAAATAATTCATATTGTTTGTATAAGGAAAAGTTCTACAATTTTCTGTATAAATCCCACATGGTTTTCTAGATCTCCGCTTGCTGTCCTTTTAAAGCAGTGATGGCGAACCTTTTAGAGGCCGAGTGCCCAAACTACAACAAAGACCCGTTTATTTATCGCAAAGTGCCAACACAGAAATGTAATTTGTGATTTATACTCCCTTCTCTGTCACAGCTTTCATTGATACCAGCACCAAGGAAGCCAATAAAGCAGAAAATAGTCCCAGGTACAGCTGTCACTTTAATATAGCTCTGTGCACAGCAAGTCCTGGGCTGTCTGGTACTGCAGGAAGATACCTGGAGTCATCTCTGGTGATGGCCTGAGTGCCCACAGAAAGGGCTCTGAGTGCCACCTCTGGCACCAGTGCCATAGGTTAGCCAGTACTGTTTTAAAGAAAGAGTCTGCTTGTGTGTTCATCACAGGACCAGCGACAGATTTCAATCCACTGGAAATAAAACATAGAAGCTTTCTATAGAAAGACAGCAAGCAGAGATGTAGAAAACCATGAGGAATTGATACAGAAAGTATATTGGAAAATTGTATTGCTGTTCATTAAACAAACCATATCAATTATTTGTTGAAAGTGGACAACCCCTTTCAATGGTTATTCCACACAGTTACTGCCATCAGGAAGTTTCCATCTAGCCTGAAATCTCCTTTCATAGAAACATGGGTAAATCAATAGACAAAAGTCATGGATTCAGAAGGGGAGCCCAAGTAATCCATACTTCTCCTGGTCTGCCACCGTGATATTCTATCTTAAAGGGAACCTGTCTCCAGGAGACCCATTTTTAGCACTCCCCCAGTCCCCACAGAGCATAGTACAAACACTGCCAAAGTGTTTTTGTATAAAAAAATAGGTTTTACAGAAAAAAAGATATGTTATATTGTACCTTTCATTAGCATCTCCTGTGTGACTAGGAACTCGTCCCCTGGTAGTGGCTGGAAAGGAGCAGCTCCCCCCCACCCTTGGGAAACAGCTCCTCCACGGCCTGGTTGTATTGACTCGTGTATAAGCCGAGTTGAGGATTTTCAGCACATTTTTTGTGCTGAAAAACTCACCTTATACACGAGTATATACGGTACATTTCTCCCACTGAAACTTGACAACAACAGTGGGAGGAAAAACTCAATTAGAGGTCAAAGTCTCAATAACTATGAGGTCATGTGGCCTCGCCAACGACATCTCATGCTGTCCACATGTCAACTACTTGTCTGCTGAGGAAGGTATTCCACTCTTATTGAACATTGAGACTTTTTTGAAAACGGATCCGTTTTTGACTAGTTTTACCAATTATCTTAATTAAAACCGGTCAAAAAATGCATGCTTTAAAACGGCCCAAAAACAGGTTCCAAACACCACGTGTGCCACCAGCCTGAAAGGCTCTTTGATACTCTTCACTAACAGCAAAGGTGTAGCCACCTGTCACAGACCTGGGGGCTGAAGATCTGGCCACCTACTTTAACCCCTTCCCGACGATGCCCTTTTTCGTTTTTGCAGTTTCATTTTTCACTCCCCACCTTCAAAAATGTATAACTTTTTTATTTTTCCATGTACAGAGCTGTGTAATGGCTTATTTTCTGCGTATCAAATTACACTTCAAAATGGTGGTATTTAATATTCCATGCCGTGTACCGGGGAAAAAATTCTGAATGCAGTGAAATAGGTGAAAAAACTAATTTGCGCCGTATACTTGGATTTTATTGTACATCCCGAATGACATGTCTTCTTTATTCTTTGGGTCATTACGATTACGGGGATACCAAATTTGTATAGGTTTTATAATGTTTTCATACATTTGGGTGATTTTGCCATCTTCTGGTGCTAATAACTTTTTTATACTTTGGTGATTGGAGCTGTGGGTTGTGTAATTTTTTGCGACTTTTGATGACGTTTTTGATGTTATTTTTAGGACTGTACGAATTTTTGATCACTTTTTATAGAATTTTTCATATTTTTTAAAATGGCTTTCGACTCTGGGCGCTATATTCCGTTACGGGTTTAAACGCAGTCAAAAACTATTATTCTATTTTGATAGATTGGGGATTTTCGGACGCGTCAATACCCAATGTGTTTATGATTTTTACTGTTTATTTATATTTATATCAGATCTAGGGAAAGGGGGTGATTTGAATTTTTATGTTTTTTCTAATTAATTTTTTTGACTTTTTTTTTTTAATTTTTACTATTTTTCAGATTCCCTAGGGTACTTTAACCTTAGGTTGTCTGATTGATCCTACCACATACTGCTATACTACCGAGTGTTACCGGTAAGCCATTGCTGCAATATGCAGCAAAGACTTACCGGCTATGGAGAGGGCTCAGCCCGTGACCCCTCTCCATGTACCCGCACACGGCAAGTGACGCAGTATTACGTCACATGTCGGTAAGGGGTTAAAGATAAAATTGATTGCATTCGGCAGGAAATAATTGCTCAATCCACTCACCCCTCCAATCCCATACCTTATCTTGTTCACTCTCTTTCTTTGAGCCAGTGACAGAAGAAGAAGTGTCCAGGCTCCTTTCTTCTGCTCGCCCCACTACCTGCATCGGTGACCCCATCACATCACATCTGGTACAGTCTCTCCGCAGCAGTCACTTGTCACCTCACTAAAATCTTCTACCTCTCTCTCTCTTCTGGTGTCGTCCCCTCTTCTTTCAAGCATGCTGTTGTTACCCCATTACAAAAGAAACCTTTTGTCAGTAATAATATTTGGCTCATTTTGTGTTATTTTTTCTGCATTGTTTATGAATGAGGGAAAAATTCAATAATACTTGTGCAGTAAAAAAAAAAAAAAAAAAAAAAAAAAAAAAAAACTTGCACTTTTGTGGGTTGCACTATTAATAGTATGAGGGTTGTGTAACGGACATCTATATTAACAATGGATATTTATTGTAACCACTGGGAATTATTCCCAAGTGAGAACCAACGCCAGAGAAGAATGGTGCAGGAATCCGAAAACGAGGCCTCTGAGTTTAATGCATTTCAAGGATCAGAGAAAAAAAATATTATAAAATATTACTACTTTCAACTAAACGGCCCGTGTTTATGTTCCAAATGTTCTGCTGTACTTACGATGATTTATGAGGAGGATTACGGTCTGCCTCTCTGAGGACTAGATGTCTTATAGTATACATCCCATCAATTGTACTGCAGGGGAGAATCCGTATTCCTAATATCACGAGACCTTAAAGGGGTTATGTAGGGGATAGAGTTGGAGACATCTATGATGCCGAGGTACAGAATGCATCTAACTGCTCCAAATCAATATCATCAGAGTGTTGTAAATTGCTGAGCACACCGCTTGGGTATTTCTGTTTTCCAGAATACTGGCATACAAGCCATTATAAATTTTCTCAAAAGTGTAGCATATGCTTTCTGAGATAGAAGATTTCCCTCCTGAGGAAGGAAAACTGTCTGTACCATTAACGACCCCTTAACGACCTGGCCTTTTTTGTTTTTATTTTCATTTACATTTTTCACTCCCCAACTTTTTTTATTTTTAGAGCTCTTTGACGGCTTGTTTTCTGCGTAACAAATTGCAATTCATAGTGATGGTATTGAATATTCCATACCATGGACTGGGAAGCGTGTACTGCCGTGTATGAACTTTTGGTCACTTTTTATAGAATTTTTTTTATATTTTTCAAAATGGCAAAAAATCGCCGTTTTCAACTTTCGGCGCCATTTTCCATTACGGGATTAAACACAGTGAAAAGCCATCTTTATATTTTGATAGATCGGGCATTTTCGGACACGGCGATATCTAATATGTACATGATTTTTACTGTTTATTTATATTATATCACTTCTAAGGAAAGGGGGGTGATTTGAATTTTTAGGTTTTTTTAAAATATAAAATTTTTTTGTTACTTTTTTATATTTTTACTTTCACTTTTTTTCAGACTCCCTAGGGTACTTTAACCCTAGGTTGTCTGATTGATCCTACCATATACTGCCATACTACAGTATTGCAGTACAGTATATGGGGATTTTCCGCCTCATTCATTAAAATGTGCAAATCACACATTGTAATGAATGGGTTAAAATGAGACAGCTTCGGGTCTTCGGAAGACCCAATGCTCTCATGGCCTCTCATTCCCGATGGCGTCATCCTGTTGAAGCCGCCACCGGCAGGGCTAGCACTGATGGCAGGTGTTACCGGTACGTTAGAACGGCACGTGTCGTGGTTAAAGGGGTTTTAGTGATTTAAGAGCAGAGCAGTCATGTGCGGCTATCTGCTCTATTAATCTCGGGGAGCGACAAGGGGTCTGACAGAGGTACCTGCGACCCCATCGGACCCCTCTTTCTTGTGACCTGTCGGGATCTCATCACCAAGACTCCCACCGATCAGCAAGTTAGGCCCTATCCAGCGGATAGGGCCTAACTTATTTAAAGGGGTTTTCCCACCAAACATCACTTTAAAGGAAACCTACCACTACGGATCTACCTATTAAGGTAGATCCAGTGGCAGGTTCATCTACCGTTTTTTAAGGCGCACCGGACTATAAGGCGCATCTCTGATAAATGCCTGCTAAGACATCTAGGTTCATATATAAGGCGCACTGGAGTACAAGGCGCAGGATCAAATGCAGTACCTAAAAATGACCAGCAGGTGGCAGACCTGTGCACAGTTCCAGCCAGCTACACTTCCCAGGAAACTTGTCTTTAGCGTGTCAGAGAGCTCCGATCTCAGAGGTATGGGCTGCTGGGGGTTAATGCAGGGTGATGCAGCAGGGGTTAAGCGGTCTCCCTCTGCCCCTTCTCCTTCCCTCCTCAGCCAGGGTGTTATTCCTGTGGGGTTCCCTGTGGCTCCTTCTCTTTCCCCTGTTACAGGGCTGTCAGGTATGGGGGATTTCTTACTGATGATGATGATGATGATGATGATTGCCTCGTGGTGGGCACTATGGCAGCTCCGGTCTCTCCGTGCTAGGGGAGGGCAGGATGGGGGCACTTCAGGAGCTAGGGACCCTGTATACTGTGTGGGAAGGTGCAGGAAATTTCTGGGGATGGAGCTATTAAACACTGGTAAATGTACAGTACATCTTGTCTGTAGTACATTTCTGTATAAGCTCATATATAAGGTGCACTGGCCTATAAGGCGCACCTTTGATTTATACGGTAATTTATAGTAGGATAGCCCTGTTTAAGGCTAATCCTTCAGTCCCCCATACCTTTTATAAATTTTTAGCAAATTTAGTGGAGCTGAGGCTATATGGCACGGCTACTCCACAGCCCAGTAGCCTCTTGATATCTGCCTGCCAAGCCATCTTCAAAGTGCTGCTCCTCTTAGGGAAGCCGGGTTCTGCGCATGCGCAGTAGCTGTGGCTTCGGAACCAAGACCACGCAGCCGGCGGCCTGCGCTCTGCTCATGTGCAGAACCCTTCCCTAGGGCTGACAGAGACAGGATGGATTATCTGTTAAATGCTGTATTTTTGTCCTCCGTGACTCAGAAAACGTACTATTTTGCTATCCTGAAACTTGTGGGAATAATCCTTTAATTTTTAAAACCCAAATAATAAGTTCCCTTTAATAGTGCAATAAGGTTTCATAAAAACCTGAAATAAAGATGTAAATGGTATGAGAAAGAGAAAAACACCATAGAGCTGAATGCTAGAGATGAAGATAATTATAACAATTAGTAAGAGCGTAATTGCCATCAGTCCTGTCATTATATCCATCCCACAACAGTTTATGGTAACATCTAGTTCTAAGAAGTAACGCCGTATGGAAAGGGAACAAAGACGGGTCTTACTAAATACAGATAATCCTGACCGGTCACATCCATTATAATTTTACAACATGCAATAGATTTTTATGTAGTTTAAGAAAGGTCTGGCCATATAAGGACCAGATAACAGGGATTACATAGCCTATATTATTAATAACTAGCTGCCCGGGAGAGGAAATACCTGGTCTTTTTTTTTACAAACAAGGCGAAATTTGTTAATAAAGTGTATTAGAGAAATGTTCACTACATCCTACCATACACAATATAAAAAATTATTTCAAATGACGGTTACGCTTTAAGTTCAGTCACTATGGATGGACAAGGACACTGCGACAGCTGGGGAATGGTATAGATATTCCTACCATATAGGCAGATTCTATGGGCCCCGAATAGTTTTATTAATGGCATTCTTTTTCTTTATAAAATAACTTATAAATGACTACAAATGTAATAAAATACGTTTTTTTTGGTAATTTTGCTGATGATTTTTAGTAACACTAAATAAATTTACCAAAATATGTTCCCCAAGTTCAGCTACAGATGCAAATAAGCGAAATCTTTACTGCAGCTTCTGCCTTCAGCTGAAAGGCTCGAGGGGGGGACATTTTAAAAGGCTATATCTCCTGAATCCTTGCACCTAGAAATACAAAGGGAAGAATCTCTCCTTTTATATGATAATAATATTGTTAAAAATACTAAAAATTTAAGAGTGGATATCTCCAGTTCTGTGAAGCATCCTTATACATACATATCCATACACAATCTTTATATTAAAGGGGAGATTTCCCTGTTAAATATGAAAACAATTGTGTTTCTAGGTGCCAGGGTTCAGGAGATATAGCCGTTTGAACGTCCTTTGTGCCTTTTATAAACGTCCTTTCTATATGGGGCATAGCAGTATGGCGTGTCGTGAATGGGTTGTTCAATTCTATTATAGGACAGGAAAAAATTGAAATCCAGATACATTAAAATCAAAACAGACCTCTTGACGAGCGTGAAGTCCCTTAATCGGGAAGCTTTACACCAGAGACGGTCCACTTACTCCCATCACTAGAATAAAAAAAGACTTTTCAGCTGACCTTGCCCTTCCTTTTTGAGTCAGAATAAGACAGACGCCCGCCTTAACCTTCTAGGATGTCACCACTTAGCCATCATTGCATGTCATTACTCCTTGGAACAACCACGAATTGCGAAAATGCTATTGGAGTACAACCAACTCCGACATTTCTATGATTCTTGCAAAAACAGTCTGCAAGTTCATAGGGAACGAACACCCTTTGAAAACCTGTGTGTCTCAGAAACTGCTGTCACTGGCAGCCGCTCTCAGCTTTACAGTATCCTGATAAACAATATGTCCACCTCACTAGCACAGCTTGTCCAGAGTTGGGCGCGCAAACTTGGGAACACGTTTCTGCATGGCTGAGAGCGTTTGTAGTGTTAGATTCTACACAGCTTGTAAAGCCTAAAAAACTAATTATAAAGTGCTATCCCACTGGTATAGAGTCCCAACTAGGCTTCACGTCCTGTTTCCCTCTGTCCCGGATCAGTTCTGGCGCTGTTCTGTACCATGTGCCTTGTCTGGCAGGATTGTCAACCAATTCGGGCGTTCTGGGACAAAGTTTTTGACATTATCAATAAGCTCTTGGGAGTTCATCTTGAGAATTCGCCAGCCTTCGCTTTACTATCCCGGTTTTTTAGTCCCAATCAGGCGCCCCTCATACTCTCTGATCAGCCACCGTCTCGTGGCGGCTAGAACAGTCATCTTCAGATAGAAAATCTACCATTCCTCCATCTATTTCAGATTGGTTCATGGAAACAGAACACATTAGGAGAATGGAGGAACTTACTGCTGAACTTCACTCCACTGGTGATTCTTACTTTTAATGCTTGACTACTAGCGCTCTCCCGAACACACAATGGTCTCCTGAACACATGCCCTCTACTGTGTTTTTTATACTTTGTCAGATATTTCAATTGAAGTTTCTTCTCATCTTCTTGTACTATGACAACCATATTGGTCTGTTCTTGCATTACTGTAGGTATTGGCATTCTATGTTGTAACTGCAACTTTCCCTATCCATTGCTCTTTTTCTTCATCCCCCCATCCCTATATGTTCTTACTATGTACTTCATGCTTGTTATTTAAACACTGTTTGACATAGGATACTGAAAAAAAGACCCAAAAGGGACGACAATTGACTATATTTAGGGTTGATGGGGTATCCCATCTTCCCAGTTTGCCTGCACGAAGTCTCCGATGCAGATGTGAACTTGGCCTAATAAAAAAGCAGCAGATAAATTAGTTTCCCATCCCAAAAGAAAATACTAGAGTTGGCGTAAGTGCTGCCACAGAGAAAGACGGAGTCTAAAACAAAAGCCGGCTGTCATGACCCCGTACTATATATAGCACATGAAGTAAAAAGTTCCAGCAAAGATTATCAACATGCTCATAGTCAGAAAAGACAGGGGGAAGCCTGATGGCAAAGTAAACTCCTGCCGAGGTGAGATTTACAGCTAAATACTAGATGCAGCTTCTAATACACAATGGATCAGGAACACTGGTATAAATAGGCTGATATACAGAAGAGATCTCCAAATCTTAATTCACCCACAATACAACAAAGATACGTCATTGTAGACGCCTGTGGATTCTCCTGCCATATTACCACTAGCCCTACAGACCAGGATTGGGTTTATTAAACAATGTAATTCCGCTCCTCACACAACAGTAAACCTAAAAGTAAGATGAAATAGTTCAAAAGAAATATAGTTGACCTCTAGCGTGACAATCATGGTCTCTTCTTTGTAATTTAAAAGGACCACCAGGATAAAGGATTGTAAACCAAGCAACATGACATTCTGGTGTGTGGCCACTTTGATAGGATACACTTTTCTTTAAACTTCTTATACCCTTGTTTTTAAGAAAAGGCTTTAAAAATTATGCAGATTAGCATAAGGGGCTCCAGGCTACATTAAAACCTATGCCCCCAGGCTCATTTGCATACCGTATATACTTGAGTATAAGCAGAGACCCCTAATTTCACCACCAAAAACTGGGAAAACCTATTGACTCAAGTATAAGCCGAGGGTGGAAAATGCATTGGTCACAGCCTCCCAGTATATAGCCAGCCCCCTTAAGTATACAGCCAGCCAGCCCCCTTAAGTATACAGCCAGCCAGCACCCTTAACTATATAGCCAGCCAGCACCCTTAAGTATACAGCAAGCCTGCAGTTTGCAAAGCACAAAAAAAAATACATACTCCCCTTCAGGTGGTCCCGATGCTCGGCGCAGCTTCGTGATGCTCCGGTCTCCGCGGCTCCTGTTCTTTTTTCTCTCTGCTGTAACAGCAGGCAAAGGCACGTCCATGCGATCTGCCGGCTGGCGCATACTATGATGTCATCAGTGGCAACACACATCAGTGTGCACTGGCCAGCAGATCGCAGGACACGTCTATGCCAGCTGTTAGAAGAGAAAATCAGAGAGAAGAAAGAAGGTGAGTATGTTAGTTTTTTTTTTTTATTGACTCGAGTATTGACTCGGCTTATACACAAGTATATACGGTAATATAAAAATGTTTTTTCTGTAAAAACCAGGGAATAAGAAGCAAAAAGAAGAGGGAATCCTGGATCATTTTGTAGAACTTCTGCAGTAAACACATGGGAAATTTCCCGCAATGACTTAGAGATGTACATCAGCGCCCACTGTCCAAGGATGGAACTTTAACATGGCACAATAAAAAGCTCAATTTTAACACAGCACTGCACACTAATCTATTGCAAATGCAGATTGCATTTGGGTTGGCACTGTATAGTAGGTGGGTTTCTTCAGACTCCTGCTCCAGCCAGTTGCAATGGCTGTGCTCCTTGGTCACAGAAAAAGACATACAAAAGGAGATAAATAGTAAAATCTTAAAAAGTAAACAACTAGTGGCCCGAACCATTTGATAATTTCGTATTACAGAATATGCTGATCAGAATTGTTGTAATGTTTAGGCATTACAGGACATTTTTAGAAATTATTTCTGGACCATCCCGGATCCACATATAACGTGACGGTAGAACGACAAACATAATATGCACCCGGATCATATAAATAAGAAGATAAGTTTAGTTTACTGCCGGCCCCCCAAACCCCCACCTATTCCTGTGTACACCAAGCGTTCGTATTACTTAGCTATAAAGAGAAGTTGTCATAAGAGTAAAGTTCATTAAGGAGTGCCAGCTTGTAGAATGGGAGAAGAAAGTACCTCAGATTCCTTTAGTAGCAGCAACCTCACCTATTATTCCCAGGAGCTTTCAGGGTTTATGAAAAGTAACTGCAAAATTTACATTAAAAAAATAAATACATATAAAAAAAAAAAATAATAAACATAATAAAAATCTAATACACATTATAAACTTATTAAAATATGATAAAAATATATTTATATATACACATACGATTCATAGCAATAATTAGATTAATTATTTTTAAAATAATAATAACAGGGGTAAAAATACAAGCTCCATGCAGATTCTGGACTTACGCCGGCTACACAGACTCTGCACTGACAGGAATTCACGGACAACCATGGTGTAGAGAAGGGGACTCCAAGCATCATAGCGATATATGATACAAGGAGTCCCTTGCATGACAATTATAGCTCAGAGTCACAGTTTAAAGGGTGGTCCTGTGGTTTGCGTAGTCCATCCAGCGCACC
Source organism: Engystomops pustulosus (assembly GCA_019512145.1). Taxonomy (NCBI): domain Eukaryota; kingdom Metazoa; phylum Chordata; class Amphibia; order Anura; family Leptodactylidae; genus Engystomops; species Engystomops pustulosus. The sequence continues at coordinate 24,741,221 of CM033648.1, read as the reverse complement.
CTCTCTTTTAGGGTAGACTTCTATGGGTCTTGTTGACGGTGACATGCACCATAACTGATTTGGGTTGACCACAAAACAAAACATAGGATATGGACACTCATCTGCTTCTCACCCTTCCAATCTCTTCCTCTGGGCCCTGTGCATAAGCCCTTAAACGAACTGACCACCTAAAGTTACAAAGTAGTGCATATTCCTGGAGAATAAGTGATCGCAGACATGCTGGATACTGATACACCATATATCATAGGTCCACGTACCCACATTTGGGTAATGTCAACTTACAAGCAAAGGGGGAAATGTATTGTGGACCCCCCACCCCCACCCAAAAGGCGCAATTCTACCAGGTGTAGAAATGTGCCACAGTCTGTAAACTTTCACCTGTGAAAAGTTCGAGGGCGCAGGCAGGAACGACTCGCTCCACTCCGGCGCTGGACGAACCCCTTTACGTGGAGCTGCCGTGAAGGGGATAATAATCGCAATGCTTGGCAGTTCGGAAGTCACTGCGATTAGAAGACCTGATAAATGTCCCCCTAACAATTTTATAGAAGATTAATATATCCTAAAATGCCTTCTACTTAAGAGTTTTATTAACTTCCGACTAAAACTTTCACAGCGTCATTTGTGAGTCACATTCAACTATTTCATTTTATAGATAAGAAAAGCCACCTACACATTGAATGTAAAACGAGTTGAGAGCGTTCCGCTGTATGAATATGTGGATACAGTTATAAAGCACATACACAAGGATTAAATACACCATCGCTAAAAGAAGTGCATAGGCCAAGGCCACAGCCCCAGGATTTCATATGAGTCACTAAAGCGCTCACTCGCTGAATGTTTTTCACTACAATATAATCAGAAAGTTCCCATCATGCATCGCTCCATGAAATAAATGAATAACAAGTAATAACAGGGTATGAAATGCCTTTTCTACAATGTAGAATTCAGTTTAATAGAATTCTCGGAATGTGCGGCCTTAACACAATAGGAATGGAAGTGTTTTATGTTACAGATGCATAGAGCCCTATACTGTGTTATTATCCCCTTCCTGACCCCGGTCCTGGAGTTGTACATTTGGTCACATTCTAGGACAGCATACGTTAAGTGCCAGCTACTCACAACTCGCGATAAAATTAGTCGACACCTGTCGGGCTCCCATTTGTGCCAGTGTACCAAAAATAATTTCCATTGACCTCTTCTGGGATTGAGCTTCACAGACAATTGAGGTCTAACATTGTATTAGATGTGCAGTATAGTCTGGTATAAAGCCCACCAGAGTCAATCACACGATTTCAGCCCCTTTAAAGGCCAGATCATTGAAGGATAAGCAAATATTTTAAATTAATTTCTTTTTCTTTGTATGGCTGAACAAGTCTTGTTTTATGCTGGAAAATTTGCAATTTTTGGGGGACAGTTTGAAATGATCTATTGGAAAATGACTTAGTCTGATATTGATAGGTCATGGATGCCAAAGTTCCAGAAGACTTAAAGGGGATGTCCACTTTCAGAAAATATTTGATATTGTTAGTTTAAGGAAAAGTTAGACAATTTTCCAATATATTTTCTGTACAAATTCTTCATATTTTGTCTAGATCTCTGCTTGCTGTCCTTCTATCAAAAGCTTCTATGTTTACTTCCAGTTGATAGAAATCTGTCCATGGTCTTGTAATGGACAAGCAGGTGCACGAGCCGTTATTATCACAGAGGTTAATCAGAGCCATGTGCTTCTAACAGCTTGTGTGCCTGCGTGTACATCACGCGACATGGACAGATTTCTATCCACTGCAAGTAAACATAGAAGATTTCTATAGTAGGACACTAAGCAGAGATCTAGAAAACTGTGAGGAATTGATATAGAAAATATATTGGAAAATTGGATAAATCTTCCTTACACAAACCATATCAAATATTTGCTAAAAGTGGACAACCCCTTTAAGAGAACACTATTTAAAGAGAACCCGTCATGCAAAATAACCCTCCAAAACTAAATATATTTTCATAAACTGCCATTAGAGAGCATTGCCTCTATCCCTTTATTGTCCCTCTACATGCCTGTAAACCTAAGCAATGAGGTCCTAAAGCTGTATGCAAATGACCTGTGAAATGTCCAATGAAGCATTAGCATATTCAAGCTGTCCACCTTATTCATGAGTGGGAGGCACAGACACACCCCCAGTGCTTGACTGACAGCCTGTATAATGATGTGTTTCCTGGTGCTGGTGGCCACGCCCCCTGCAGCCTGTGTGTGCATTTGTGTGTGTTTAGGAGAGATACAGCAGCTCCAGGCAGCCATGTTACAGCAGAACATGTCAGATTCATGTGTAGCTGATGTCTGTGTCTCTCACCTGTATATTAGGAGGATGCAGCATGTCAGCAGATGCAGCACACACACTAGCAATGCTTTACTATACATTACACACAGACATGAGCAGGGGGAGGAGAGGGGAGGGGTAACAGGGGTGACATCACTGCCTCTGACCATGTGACCAGCCTCATTTACATAATACAGAAAAGATGATTTTACAATGATTAATGTATGAAATAACTAGATAAAGGCTGGGATGGGATCCTTGTGAGCTGCTCCAACAGGTAGTGGTGACAGGACAAGTGACAGAGACCTGATGACAGGTGTCCTTTAACATTCCAGTAATAATACAAAAATGATGATAAGGCAAGTATAATTGATCTGTTTAAATGTCAATAAATTTCAACAAACTTTTAATGCCTTTCAGTAAGGGCTTATTCACATGGCCGTCTGCGGGGACGTACATGCGGCATGTACGTCCCCATAGACGGCAATAGCAGCACGTCGGGGATATGGTGCCATACATGTGTGGCACCAATCCGAGCCGCACACCGCAAAAAGATAGAGCACGCTCTAACTTTTGGCGAGTGTGCGGCCGTCTGCCGCTGTTTCCTATGGAGGGAAGAGGGGCCACCTCCTCCTCCTCTCCAGCACACGGCGGTATGCCCGCACGGCGGCCATCACGCGTGTGTATGTACCCTAATGTCTATTAGTCCTTCCGTTATTTGAGTTAGAATTGGACGGGAGCTGCAGCACCGTTTTTTAGGCTCAAGTAACGGAGACGGTAACGGAAGTGGTGCAAATGGACACTAATGAAAAGCCCTTAAATGTCCATTGAAATCAATGGACATTTAAACAGATCTGTAAGACTTCTGTTATTATTATTATTATTTAAGTCACGCAGGTCCGAACGCAGATGTGAACTGGTCCATGGATATCCTGCCAGGTGTCAATAGAAATAGCTGTAGTTAGCCAAGTAGGTGTTACCAGTTAGGAGCGCCTCCAAGTAGTAATCTCAACATCATACTATGCATTCACACATCCCCAGCTGGTTACACCCACTTGGCTAACTTACTCAAATTTCGAGGAGGATCAACAAAGGAACATTACATGAGGGGAGATCTATCACCACATTGTCTGCTTTCTTGTACTGCCATAAAGTCTCAAACAACAGTACAAGAAATTAGACAACATGGTGATGGATCTCCCCCTCAGAACTAAAAGAAAAGATGCTCCAAAATTGGCATGGGGAAGACAACAATTTACTAAAAAAAAAAAATATATATATACCGGCTGACATCAATCGACTGTTTCATCTTAACTACGTTCCCCAACTCAAGTCTATAGATTCTACAGTTTCTACCACCTGGATGAAGGGTTGTATGCAAATGATCCTGAGGGGCTCCAGGCTCTATAGATGTTAATGGAGTTTGAAGCCCGTCAGACTTGTTTGCATACAGTCTTTCATCCTCGTGGTAGATGTCCTTTAAGTCATTGAGTTCCCTATCATTATCATGGTTTAGTAGAATTAACTCTCTTAAAATGGACTGACAGTTCCTCTAGATCTGCCACCATCACTTCTGCATCGCTTACGAAAGCTGGCCACAAGGTTTGTGTGTCCTCTCCCTCTTAAAACAAAGCCTGTTGACTAGACATAACGAAGATGGGGGGGGGGGGTGAAACATCTCACAAAATAAGGATAAACTATGGGTTAATGTAAAAGGCAGTTTCCCCTCCTCTAGGGATCTACCAGGGAGTTTCTGGTTACCCACTAAAACGGATATGGGGTAATTGAAGGTAATCCCGTTAATGTCAGTGATTCTGAAGACATGGGGTAGGTTTGCAGCTAAATCTAAAATTGCTGCCATTCCTGGCCCACTATCCCCGGCCCAGGACTATCCTTGTCTCCAACAGGTACTAAGTACTTGTCCCCTTCTGTTGTCGAGTGATGGGCGACTGTGGAAAATTAGTAATATCATCACAAAAACTGGCATCCGCCCCCTTACTGAATTGCTGGGCTAGGGAAGGAAGTTACCCGGGCGCTTGGCTACACTACCTACAGCTGAAGAGCTTCCTGTCCTCCCTGACCGCTATAGAGTAATTCCACTCAGACTTCCTGTTACCAGGTGTTGGAGGCAACCAGGTCATCCGCTCATGCACAATGCTCCATTTCATAATGCATTATGGGGCTGCGCCCTACACATGGTGACTGCTTTGTGGGTCTCCTGGTCCCTGTACTGTTGTTTATATTCTGTCACCAATAAACCTTTATTGAACCATAAAAAAAATGCCGGCAGAAACTTTCAAGTTATTCTGGAGATTTGTTTAGCCTTGTTTAACATCTCTTAGGTTTTGAGCACCTCCAGATACTATTATTATTACACGTAGTAAAATGTGACTTTTTACCAGCATATTTTTAAAGGCTTTTTACTTTAGAATTCGTACGAACCTACAGACGTGGAATAGAAAATTTACTGCACCATTTATCACTTTGTTTTGTGCCAAATGGGTGAAATGTAGAAAGATATGTAAGGGGCACTGGGTAAAGGCACCTGCTCATCTGAATCCACTCACAGATATATACTGGAGGTTCTATATACCGTCTTACTTTACTATTCTTAGAAAAGGAAGAGAATAGACAGAGGCCGGAGGCTGTGGGTGGTGTAACTTCAGTAGGGTTATAGAATGAGGGAAAACTAAATAATGAGCCTAAAGTTTGGGTCTGCTCATCTGTCATCTGATCTCCCCCTTTTTATTAGTTTTAATCGGATGCACAGCAACTGCGTCGTATCACAGTTCACGACTTGTCACATTGTCATCATATCTTATACTTTGTGGGCACTTATTTAAACTCTTGGACAATGCCTTGGAAGGATTGTGACACACATGACTAATAATGCTATTTTTTATTTGGGGTTTTCTTAATCTGAATGTGTTTGGAAGGTAACCTCCATTGATATTAAAACAAGAACAGCATGTGCGCAAAATCATTATTCAAAAGCTGCCTTACTGTGCTCATTTTAAGGAGGCTCAGCCCATATATCTACACTCCTGATAAATGTTATGCCAATACAGATCTACGGCAGCTGTATTTACTATAGTGAAATCTCTGCAGGAACTGAGTCACTCTATGGTCCTGTACTAAAAATATGGTTCTAGCATAGACGAACCCCGCAAGGAAGCTACTCACAGATACCTAGTATAAGACAGTAGACCAGCATCAAGGAAGCATCTCACAGCTACCTAGTATAAGGTTA
>CM033648.1:24701934-24732999 GCA_019512145.1 Engystomops pustulosus | reverse complement strand
TAAGACCGTAGACCAGCAGTAAGAAAGCGACTCACAGCTACCTAGTAGAAGACCATAAACCAGCACCAAGGAAGCTACTCAAAGCTACATAGTATACGACCATAGACCAGCAGTAAGGAAGCTACTCAAAGCTACCTCTAATAAAACCGTAGATCAGCAGTTAGAAAGGAATTAACCGCTACCTAGTATAAGACTGTAGACCAGCATTAAGGAAGCATCTCCCAGCTACCTAGTATTAGACCATAGACAAGCGGCAAGGAAGCAACTCAAAGCTACCTAGTCTGTATTTCACAAAATACTAAACATAATCATCTGAAGCCAGCATAAAGATCAAAATACACATTATATGATTGTTAGGAAGACCTTAGAATTGTTCTGGCACCCAACAACAATCTAATGTGTATGGTGGTGGCCCGACTTTCCCACATAAAAATCAATATGAAGAGTTTACAGCAACTTATTCCCTTCTCCCTATTGTGAATGTACAGATGCTCAGCAGGGCATCAAAAGGTACGATGTTGGCTCCAGGAGGATTTATTGTGACCAGAGTTAAAGGTTTATGGCCACATTAAAAGCTGGCGAGTATTACAGAAACACATCTATAGCTCCGTAATAGATGCATAATAGATCAAACAAAGGATATTTGAGATATAGCGAAGGTGGTTGCATCCTTCACTCCAATGTACAGATGACAGCTGGACAGCGGCCCTACTGAACGCGAATTAAAAAGAGAACATAATCCATCTGATCTGTCTGATATACATTAGGGAAGGTGAATGCTATTCCACACTGGAACTAATATGTCTTACTACAAAGGATGTAGTTTAATAAAAATGTAAATTTACCAACCTGCATGTTGTATTCAGCTCACCTGTTCTCTCAGTTCATGAAATACAGGCTGCCTTAAACAGCTCTTGGAATAATGGGGGAGATTTATCACTGCTTCTACACCAATTTTCCGGTGTAGAAGCAAAGAAATAATCACAAATTCTTGTGCACTGCAATAATTTGCAGTTATGGTAGCGATTAGAGAGTAGTAGAGGGGCGCAGAGGGCAAGGGTTGTTCCTGTCCTGCGCCATTTTTAAAAACCTGCGGTTGGACCTGGCGTAGTCTTACCCAGCCGCCTTCCAGGCTTAAGAACTATAGTAATGACGACTTATTCTACCTATTTTTGCTTCTGATAAGTCCGCTGTGTAATGTTTTATTTAGTTGGTTTATTTGGTTGTAAGTTTAATGTCCCTTCGTTAAGATTGGTGAAGGTCAACCCATAGCAATCCTGACTACTAGAGGTTTGATCCTCCCTTCCACTTTATTCTGCACAATACAAAGCTGATAAATGGATGGCAGCCAGAGTTTACTTGCTCGCCATTCTATATAGCGTATTTTTCGGACTATAAGGGCACATTCACATGGCCTTCTGCGGGGACGTACATGCGGCCACAAATTTGCGGCCGCATGTACGTCCCCATAGACGGCAATAGCGGCGCGGCACAGATCCGGCCCGCACACCGCAAAAAGATAGAGCAGAAATCAAAGGTGCGTCTTATTGTCCAGTGCACCTTATATATGAACCATACTTACAGACAACCGCTGCCTTAAACTGTGCACAGGTCTGCCACCTGCTGGTCATTCATCTTCATAATCCGGTGGGCCTCATAATCCGGTGCGCCTTATATATGAGCCTAGACATTTTAGCAGGCATTTATTGATGGTGCGTCTTATACTCCGGTGCGCTTTATAGTCCGAAAAATACTGTAATTTCGCCAGAACGAGGTAACAAAAAGGAAATGCACATGGCTCCAGTTGTAGCATAGTGCTTTTTGTTGGTAATGTATTTTGTAAGAATAAAGAGAATTATAAAAAAAAAATTAAATCAAAAATCTGTGTTAGAAATTTCTCCATAATTTCTTATAAATCTGTACCACGCGGGACACAACACAGTTGTATGTTCTTATTCTGGTACGGGGATTTGTAGGTGTTACAGACAGTACATAGTCACTTTACCGAGAGGCCCTGCACTTAATCCATATCCCATTATCACATCTGCCAGTCAGCGTGACCTAACATGACACTAGGATCACACACCAGAAATCAACACGAGACAAGAAAGATCCAATCCCTGCATCTACAAGCATGGTAATCTTCCCACATGCAAAATTATTTAGTCCCACACAAAAGTCTCTAAACTACGTGACAGCAAGAGACTGATTCTCTGCATGTAAACATAGAAAAAGCAACAAGAACATAAACCAGAGCAGAGCATAAACACATCAGTAACCTACATTATGCATCCAGTTAAAATACAGAGACCATACAAAGAAAAGTAACTGATTTTTGGATATAGAAAGAATAGACAATGCTTACACCTGCACCTTCCATCTGAAGTACCGTATTTTTCGGACTATAAGGCGCACCATCAATAAATGCCTGCTAAAATGTCTAGGTTCATATATAAGGCGCACCTGATTATAAGGATGAATGACCAGCAGGTGGCTGAGTAAGTACGGTTCATATACAAGACGCCCTGGACTATATGGCGCATCTTTGATTTCTGAGAAAATCAAAGGACTTTTTTGTGCGCCTTATAGTCCGAAAAATACGGTATAGGTCAGAGGTTAATGCAGGGGCATTTGTTGTAATACACCCCCATTGGTTCCTTTTCCGGAAAATGTAGAATTTTTTTTCTGTATTCTTTGTATATTCCTGTATAGGATAGCCTGGAGCATTTTAGGCTCAGTTCAGACCTACTTCAGGGCTTTCCAAAAGACTCCTCCTTTTAGTAAAGTGTAACAGAAAATCGGAAGGTGAACAGAAGATCTTGCGTTTACCTTCTGATCCCCACTGATTTCAAGGTACAAAAAAAATAGGACTGCTGGAATTTTTTTTTTTCCAATTTAATAACATAGGGTGAAACATATGTGTAATTATATATATATATTTGAGGTGCTGGGCAGTGTGACAATTGACGACATTGCATGACATGATGGGCAGTGGTTGGTATTGAGGGATTTCTTCTTACTTACTAGCGCTATCTGAAGTGATGCATAGGACATACATCGTAGTCTGAGTGATGGATTAAGCACTGTAGGCTCTGCAGTATTCTATATATAGAGCTGTGTATTGGTATAATTAATTATTTTGCACTTTGTTATATTTAATAACCAATGTCCATCTTCATTAATTGTTATACTATTCCACTGGCTTTTGGTATCTGTATAGTCCTATATTTTGTTCACCCTGAGATTGGACTTTTTCAATTGTGCATTGTCATGTCACACTGTCCATACTTTATGTATTTATATTGCGTTTTTAATGGATATTTTTTATGCCATTTGTCGTCAGTACTTTTATAAAATTTATGACTAATTATGATATTTATTGAGAGAATTTATGGAAGGGAATATTTATAGTGAATGTGAATATATTTATGTATCTATATATACACATATCAGTGCTACACTATATGGAGCAGCAAAGGGTGCGAAGCTCCACGTGGTTCTGCCACATTCATTATTCTAAGGCCAGAAGCCGTTATTTCCAGTCCTAGGGAAAAAAATGTGAAGGATCCCTTTGGGCATTGGTACAGTCAGTGCTTACTGAGAAGCAGGAGAAGAATTGACATTTGTCGGGAGGGTCTGCCAAGGCAAAGCTCTGAGTGGCAGAAAAGACTCTACTGCACCATGCTCTGCCATAGCTTTAAACTGTATTAGCATCCTACAGATGCCAAAACAGTTTACGGCACTTGGGGTAAGAGGACTGATGCTTTTACTTGTATCAATAGGCTTACTAAGAAGAATAGGCTACATCCTACCACTACATAATTATACGAAGAAAAAAAACAGTATATATACTGAGAACCTATAGGTATAGCAGGACAGCGGAGATATATACTGAGAACCTATAGGTATAGCAGGACAGCGGAGATATATACTGAGATCCTATAGGTATAGCAGGACAGCGGAGGTATATACCCCCCCCCCCCCCCCCCCATTGTATCTGTATAGTGTAGCTGTAGCAGAGCCAAGGTGTCTGGATCAGGGCTGACTGGTGTCAGGCTGTGTAGAGGCACATCACTCCTAACTTCTACCAGGAGGAATAACAGAGGGACAACACAATGTAGACTCAAAATAAAATGTGCTCCAATATTATTATGTCAAATGAAAATATGTTAACTGAAATATTCCTCGTCAGCAGAGATAAGGATAGTCTATGAATAAAAATGACTGAGCAGCAGTTCCAGTCTCAGCCATTAGGTGAGGGTGACACCATTTCTGCAAAATAAGATATATACACTCACCGGACACTTTATTAGGTACACCTGTCCAACTGCTCGTTAACACTTAATTTCTAATCAGCCAATCACATGGCGGCAACTCAGTGCATTTAGGCATGTAGACATGGTCAAGACAATCTCCTGCAGTTCAAACCGAGCATCAGTATGGGGAAGAAAGGGGATTTGAGGCCTTTGAACGTGGCATGGTTGTTGGTGCCAGAAGGGCTGGTCTGAGTATGTAAGGGGTTAAACACCCGGGATCGGAGTTTTCCGATCCCGGGTGTAAGTGCCGGGTCTGGGCTGTTATATCACAGCCCGACACCGGCACTATAATAACCCGATGTCCCGAAATCTTCTTCTGACGCGGCGCCGTAGAAAGGCGGATAGTCAGAAGAAGTACCCTTAATGACCGCCGTAGAATCCCGATAGGGCGGTCATTAAGGGGTTAAAGCTAGGAATAACCATTTCATATGTGATAGGATGTTTAGGATTGTATTGATTTTTATATCAATTACAGGGAAAGGGGGTGTTTTGAACTCTTATTTATTTACCCCTAGGGAGTTTGATTGTTCCTACCATCAGTGTCAGAACCACAATATGCCGCAAACTTCTGCCTTGTATGGAGGTCAAAATTCGGATGTAAATACTTTTGTGTAAAAACTACAAAAGTGCTTAACCCTTTCCCACCGCAGCCCTTTTTCGTTTTTGCGTTTTCATTTTTCACTCCCCACCTTCAAAAATCTATAACTTTTTTTCGGTGGTTGTGGTGAGCATTTTAACCCCCGACACGCTGGTCAAATTAAATGCAAAGTAAATGGTGCAGAGTAAAAATTGCGTTTTTATGGTGAGCATTTTAACCCCCGACACGCTGGTCAAAATTAAATGCAAAGTAAATGGTGCAGAGTAAAAATTGTGTTTTTATCTCAAAAAAGTCATTTTTGTGCCTTATATACTGTGCCCAACCCATGCCACTTTAGACAAACACCCCAAAAATCAATCGTGCTGCGGGTTGTCCCATACAGCAATACCACCCATGTGCCAATAATTCGAGTTACCCGGCTGTCAGGGGATACCGTGCAAGGGTCAGGAATAAGAAGCACAATTATGTGTTTGTTTCAGACCTTTTCGTTCCTGCTACGTACTACGATACGCCTTCTTTGGTTATACACTTCCTTGTGCGTAGGGACCCCCGGGCGGGACCATGACATTCATAGGCACGTGGGCCTTAAACGGAACGTCGGCTGCAAGTATATGCACCTGCTTTACTTATCCTTTCGTCGGATACCAGGTTCACACCCCCCCTGTTCCAAGGGGACCAGTAAGATGATGTTTAGTCTTGTTGACTGAGCCTTTTAAGACCTACTCAAAACATCATCCTCGCTGTCTACTGATCCATAACATTTTGAGTGCTAAGTAAACGCTGTCTTGGGTTGTCATGAGTATTCGAGCTCACTACGTTTGTGTGGGGGCCGTGCAGATGCTGGACTCAGCCCGACAGGTATAGGCATTGGATGGCCTCCTGTTACTGTGCTCCAAACCCACTGCCCTTTCGACAAACACCCCACAAAAGCATTCTGCGGCGTTGTCCTTAGGCTACCAGCAATCACCCACATGGACCGACATAATGTTGACTGGCTGGTGTGCCACACGGCCCGGTTGGTCAGATAAAGAAACCACAATTTAGTTTATCAGCGGCGGGGTCACTAGAGTGTCCAGGTAAATCGTGGGGGGGTATCCCCCCGATGGTTACTAGTACATACGTGTCAGAAACCCCCCAGATAGTGAACCCATCTTGGAAAGAACAAAAAGTGGGCAACCCCTCAAATAATGTATGTATGGGTCTTTGTGATGAGCATTTTAACCCACTAGTAGTGCTTGGCTCTCAATAATCAGAATAACGGAGGAGCACGTGCGAAAGACAACAATTAGTCTATTGCAATTATCAAATATGCCATTGCAATTGCAACAACTAGTTATCTCTTAGCCCAACTCTGCCACTGGGAAGATAACACGCAAAATCATCTTGCGGTGTACCCCGTTCAGGGTCAATATCCCCCATGGGAGCATAATCTGTAGAGATGGAAGACAGCACAGGCTCACAGAAAGGGGTGGAAAAAAAAATAACTGGGTGGGAGCAACAGACATTGTGTACTTTTTTTTCTTTTTGATCATATGAAGATGTTGTAGATGCAATAGGGGCCAGTACAGTAGAAACCCTGAAAGAACGACCCTATTTTGGAAACTACACCCCTCCATGAATTAATCTCTAGGGTATAGTTAGCATTTTCAACCCCACAGGTGGACCCCGGAAAACGTGCATAATGGATGTGCATAGAAAAATATCCATTATGTCATTTTGTGCCCAGCTGCTGCCAGGGAGACAAACACCCTAAAAATCATGATGCATGTTTTCCGGTAACAGCATACGGGGCAGTATCTACAGGCTGGGCACATGGCAGGGTTCTTAGAAGGGAAACGGTCGCATGATGTTAAGCTGTGGCGTCAAGTGGAACAACAGGGGACTCTAAAAATCCAGGATGTATTATAATTCGGAAGCAATCTTTCATACATAACCTGGTTTTCTGGGCATGTCTCACAGTGATGAATGGTGTCCTTCCTAATGCCATTTTTGGAGCACACCCTGCACCTTTGTGACCTCCTTGCTGGCTGTTGGGGAACTACTCCTGGAAAGGCTGTGCCCTGGTACAATACGTGATGGGGCCTCACTTCAGATGCTAGCACTCCCCCTTCTGGTCTCCAAAAGAAAGTACGTTTATTCCCACTCTTCTTGATTCCAGGAAAGTTCCCCTCTGGCCGGCATATCGATGCAGCACATACAATTATACAATGCCATCTGCATGATGTAGGCACAGCAGCTTCTTGTACCACACCTCGACTCCGCATGGCATTGTACGGCTGAAGCACCTGGTCAGACAGTCCACCCCTCCCAGATGTATTATAATCTAAAAACAGTCTGGTGTGGGGGCTCTTGTACTGGCACCTCGTACTGGGACAGGGTGGTGGGTGGGCAGTATTGTGGTTAATACAAGGACCTCTCTCTTGTCCTTGTACTTAACCACACATACAGAGTCGCTGCATAGTGCCCTGCTTTCGTGCCTTTTAAGTTTTTGCCCAAGCAGCGACTTAGGGAGACTCTCTGATTTCTGCGTACAGTGCCGCATGCCGCAGATTTCTGGAAGTGAGGCACTTGAACAGGGTGGTGCTGGTGTAGAAATTGTCCAGGTAGAGGTGTGTAGCCCTGGTTCAGCAGTGGGTGCACTTAAATCCACACACTCCCTGTAACACCAGAGGGGGGGGGGCATTCGGGGGCACTATAGTGGAGTCCTTCCCTTCTATACCCTTGAACTGTGTAGATCTGAGGCCTGATAACTTTCGCACAGACTTATACATCTTCACACCATACCTTGCCCACTTATGGGCAGGTACTGGCGGAAGTGAAGTCTCCCTGTGAATGTAACCAGGGACTCGTCTATGCTCACATGTTTGGCGGGGGTATATGCCTGGGCAAAACTTGGCACTAAAATGATCTAATATGGGACTGACCTTAAATAACGATCATAACTGGGGTCACCTCTGGGGGGCATCGTGTGTTGTCAGTGTAGTGCAAAAAACTTATGATGGCGTTCCAAGCGCATCCTGCTCATTGCCATGCGGAACATGGGGGTGGTGTACAGTATGTCTGTGCTCCAGTAGTCCCTGATTGAAGGCTTCTTACTATCCCATGAGGAGTATTATGCCCAATACTTTGCATCTCTGCTGCGTGACAGGGGTCCACCTGTAGGGTTGTGCATAAAAGGATGTGGGTGGGGGCAATATGTTGTTCAGCGTAGATTGTCTGAAATATAATAAATTCAGCAGTCTCCTCATCAAAAAAAACTTAAAAAGTCCACAGCTCTGAGCCCTGTCGTGTCAAGTTAATTCCAGGATGGCCCGAAAGTCGGGACTGAGGGGTTAGATTATATGGGGCACCATGTGGGGTCAGTGAAGCCCCAGACGCTTCTCGCAGAAGTCCCAGAAACTCTCCTGCAGATGCACTGTTGAGTCCCAGGCACTTCTCCTCAGAAGTCCAGGCACTTCTGCCTGCAGAAGTCCCAGGCACTTCTCCGCCTCCCAGCCTTCCTGAGAAGTCCCTGGAACCCTACGGCGCCTTCTTGGGGGTCCTTCCAGGTCACTGGCAAGTGACAGGAGGATGATGATAAGTAAAAGGGACCATCATCCCCACTAGCTGACTCGTTGTCAGAGGCAAGCATGTTATGCCTCCAACACGGTGTACGCTTCTGAGACATTGCACACAAAAAAAATATAGAACTAGAAAATTAGATAATGTGCACCAAACTACACGGATCACGTCTAGCAGGCACACAAAAAAAAACAATCATACTGCACACCAAACACACTGACAAGCCACGAGATCACACCAAATGCACAGACCAGGACAAGCCACAGATAGCACACAAAAAAAAGGTAATGCCACACCAAACCACACGCACAGCCGCACAGATGGCACACAAAAAATAATGTGCACTAAACTACACGGACAAGCCGCACAGATAGCAGCACACAAAAAATATGTGCACTACAACTACACGACAAGCCGCACAGATAGCACACAAAAAAAAAAGAAATGCACACCAAACTACACGGACAAGCCGCACAGATGGCACAACAAATCTGCCACTAACACACGACAAGCGCACGATAGCCAAATAGAAAATAATGTGCACTAGACTACACGGACAAGCCGCACAGATAGCAGATGAGTCCAAAAAAAAAGAACTGTCACACCAAACACACGGACAAGCCGCACAGATGGCACACAAAAAATAATGCGCACTAAACTACACGGACAGCCGTCCCATATAATCAGCACAAAACAAAAAAGAGAAATGCACACATCCAACCACAAGGACAAGCCGCCACAGATGCAACACAACAAATAATTGCGCACTACTACACGGACAAGCCGCACACATAGCACACAAAAAAAAAATAATGTGCACTAAACTACACGGACAAGCCGCCTGATAGCACACACAAAAAAAAAGTAATGCACCACCAAACTACACGGACAAGCCGCACAGATGGCAACACAAAAAATAATGCGCACTAAACTACACGGACAAGCCGCACGATAGCACACAAAAAATAATGCGCACTAAACTACACGGACAAGCCGCACAGATAGCACACAAAAAAAAAGAAATGCACACCAACCACACGACCAGCCGCACAGATGGCACCCAAAACGTAGCAGAGGTACCCTACGCTGCTAAAAAAAATAACCGGCAAAAAAAACATGTGCACGCGCAAAAAGGCGCTACAAATGCACCTAGCTTGCCCATAGACAAAACTAACTACCGCTAAGACTGACTAAAGATTCTGTCAGCGCTATTCACATCTGCCCCCCCCCCCCCGTTCTATGTCACCCTTACACCGAATTTAATATGGGAGGAACCATAGTAAAGCTGAATTCTATGCCAAGAAGGATGTGTACGGCTCACAATTGAATTCTAAGACGCCAGGCCTTAGGTGTGGGGTTACATCAAGACTGGTCCATAAGGTGTCTGGTCTTCATACATCGGATACAGAAAGTATTCAGACCCCTTTAAATTTTTCACTTAATATGTTTCATTGCAGGCAAGATCAAAAAAGTTTTTTTTTGCTCATTAATGTATATGTAAAGGGAAGTGTCCATTCATGTACATAGGTATTTGGGTGTATATATATATACACTCACCGGCCACTTTATTAGATACACCTGTCCAACTGCTCGTTAACACTTAATTTCTAATCAGCCAATCACATGGAGGCAACTCGTGGCATGGTTGTTGGTGCCAGAAGGGCTGGTCTGAGTATTTCAGAAACTGCTGATCTACAGGGATTTTCACGCACAACCATTTCTAGGGTTTACAGAAAATGGTCCGAAAAAGAAAAAACATCCAGTGAGCGGCAGTTCTGTGGGTGGAAATGCCTTGTTGATGCCAGAGGTCAGAGGAGAATGGGCAGACTGGTTCGAGCTGATAGAAAGGCAACAGTGACTCAAATCACCACCCGTTACAACCAAGGTAGGCAGAAGAGCATCTCTGAACGCACAGTACATCAAACTTTGAGGGGGATTAGGATACTCATATTCAATACGTTTACTATAGGCATGTACGGGGTACTTACCCGCCCAGCTTCCATGGAGCCGTGGGCTCCTATGACGGACTCTAGGGGTCTGCCTTTAGAGATCACAAATGATTGATATTTTCACATCCAACATAAAAAAGGCTAATAAGAAAGGGGTATTTCGGGTAATTGTGGTGACCAAAAGAAAAAAGATAACAAAATATTTATAGTACATGTGAAGGCCAACATAAAACCTAAAATCCTAAACCAGAATAAGTGATTTTATTCCTTATTTCGAGATCACACGAATTAATAAAGTTAATAAAATTTTAACAATCGCTATTCAACCTCCCTGTATTGTACCGAAAAGTGGATCTCAGAAAAAAATACCCCTATTTCCACATTACAAAAAAAATATAGCCTTGAATTATGATGCCAAAGTTCAATCTGCTCCTTGAAGTGGCGCTCGAGCATCTATCGTTGTGTGCCTATACATCGTTTAGCAAAAAAAGATTAAAGTACGTAGAGGGACGAATAGAATTTGATTCAGACTAGAGATCTCCACTTCTTTACAAAAATGATCGGATGAACAGTGTCCAAAACATAGCCACAAGCAAACTCTTAGAGAAAATTTCACTTACTTCACTATTCATAGGTATACATTAGTCTTCTCAGTAGTTCATTATCATATTAAGTCTTATAGTGCCAAATGTTATTCGTAGTGAGTGCAACCATAATAGATACTATCTCGCATAGTCCAGTCCGTGGTATGAACACTCACATGTTTTATCACCTCGAGCAGAGACTCCAATCTCACACACGCTAGACCAAAAAGTGTGGCCACATGAGTGACCTTCTGGGGGACACGCCCCTTCCTCAGACATGCATGGGCACACACCTACACAAGCTAAATATATCTCGCCACACGGAAGCTATCGTATAACTACAAATACAATATGAATAAATACAAGGATACACAAATATAAAATACATAAATACACAAATTCCTATGCTGGGGAATACAATTGGTTAAAAAGATAAATGCTTGATTTTATTATACATTATATCATTTTTCTACTATACAGGCAGTCCCGGGTTACTACAAGATAGGGACTGTAGGTTTGTCTAAGTTGAAGTTGTATGAAGTAGAATGTATATTTTATAACTTGGTAGTTCCGACAATTTTTTTTTTGTCAGTGACAATGGAAGTTCAAATTTTTTGGCTGTATAGGACCAAGAATTATCAATAAAGCTCATTGCAGACCATTTTAGTGTTGATTGCAGTCGGGACATTTTTAAGCATCCAGAGAGCTTCACCAGAGGGCAAGGTGGCGCAGAGGGGGTCGTCTTACTATGGGTTGCTGTAAGTGGGTGTCCTTAAGTAGGGGACCGCCGTATCTAAAATACATATTACAGATTACGGACTAAAGAGGATAAGACAGCTGAGAATAGTAATAAACAATTTATTAATACAAAAGTAGATAAAAAAATATGATATAAAATGACATCTCAGGAGAGACATAAAGACAAGCACGCCAAGTGTACCGTCCATGAGAAATATTAATTCTACCATATACTGGATGGGTGTTGACATAAGATACTGCAATATATCAAAATTCACTAATCACTAATGCGTGTTTAGCCTGTGGCTATACCTGTCATATAACATATACCATGATAGGAAGTGCAGATTGAATATATTATGCAGTGTATCAGGTGGACATCACCTGGATGCCTATAGCCCCAACGCGGTTTCAACCCGCTGGCTTTCTCAGGGAACACCAAAATGTCCATTATCAAAATATTAATAACGATTTATTCGCCATTTAACCTGTACGGAAAATAGCATCCAAAGTTGAAATTTTTTTACCATTGCAACATATAAAAATTTACAAAGGTGATTAAAAGGCCCTAGAGTCCACAAAAATGGTTAATATTAAATGATGCAAAAAATACACGAACACAGTTCTGTACACTCGGAGGAAGATGGAAAAGTTATGATTGCCAGAAGATGGCAAATGAAGATTTTTTTTTGTAAAGTTTACATTTTCTAATGTATGAAAACATTCTTAAGCCTATAAAATTTGGTATCCCATGATTGTAACGCACCCTAGAATAAAAATAGACGTGTCATTTGCACATGAAAGCCGTTAAAATCCAAGCCCAAAAGGAAATGCACAAATGCATTTTTCCACCAATTTCACTACGTCCCAGTACACGGCATGGAATATTAAAAGACCATCGTATGAAATGCAATTTGATGCCAGGAAAAACAAGCCCTCACCACGCTAAAGACATGGAAAAATAAAAAAGGTTATGATTTTTAAAGGATGTGGGAGTTAAAAGGTAAACTAAAAATCTGAGCCGAAGCCAACAGAGCAACAGCAAAGCCGGATGGACTGGTGTGGCAGGGTGCCAGGTTGCCATGGTGCAACTAGCCAAGGTGGTAAGATATGCAGGACACAGTCCGAGCCGGGTGACAGCGAGGAGGAGACAGCGCAGGAAGGAAAACTGGAATCACAGCCAGGAACACAACGAGCAGGCGCGCAGGCACGATGGAACACAGGTCTGGCTTGACGATCTGGGGGGAAATGTGGAGGCCGCCGGATTATAGCAGCCCCGGAAGTGGCCAGCGGCACTCTCCTGTGCACTGCCCTTTAATCCTGAGTGCCGACGGGCGCCCTAGGGAGCAGGGAGCGTGCGGAGAGGGGCCTGGGGCAGCGCCAAGACGAGGAGGGCATGGGTGTGCAATGGATGCAGTGTGAAGTATGCTGTATAATTTATGAAATGCTTGTAATTTTTATTATTTTTTATTTTATATTGCTTGCTAAATGCTGAAACTAGGAGGACCTCAACTGGGCTGATTGACTATACTACCTATTCCAGGGAAAGAGACATCTTTTGTTTTTCTGCGATGTCCATGTGATAATTACTACCAATGAACTATGGACATTACTTTTTCTTTAACTAGCCAAGCCCCGGTCCTGCGCCACTGAAAGTTATGTATAATCCTTTGTGAGCAGAATTTGAGATATTATACCATACTTTGTCTGGTGGTGATTCTTTGAGCTCACGTTGTGGATTTCATTAACAATTAGAGACCCGTGAGGCCTCCACCTCTTCCTTTTGGTCCCAAGAAACCTCTGGTGGAGAGTCCAATCCAAAATGTTCTTCAGGCTCCCGGGACCTCTTCTCAAGCACGAAATCCCTTCCGAATCAGCCTCAAGAGCAGAGGAAGAGAGATGCTGAGAGAAGCGGTTCAAGACGACTGGCTTCAGGAGGAGACATGGAAGGATTCAGGGTGCGCATCATGGAGGAAAGGCGGAGCTTGTAGGCCACTTGATTGATGTTCTTGTTACCTCAAGGGACTAAGGAACCGGGGACCAAGTTTGTAGTGAATATCTTCAGCCGGACGTATCTGGAGGATAACCACACCTTGTCAACCGAGAGGAGGACAGGAGAGCCTAGATGTTTCTTATGCCCTGGGTTTGGTGCGGTCTGTGGCTCGGAAAGGGATGGCGGGTCTGTCCCAACAGATTTGAGGTCCGATAGATCCTTGCTGCAGGGACACAGAGGGAGTGACAGCGGAAGAGGAGACGAAGGATCATCCTAGACCACAAAGATGGAGCAAGCCAGTAGACCCAGAGTCCAGGGAATTGGAGGAGAACTTAGCCCATGGTAGCAGATCAGCCCAGTTACTCTTGACGAGACAAAGTGGCAGAGGTAACAGCCCAAAGTCTGGTTCACCCTTTCCACTTGGCCATTCGACTGAGGGGGTGGCACAGAAGAAAAGTCAAGGTTGACTTCCAGCTGGTTACACAAGGAAGCCAAAACACAAACTGGACTCTTAGGTCGGAATGATGGTGTAGCAAGACCATGCAGCCGGAAGATATGTTTGAAGAACAAACATGGCAAGCCGTGGAGAGATGGGAAATGGGACATCTTGGAAAACCGGTCCATCAAACCAGTCAGCCAGTTTGAGACGAGAGGCTTTGTTGCCGGGCACGGAGGAGCAGGATCCACAAACTCCCGACATCTTTGACCAAGTCTGGCCACAGTAGTAGCGGGAGATGAGGGCCACAGAACGTTGCAATCACTGGGTGCCCAGTTATATGAAGAATGTGCCCAAGACCGAATCCTCTTCCGACGAGCTGGTCTAACATACGTCTTTACTGGGAGGAGCTGCCGAGATCCACCGGGCTGCAACAACAAGCTGGTCATAAGAAAAAGAATGATGTGCCGAGAGCTGGTGCTTCTCCTAACAACATCGAAGCACGGGACAGTGCACAGCTCTTGACGTTCTTGTCTGCAGGACGGAATTAATCAACAGTTGAAGCGATAGAAAAACAATGCCAACGGGCTTGCATGGGATTCAGGCGTGGACTGTCTGGAGGTACAGTAAGTTCTGTGGTCTTGTGTACAACTAACAGGATGGAGAGCTCTTGCAGTAGATACCGCCATTCTCCAGAGCAAGTTTGAGGCTAGCGTTCACTGTCACCAATCGATAATTGTCATCTGTGGGAGAAAAAGTCTGAAAGAAGCCGAGGTGAGAGTTCGGCCTTAGGCGTTTCTGGGTGAGCACCGCTCATCCACCTCAAGATGAAAGGGTTTGTCCGTGTCAGGCCTCGTGAGCACGAGAGTCGAGGCAAAAGCGGACTTCAACCTAAGGAAGGCTCTCTCGCTGCAGGAGGCCATGCACGTGGTTAGCACCCTCTCTGGGAGTGCGTGACTGCCAGTCTAAAGGGGTTGTTAAACAGAGCTGCTGGGCTAATAGCTCCACTTGATCAGAATCCCAGTCACAGTTGGTCATTTCCTGTAACTGAGGTTCTTATACATGCTTCAGTTACAGGGGGGAAAACTTGTAAAAAAAAAATAAAAAAAGTAAAGTTTAAAAAAGTGAAAATGTCCCCCAGGTCTTTTATGCTCTAAGGGACATATAAAGTAAAAAACACACACACAAATAAATATTAATTGGTAATATTCATAAAAATACAATGACATGTCCCCATATATGGAAAAAAAAGACACAAAAAGCATCGCCATAGTCGCCCGTTTGCCCGAGACGCTTCCCCGCTCAGGCTGCAGGAGTTCACCTTCTTCTCTGTGCATGTAGCGATTGGGGCAGATTATCGCTGTCTGAAGCAGAAATTTTAGTTGCCTGGCAACAATCACAGCTCGCGTCATTTTACCAGGCTCATGAATATTTAAAGGGGAGAGTGATTGTGCCATGGGCAACTAGAAATATTCTGACTCAGCAGCTTGATAATCTGCCCATGTGTCTTGCAACACAAATGAAATGAAAAAACCCGCGCTCAGTCCCAATCTTTGGAATGTACGCGGACCCCGCCCCCTGAGTTCTGTTGCATAAAAGCCCAGCTCAGCTGCACCAACATCAATCACCTGCACCACAATCCCTGCTAAATACCTGTCCAAGCGGCGCAAATGACAGTCCGACGAAAGTGCGATCCGCGACCTTAGTAAATAAGCCCCATTATATACCAAAACGAGCAAACAAAATAGGGAATCATTAATAATGTTTATTGTGAGTTAATTTGTAAAATGAAAAAAGTACTATAAATTACAAATATTTAAACATTTATACCTCTTTAACTAGCTCTATGGGGCAGATTTACAATCTGTCTGAAAGTCAGAATTATTTCTAGTTGCCCATGGCAACCATCACAGCTCCAGCTTTTACCAGTGCTCATTAATATTTAAAGGGGAGCTGTGATGGGTGCTATGGAACTAGAAATAGTCGACTTTCAGAAGACGTTGAAATTGCCCTATGTGTCTGAAAAAAACACTGCATATTGAAGAGATTCAAAAAAATTATGGCCCCTTACTACGAAAATTGCTAAAAATGCCAATCCTAAAGCCTTTCAGGCGTGGTCACTAAGGGTTTAAGGAATTTACAAAGGTCCGGTCAGTTGTGATACTTTTATTCTCTCACCATCTGACCTTTGACTGGAAAGATTTAATATATTATAGGAAGAACTTTCTGAAACAGTCAGGTTAAACCTTAAGAACATCCTCAAAGCAACATCTCCCTTATTCAAGTAGGATGTCTGACAAGGAGATCCGGCCCACCTATAACAGCTTCAAGTCCGGGAGATAAATGTTTGGTAGTCGAAATGTCAAATCAGAAAACTTTACCCACAATATTTGATCTTTCTATTATATTTGTCCACCCATCTAGCATACTTGTGTGAGTCAAGAAGTGATAATCTTTCATTGCCAATTATGGCGTAGAGGTAATCTTTATTCCAAACATTTTGGTATATGCGATCAATAAAAATCCAATATCAAAAAATGTGTTCGAACCAACAACATTAATGGGCTCTAATAAAAAGCTTTATAACATAGACACAATTGGGGAACCCTGCAACTTTTCTCCTCTGGGTACGTTAAGCGTTGTTACGAGAACACTTATGGAGTTTATTTAACCATAAGATAAATAAAGATGGATTTTTTGTAATTTCTGTAAGTAGCTTTAATCGGAATAAGGAATGCATATAAAAAACATATCACCGTATATACTCGAGTATTAGCCGACCCGAGTTGTATAATCCGGGCCCCTAATTTACCACAAATAAGGGGAAAACCATTGACTCGAAGTTAAGCCGAGGGTGGGAAGCATTGACAGCCTCCAAGTATTAGACACCAGCCTGCCCTAGTGTATATAAGCCAGCAGCCTGCCCCAGTGTATATAGCCAAGCCAGCCCTGCCCCAGTGTAATAGCCAGCAGGCCCCTGCCCCGGTAATAGCGCAGCCCGCCCCAGTGTGATAGCCTGCCAGCCACTGCCCCCAGGAGTAGATAGCACTGCGCCGCCCCTGCCCAGGTGTATATAGCCTGCCAGGCCTGCCCAGTGTATATAGCCTGCCAGACCTGCCCCAGGTATTAAGCCTGCCAGACCGCTGCCCAGTGTATAGCCTGCCGCCGCTGACCGGACAGATCACAAGAGAGATATACAGGTCCCCGGAAAGGTGAGTTTAGATATATTAATTTTTTTTGACTCGAGTATAGCCTGGTTTGGGTTTTTTCGCACATTTTTGTGCTGAAAAACTAGGCTTATACTCGAGTATATAAGGTACTTTAATGGGTGACATATTTATTTTAACGACCATTATTTGCTCTAACCATGTAAGGGGTATTTTCAGAAGTTTTGAATAGAGCCCTTGATCTTGGACTGAAGTTCATAAAATTCTTCTTTACTATTTGCTCGATTGCAGAAGCGATATATTTCCAAGATCACAAAGCCTTTTGAGCCCAGGTGAAGGAGAATCTTTCTTAAAGCTTCTTTATATGTAACTCTCATTAATTCAAATATTTTACTTCATAATTTATATAAGAGACTGTAGTGTAATTATTGATGTTTTTTAGGGCCTTAAGGGAAGAGGACAGGATAACAACACTGCCGATAATTACGAACTAGATGTGATGGTAGATTCCTCTGCCTACCTCTGCCCTAATCTGTAGTTTAA
Source organism: Engystomops pustulosus (assembly GCA_019512145.1). Lineage (NCBI taxonomy): Eukaryota > Metazoa > Chordata > Amphibia > Anura > Leptodactylidae > Engystomops > Engystomops pustulosus. The sequence goes on along the minus strand of CM033648.1, from coordinate 24,715,114 downwards.
TAATCCTGGGAACCTAACCTAAATTGTCAAAAAATTATTTGAATATAATATGTAAATTAACTGAAGAGGCTATTGGGCCATGTATAGCTGGCGGCAGTGGGAGCTACAGCAACTCCACCCCCAGTAGCCTCTAACAGCTATTTACATATTACTTAACGTGTTTAACAAGGTTAAATAGAATACAGGATTATTAAATTACAGATTAGGGCAGAGCAGAGGCAGGAAGAATCCACAATCAGACCTATTTCTTATGGTAGATTCCTCCACGGTAGGTTTCCTTTAACCAAAAGCTTTGCTCATGCTGCAATTTGTGAAGGAAGATGTGTGACAGAGTAATACAAGTAACAGGAATAACACTGTAGCTGAGTATATCACTTAAAGTATATATTTTCATTTTGGATTGTTGTACTGTGGGAAACATGTGCTCTCCTGGTATAGCATAGAAAATATTAGCTCTCAAAACAGAACTACTTTAATGTGTTGTGTTGGGGTAACATTTGCATTTGTAATACATTTTAGCATTTTACGTTTGACCCATAAAAAAGATTTATGTATGTTGTTTTTGCATATGGATTGAGATCATGTAATGTTGCAATTATAGTCACAGGGTGTTTTGATTATGTTGCCAGAGTAAAAAATTGTAATATTTTTATTAACTATACTGAAATCGGGGATATTGGTATCAGTGGTTTGGAGCTATAATTGCTGAATTGGAATGTGTGATACATACAGTGCTGAGTCATTTGTTACTCTAATGTGGGTGATGGAGTATCCATTTTTTAACATTACTTTTGCAGGTTCTCCAGAGCCCTCATCTACCCTTACGTGAACATTATGGTACAGACTAGTCTTCGAGTGCTATTACTCATTGTATTATCCATGCTTTGTGGGTTTGGTGGGGGTGGGGGTGAATTGGGGTTGGCATGTTCCTTTGTGCTTAAATTTTCAAAGAAAGGTCCAGACACAAGTTTTCCTTCCTTGACCAGGGTCATTGCATGTGTGTGTCAGATGCAACTATGGAGGGCCAATCTGTACTTATATGGCACTTTCAATACAATACTGCCAGCACATACATCTCCAGTACATTATGCCAAGGTATTATTATACTTAAAACTTTATCTATCTTATACTCCTTATGTGTTACAGGCGAGATATTTTTATGAGTTCCTGTCACTCGCTCTTTGGATAAAGCAATTATGACAGACCCCACTGTAATATTCCACACTGGGCACTATTCCACATAAGGCTTCAGGTAAGGTAAGTATATTTGTCTGTGGTATTACTTTTTCACAGAACAATTCCGTACTTTACTTAAAGTGTTTAAAAATATGGAATTATTTTGTGTTAGTAAATAGCAAATTGTGATAAACAATGGGCCACATTTATTAAGTGCTTGCACCAGTTTTCGTCGACGTTGCCTAGAAGAAGGTGCAAACTGCTTGCACCATCTATACAAGAGTCCGGGGCAAGTTTTCTGTGTGGCTGCACTGTTCCGACAAAAGAAAAAAATGTGCACCAAAAGGGGCTTTAGTGCTAGTCGGAATTGCGCCACCCAATTACTGTTCGAAGTGCACCACAATTTGAGATGACAAAGTGCACAAGTGCACTTGTCCTCCTCCTCCAGAACCTGTGTCACCTCCTTTAGACCCTCTGTCCTCCTCTTCCAGAAACTCCCCCGCTCCTCTAGACTATTTCTTCCTGGGTCCTCTGTCCTCCTTCTCCAGACCCCTTGTCCTCCACCAAACTCCTCTTTTGTACTCCTTCAGGCTCCCTGTCCCAGCCCCCCCCCCCCCCCCATAATCCTTTCATCTTTAGGCAATGCCTCCTTCGTCAGCGCTCTGTCCTCCTCTTCAGAACTCAGTCATACTCTCTCTTGGTCCCTCTGTCCCCTCCTCCTGTATTACTCTACCAGTGCACCACTTTTGGTCTTCAGTCTGAGACCAAGCTGGGACTGGGACAGGATGCACACATCCTGGTCAAAGTGCAGCATGAATGTCTCCGGCCACATTGCACTGTAATTTTCCATAGCATTAGCATCAGTAAAATGCAGATGGCATTGCTAACTTTGTTTTCAGTTATAGTAGCAATGGTGGCCGCATGTGTACTGTGGACTAAAACCCTGTGGATAGAAGGATAGAAAGCATGTCCTACCCTTCATTGTCCCATCTAAATGCCTGTAAACCTAAGCAAAGGGGGTCCTAAAGCTGTATGCAAATGACGTGTGAAAAGTCAATGAGTCATTATTCATATTCAAGCTGTCCAGCTTATTCATGAGTGGGAGGCACAGCCACACCCGCAGTGCTGACTGACAGCCTGTATAAGGTGTGAGGCATAATGATGTAATGGTCCTCCATGTGCTTCTGGTGTGGTTGTCCCCTGCAGCCGTGTATGTATAGGAGAGATACAACAGCTCCAGGCAGCCATGTTAGGACAAAATGTGTCTGGTCAGGTGTATTTTTGGTGCACGGACCTTTTTGGTGTGAAGCCACGCCCCTGTTCACCAGACCATGACCTTTGTCCTCTATGCCATAGGACAGCCAGAAAACTGTCTAAAAACCTTTATAAATGGTGCAGACACCTTTTAGTGCAAAAATATGACAGAATTCTATCGTAGACAGATTAATAATCTCCCCATTGTCGTGTGCATGAGGCCTAAGGCAGGAATCCTATTCTAGCAATGGCTCATGCACAATAAACTTGTGCAGCCTGTGGAAATGGGCCTGCATGTTGCCCTGTCGTACGGCTGGGAACTGTATAATCTCCAGTCCTCTGCACTCTGTACAGCTGTGGAATTTGTCTGTTTCAAAGTTTTATTATCATTCTATTTTATAATATGTTTAATCAAATAACACTTTGCATATTTTAGGATTCAGTTTCCAGTCTAAATTCTTGGTGTAATATTTCATATATATTTGCTTGTGTACTTGTATTTTTATCCATAAACATAACATGCAATTAGCATTTGAGTCTCAAGATGGCAGCATGTAAGTGTATGCTGTGTGCTTACCATCACTTTACAGTATATTGTGCCATGTCTTTAAGCTATGTGTGGGCCCAATACAGTCTATAAGATTTGCTATTTATATCTCAACAAACAGGATTAGGTTTAAAATATGTGTATTTAAATAGGACATGAATGAGTGTAAGGGAGTATAGAAACTCAGCACAGGTATGGGGTTTCGGAAGTAACTATCTAAGGATTTCTTTTACATATATATGTTTGTAATCATTACACAACATGTGAGTATATGACATATAGATATGCTGCCTAAATGTAGAAGTCTACAATACTATATAAAAGACACGTATGGATTTTGTTCTCACTATCTGACATAAAATCAGAATAAACCTTTCCTGTTTTAGGTCAATTAGGATTACTAAAAGTATTCCAGGAATAGAACGTTGATACTGATACAACAACCACAATGCTGTAAAAATGAGTATAACAAAACTCAATGTCATTGTCACAAAATGGAGCTTAAAGGGAACCGTCGCCACATATTTCAAAAATGCAGGTAGTGGCAGGTTCCTATAGAGCTCTATAACTATCTGACATCCTGCTTTAGCTAAAAGTAGTTTCCCCAGATACTCGTAAAATCAGAGTTATAATCATTCCTTGTATCGATGATCTTTGGAGTGAGGCGAGGGGCGTGGCTAATGTCATGTGACCAGGGTGACATCATCAAAGGGCCTTAAGCTTATATATAGCAAACTATACATATACATACATACACTCACCGGCCCTTTATTAGGTACACCTGTCCAACTGCTCGTTAACACTTAATTTCTATCAGCCAATCACATGGCGGCAACTCAGTGCATTTAGGCATGTAGACATGGTCAAACAATCTCCTGCAGTTCAAAACGAGCATCAAGTATGTGAAGAAAGGTGATTTGAGTGCCTTTAAGTGGCATGGTTGTGGTGCCAGAAGGGTGTACTGAGTATTTCAGAAACTGCTGATCTAGTTTGATTTTCACGACAACCACTCTAGGTTTACAGAGAATGGTCCGCAAAAGAAAAAACATCCAGTGAGGCGGCAGTTCTGGGGGCGGAAAGCCTTGTTGATGCCAGAGGTCAGAGGGAATGGGAGACTGGTTCGAGGTGATAGAAGGCAAACAGTGACTCAAATCGCCCACCGTACAACCAAGGTAGGCAGAAGAGCATCTCTGAACCACACGTTGTCGAACGTTGAGGCAGATGGGCTACAGCAGCGAAGACCACACCGGGTGCCACTCCTTTCAGCTAAGAACAGGAAACTGAGGCTACAATTTGCACAAGTCATCGAAATTGGACAGGAGAAGATTGGAAAAAAAAGTTGCTGGTCTGATGAGTCTCGATTTTGCTGCGACATTCGGATGGTAGGGTAGAATTTGGCGTCAACAACATGAAAGCATGGATCCATCCTGCCTTGTATCAACGGTTCAGGCTGGTGATGGTGGTGTATGGTATGGGGAATATTTTTGGCACTCTGGGCCCCTTGGTACCAATTGAGCTCGTTGCAACGCCACAGCCTACCTGAGTATTGTTGCTGACATGTCCATCCCTTTATGACCACACTGTACCCAACATCTGATGGCTACTTTCGCAGGATAATGGCCATGTCATAAAGCTGGAATCACTCAGACTGGTTCTTGAAACATGACAAGTTCACTGTAATCAAATGGCTCCACAGTCACCAGATCTCAATTCAAGTAGAGCATCTTTGGGATGTGGGGAACGGAAGATTCGCATCATGGATGTGAAGCACGAAAAATCTGCGGAACTGTGTGATGCCACTGTCAAATGGACCAAAATCTCCTCTGCGGAATGCTTCCGCGTGGAGGCCCCCTGGGGGGGCAAGATGGTGGGGGCCCCGGGGCTAGAGCCCCGTGAGCCCCGCCTATAATCCGGCCCTGGACATGGTCAGCAACAATACTCAGGTAGGCTGTGGCGTTGCAACAATGCTCAATTGGTACCAAGGGGCCCAAAGAGTGCCAAGAAAATATTCGAAAATCTATAAACTTTTTTATTTGTACAGTACAGATCTGGTGATGGCTTATTTTATGCGTAAGAAATTACACCTTCAAAAAAAATGGTGCATTAATATTCCAACTGGGAAATACAAATAGTCCAGACTGTTTTATTTGTAGGGTGTTACAATTAAAAACGGGACAAAAACGCATGCGTGTAGTTTTTCTGATATGAAAACTCAAAATGGCACCCGAAAATGCGTACCTAAACACACACATGTGTGACATAACCCGAAAACATCCACAGGTGTTCACCTCTTCTCTGTTGTAGAAGTTACCTTTGGCAGTATTAGGGACCTTTAAATCCTGGTCTAGAAAAGTGCTTTCCCACAGGTGTATCCATCCCCTCAAGTCAGGAGGTGTCACTGTGCGACATTCATCCTGCTCTGAAGTTTCTTTGTTGAGTCTCCACGATGTATATATTATTTTGACGACCCCCGTTCATCACACTTATGATATACCTACATCCGAGCCACTTTATGTCGGTAAACATGCAGTAACGGGTGATCCCCCTTTTGCCTTCATTACTGCTCAAGTTTTTCGTACGGCATGAGGATTAACATAGGTGCTGGAAGAAAGTCATCAGAGATTTTGGGTCCTATGGAAATGATGGCAGCACACAGTTGCGCATGTGTCGGTGCACATCCCATGATGCGAATCTCCGTCCACACATCCCCAAGAGCTCAATTGGACTGAGACGACTGGTGACTGTGGAGGCCATTTGGAGACAGTGACCTCATTGTCATGTTCAAGAAACCGTCTGAGATGATTCCAGCTTTATGGGGAATGGCGCATTATCTGCGAAAGTAGCCATCAGATGTTGGGTACATTGTGGGGGTTTTCCCGGGTCATAATAGGGATAGAACAATGGTCCGAACAAATACTCCAGGAGGCTTCTGCGGGTTGCACACGATGCGTCAATTGGTACCGAGGGGCTCCAATAGAAGATGCCCAACGGAAAATATCCCCACAACCAGGACAACCACCACCACGCTGAGCCTGAATACCGTGATACGTAAAGGCAGGATGGATACCATGCTCATGTGTAGTTGACGCACACAAATTTGACCCTACCATGCTGCAATGTAGCAGACAGAAATAGAAGAACTTCATCCGACCAGGCCAACGTTTTCCAATCTTCTACTGTCCAATTTCGATGAGCTGTGTCACAAATTGTAGCATCAGTTTCTTTCTGTTAGCGGAATGGAGTGTGACCCGTGTGTGGTCTTTCTGCTGCTGTAGCCACACCTGCTCACAAGTTCGACGTACTGTGGTCGTTCAGAGATGCTCTTCTGCATACCTTAGGTTTGTTAAGGGGTGGCCGATTGAGTCAGTGTGCCCTTATCTATCAGCCGAACCCGTCTGCGCCATTTCCTCCTGACCTAATGGCACAACAAGGAATTTCCGAACCCACAGAACCTGCCGTCCACTGGAGTATTGTTTTGTCTGGACCATTCCTGTAAACCTACGGATGTTGTGCGTGAAAATCCCAGTAGATCAGCAAGTTTCTGAAATACTTCAGACCAGTCCTTCTGGCACCAAACACCATGACACGATTCAAGGCAATCCAAATCACGGCTTCTCTTCCCCCATACACTGATGTCGAGTTTGACTGCAAGGTAGGGATGTCCTTGCCATGTCTACCATGAGTTGCCGCATGTGCGTTGGTGATTTAAGCAATTAAGTTTTAAACAGTAGCTGTTGGACACGGTGTACTATAAAGTGGCCCGGTGAAGTGTAATTATTCTGATATGAATATTAGTTCGCGTGACTTTCGTTGTGTTACACACTCAACAAAAAGTAATCCGGCATACAGATTGTATTGTAGAATGTCTAGGGGCATCCTAAGTGATAAGGCGACACATGATTCTCAGGAGTCTCACTGGTGAATACCCAAAATATATACTCAGTAATAAGTGATAACCACATTTGCTTTGTAATGTCGTTGTGTTCGTGAAACATTCCACCAATGTCGTAAGTTTAACCTTTAACCCTAAGCGACGGCAGCCTGTTTGCAGGTTAGGCTCGAAACATTTTTTGGAAATTTGTGACAGGTCTCTTCCTGTGGTAATAACTTTTTCAACGCTTCAAGATATCCTCTGTGAGTTTTGTGAGATTGTTCTTACGTTGAAGACATTGTAGCTTTAGTTAGTTAGTGTCATTTGGTGATCCGTTCCTTGTTTGGGGGGTAAAAAATTCACAAAAATTTAGGAACAAAATTTGAAAAAAAAGTTAATATTTCAAAGTTTCAACGTTAGTAAATTTAGACAAAAGTGATACCACAAATTTGTTTGATTATAGAAAACCTTGCCATGGTCTTCTTTTTAAATTCCATAATTTGTTTTAGTTTCATATTTGTATGGATGTGAGAAGGTTTGAAGTTTAGTAGCAACTTCTCAGATTCTTGAAATTTGAAAAATGCGAAACTTTTGTGGGATCATTCAGTTTGGAAGTGCCCATATAAAGACTTATGTACTATATACCCCCACAAGTAACACCTTTATGAACCTAAACATGCTAAACCATTCTAAATCAGCATTTAAGAAGGTTTGTGTTAACCCTTAGATTATTTTCCGGGAACATATGAAATGGAGGTTTGAATATTGTTTAAATTAATTTAGCAAACGATATTCAGAGAATTGAGGAATTATATATTTCAATATTCTTCTCGATTTTGATTTCACAATCTTTCCAATTTAGCCCTAGAAAACGGATACATGTCAGAAGGAATTTGAGGTAAATATATCTTCCTAATTTCTGACCATTGCTTTTCCGAGTACGGCAATACCAGACATGGGGTGTCAGTGACTGGTCCCGCACAGCGAGTCCAGAACAGAGTAGCGATACTGGGAATTGGAAGGCCAATTTGGCTGAAAATATTTTGTGGTGCACAGTGAATTGAGAGCCCTGAAGTAAGGAGTAATAGAAAAAACCCCCCAGATGTACCATTACGGAAACTAGACCCTCAAAGAATTTATCGTGGTTGTGGTGAGCATTTTAACCCGACGACACGCTGGTCAAATTAAATGCAAAGTAAATGGTGCATAGTAAAAATTGCATTTTATCTCAAAAAATGTCATTGTTATGGCTCATATACTGTGCCCAACCCATGCCATTTAGCACAACAACCCAAAAATGCATTTGCGGGTTTCCCGAGTACGGCAACTACCACAATGTGCCAATAATTTACAGATGGGACAGAAGGATGAGAACGGAAGGAGTGAAATTTGTATAATTACAGCTCCGTTTTCACATGTTTGGATTGGAGTGCCATGTCATGTTGGCAGGGCCCGTGAGGTGCCAGTGCAATGAAACCCCCAATAAATGATACCATTACGGAAAACTAGACCCTCAAAGAATTATCGGTGGTTGTGGTGAGCATTTTAACCCCCGACACGCTGGTCAATTAATAAGTAAAGTAAATGGTGCAGAGTAAAAATTGCGTTTTATCTCAAAAATGTAGTATTTTAGAGCCTCATATACTGTGCCCAAACCAATAGCCACTTTAGACAAAAACCCAAAAATCTTCTGCGGGTTGTCCGAGTACGGCAATAACCACATGTGCCAATAATTTACAGATGGGTACACAGAAGGGATGAGAACGGAAGGAGTGAAATTTTGATTTCCAGCTCCGTTTTCACATGTTTGGATTTGGAGTGACCATGTCATGTTGGCAGGGCCCGTGAGGTGCCAGTGCCATAGAAACCCCAATAATGATACCATTACGGAAACTAGACCCCTCAAAGAATTATCGGTGGTTGTGGTGAGATTTTAAACCCCGACACGCGGTCAAACAATTAAATGCAAAGTAAATGGTGCAAGAGTAAAAATTGCGTGTTTATCTCAAAAATGTCATTTTTGTGCCTCATATACTGTGCCCAACCAGCCACTTTAGACAAAACACCCCAAAAAATATTCTGGGGTTGTCCCGAGTACGGCAATACCACACATGTGCCAATAATTTACAGACTGGGTACACAGAAGGGATGAGGAACGGAAGGAGTGAAATTTTGATTTTCCAGCTCCGTTTTCAATTTTGGATTTGGAGTGCCATGTCATGTTGGCAGGGCCGTGAGGTGCCAGTGCAATAGAAACCCCCAATAAATGATACCATTACGGAAAATAGACCCCTCAAAGAATTATCGGTGGTTGTGGTGAGCATTTTAACCCCGACACGCTGGTCAAAATTAAAGCAAAGTAAATGGTGCAGAGTAAAATTGCGTTTATCTCAAAAATGTCATTTTAGTGCCTATATACTGTGCCCAACCCATGCCACTTTAGACAAACACACCCAAAAATCATTCTGCGGGTTGTCCGAGTACGGCAATACCACAATGTGCCAATTATTTACAGACTGGGTACACAGAAGGTGAGAAACGGAAGGAGTGAAATTTTGATTTCCAGCTCCGTTTTCACATGTTTGGATTTGGAGGCCATGTCATGTTGGCAGGGCCCGTGAGGTGCCAGTGCAATAGAAACCCCAATAAATGATACCATTACGGAAACTAGACCCCCTCAAAGAATTTATCGGTGGTTTGTGGTGAGCATTTAACCCCGACACGCTGGTCAAAATTAAATGCAAAGTAAATGGTGCATATAAAAATTGCTTTTATCTCAAAAATGTCATTTAGTGCCTCATATACTGGCCCAACCCATGCCACTTTAGACAAACACCCCAAAAATCATTCTGGGGTTGTCCCGAGACGCAATACCACACATGTGCCATAATTACCGAGGGTACAAGAAGGGATGAGAACGGAAGGAGTGAAAATTTGTTTTCCAGCTCCGTTCACATGTTTGGATTTGGAGTGCCATGTCATGTTGGAGGGCCCGTGAGGGCCAGGCAATAGAAACCCCAATAAATATACCATTACGGAAACTAGACCCCTCAAGAATTTATCGGTGGTTTGGGAAGCATTTTAACCCCCGACACGCTGGTCAAATTAAATGCAAAGTAAATGGTGCAGAGTAAAAATTGCGGTTTTATATCAAAAATGTCATTTTAGTGCCTCATATTACTGTGCCCCAACCCATGCCACTTTAGACAAACACCCAAAAATCATTTGCGGGTTGTCCGAGTACAGCAACCACACATGTGCCAATAATTTACAGACTGGGCACACAGAAGGGATGAGAACGGAAGGAGTGAAATTTTGATTTTCCAGCTCCGTTTTCACATGTTTGGATTGGAGTGCCATGTCATGTTGCAGGGCCCGTAGGTGCCAGTGCACATAGCACCCCAATATGATACCATTACGGAAACTAGACCCCTCAAAGAATTTATCGTGGTTGTGTGAGCATTTAACCCCCGACACGCTGGTCAACAATACATGCAAAGTAAATGGTGCAGAGTAAAAATTGCGGTTTTATCTCAAAAAATGTCATTTTAGTGCCTCAATGACGTGCCCAACCCATGCCACTTTAGACAAAACCCCCAAAAATCATTCTGCGGTGTGTCCGAGTACGGCAATACCCACATGTGCCAATAATTACAGACTGGGTACACAGAAGGGATGAGAAGGAAGGAGTGAATTTGATTTCCAGCTCCGTTTTCACTGTTGGATTTGGAGTGCCATGTCATGTTGCAGGGCCCGTGAGGTGCCAGTGCAATAGAAAACCCCCAATAAATGATCCATTACGGAACTAGACCCCTCAAAGCATTTGGGTGGTTGTGGTGAGCATTTTAACCCCCGACACGTGGTCAAAATTAATGCAAAGTAAATGGTGCGGTGCAGAGTAAAAATTGCGTTTTTATCTCAAAAATGTCATTTTAGTGCCTCATATACTGTGCCCAACCCATGCCACTTTAGACAAACACCCCAAAAATCATTCTGCGGGTTGTCCTGAGTACAGCAATACCACACATGTGCCAATAATTTACAGACTGGGCACACAGAAGGGATGAGAACGGAAGGAGTGAAATTTTGATTTTACAGCTCCGTTTTCACATGTTTGGATTTGGAGTGCCATGTCATGTTGGCAGGGCCCGTGAGGTGCCAGTGCAATAGAAACCCCCAATAAATGATACCATTACGGAAACTAGACCCCTCAAAGAATTTATCGGTGGTTGTGGTGAGCATTTTAACCCCCGACACGCTGGTCAAAATTAAATGCAAAGTAAATGGTGCAGAGTAAAAATTGCGTTTTTATCTCAAAAATGTCATTTTAGTGCGTCATATATTGTGCCCAACCCATGCCACTTTAGACAAACACCCCAAAAATCATTCTGTGGGTTGTCCCGAGTACAGCAATATCACACATGTGCCAATAATTTACAGACTGGGCACACGGCAGGGGTCAGGAATAAAGAAGCACAATTTAGGTTTTCAAGCTTCGTTTTCACTAGATTGGTAATGGGGGGTACCCCCGAGGTACCAGTACAATAGAAACCCCCAAGTAGTGAACCTATTTTGGAAATGGCACCCCTCAAAGAATGTATGTAGGCTTGTATGAGCATTTTAACCCCCAACACGCTGGCCAAAATTGAGTGCAAAGTAAATGGTGCAGAGTAAAAAATGTGTTTTTATCTCAAAAATGTCATTTTAGTGCCTCATGTACTGTGCCCAACCCATGCCACTTTAGACAAACACCCCAAAAATCATTCTGCGGGTTGTCCCGAGTATGGCAGTACCACACATGTGCCAATAATTTACAGGCTGGGCACACGGCAGGGGTCAGGAAGAAAGAAGCACAATTTAGGTTTTCAAGCTTCGTTTTCACTAGATTGGTAATGGGGGGTACGCCCGAGGTACCAGTACAATAGAAACCCCCAAATAGTGAACCTATTTTGGAAAGGGCACCCCTCAAAGAATGTATGTAGGCTTGTATGAGCATTTTAACCCCCAACACGCTGGCCAAAATTGAGTGCAAAGTAAATGGTGCAGAGTAAAAATTGTGTTTTTATCTCAAAAATGTCATTTTAGTGCCTCATGTACTGTGCCCAATCCATGCCACTTTAGACAAACACCCCAAAAATCATTCTGCGGGTTGTCCCGAGTACGGCAATACCACACATGTGCCAATAATTTACAGGCTGGGCACACGGCAGGGGTCAGGAAGAAAGAAGCACAATTTAGGTTTTCAAGCTTCGTTTTCACTAGATTGGTAATGGGGGGTACCCCCGAGGTACCAGTACAATAGAAACCCCCAAGTAGTGAACCCATTTTGGAAAGGGCACCCCTCAAAGAATGTATGTAGGCTTGTATGAGCATTTTAACCCCTAAGGTGCTGGCTCAAATGTAATACAAAGTGAGTAGTGCAGAGAAACAATTGTATTGCAATTTATCAAATATGCCATTGAAGTGACAAAAGTATTTTGCCCAACTCATGCCACTGGGGAAAAACACATCAAAGATCATTCTGCGGGTTACCCCGGTTAGGGCAATACCCCATAGGAGGCAATAATCTGTAGGATGGAGACAAGGCAGGGCTCAAAAGGGAATAACATGTTGGAGCACAGACATTGTACAGCCAGTTTTTTTTCTTTTTGGCATCAATGAAAGATTTGTAGATGCCAATAGGGGCCCAGTACCAGTAGAAACCCCTAAGAAACTGACCCTATTTTGGAAACTACACCCCTCCATGAATTAATCTAGGGGTATAGTTAGCATTTTCCCCCCAACCCCACAGTGGAACCCTGAAAAGTGCATATAGATATTGAATATAAAAAATATCCATTATGTCATTTTGTGCCCATCTGCTGCATGGGACAAACACCCTAAAATCATGATGCATGTTTTCCCGGGTAAAGCATACGGGACAGTAATCTACAGGCTGGGCACATGGCAGGGCTAGAAGGAAGGTGCGGCATTCGGCATGATGTATAAGCTGTGCGTCAAGTTAACACACAGGGTACTCTAAAAATCCGGGATGTATGATAAATTCGGAGCAATCTTCATACATAACCCTGGTTTTTCTGGCATGTCTCACAGTGATGAATGGTGTCCTTCCAATGCCATTTTTGGAGCACCCCTGCACCTCTTTTGTGACCTTCCCTTGCTGGGCTGTTTGGGGAACTACTCCTGGAAAGTGCTGCCCTGTTACAATACGTGATGTGGCCTCACTTCAAGATGTGGCTAGCACTCCCCCTTCTGGTCTCCCCAAAAAGAAAGTACTTTATTACACCCACCTCTCTTGAAATTCCAGGAAAGTTCGCGTAACCGCGGGAGGA